>JAJQOW010000024.1:1182500-1432605 GCA_037975125.1 Latrodectus hesperus
ATTGAACGTTACAATATAAATATTCTCGATATACACAAAACACGTGAATATATTTTTTAAGTTCTGACTACTATATTAGAACACTTTTTTTAAAACAAAAATTCCTACTCATTAAAAGATTATTTAAAAATTATTAACAAAGTCAAATGACTCGCAAGATTCAACTAATTTTTCTCATCAAACGTAATATAATTTTAAAAAAATATTTTAGATCATAAAGCTAATTCCGAAATCTAATATTTTCTTTTTTTTTTCATGCGTTGTTTTCAAAATGAAAGATTTTGTTTAACCTTAAATAATTATATTTTAATACCTTTACTATTCTGTAGAATATGTCCTTAAATAATGGCTCAATGTGCTCTGTGATATGATAATCCTCTCTGAAATGAAGGGTTCTATATTTGTTACAAAACACACTCTAACAAAATATAAATATTAAATAACAGTCAGTGTGCAAGAATATTTTTGGCACCGCATAAATTATTAACTGAAAACGAGGTAGGTTAATTTAATTTTTTCGGTTGCAGTTGACTAGTAGAGAAAATGGCGTTCTTTTATTTGAAAGATAGCTTCTTGCTCACTAGATCCAACTGTAGACATTCCAACTTGAAAAGCCTATGAACAGTAAAAATTCGGCATAATTAAATCTTCCTGGTGACTGATGATGGGGATGAGACAGCTCGAGTATCGACTTCAGCACTTGAACACAAAATTAAGATGAGACATGTTGGTGCTCAGAGGTTGAATAAGCAGAAATATGTATTTGGTGTGAGGGAATGAAACAAGATCAGGAAGGTAAAACGTTTTATGAAGGACAACCATGAATGTTTAAAATGATATATAATTTGACAGTGATCTAAGATCGGAAACTTGCATCCAACGTGAATCATTTGCAATGAAATTTTAGTTTGTGACACTATGAAGCAATAAAAATGTCACATTAGAAATACATTTTGTGAGCAGGAAAATAAACCACATGCATGTTTTGAAAGTAAAAGATTAAGAATTAGGATTACGAATGCACTCAAACAAAACATTTATTTTCTAGTAAAATGCTTATATTTAATTACACTTGGAATTGCCAAAATAAACAACCATTTTTCACTAGAGAAATTCATTAGCTACAGGCTCCTTTTGCTAATTATAGAAATGTATATATTTTTAACTACGAAAAAGTATACTTAAAGAATTCATTTCTTTGATGCAGAATAAGTTCCGAAATATACATGTACTTAAATTATGCATTTTCCTATATCGATTATTTAAATTTGAATTTAAAAAGTACTTACAGTAATTCGTGCCATATTTCTTTAATAAAAGAAGTAAGAGAAAATTTATTATCAAACTGGATAAAATGAATTATAAGCATTTCATAATTACTTCGATTTTGTTAATTTGCTATAAGATTGAAACTAACAAAATTTAAAAATAATCATCTAATAGCATAAAATTTTAAAGATTTGAAAAAAAAATTTTCAAAGGAAAATTCGCGGGTGAAAATAATTGTGGATAACCTTTTTAAAATATGTAGCAAAAATAAGTTAATAAAAATAAATAAGTAATAAAAAAATATAATTAAGAAACAGAACATATATATATATATATATATATATATATATATATATATATATATATATATATATATATACTATATATTATATATAGTTTTACAGAAAGCCAACGTATAAATTTTGTTAAAAATGAATTTCTTTTTATGCTAGAAAACCATGAAAATGTATAAGTTCCTTTCAAAAAAAGTTTAAATACAAAGCGAAATATTAAGACACGTGTTAACAAAAAATAAATTTAAAAATTCTCTATCGGTTATTCCAACTTAGCTTGATTGATTGATTTTGAAATTAATGGGAAAATAGTAGGGTAATCTTCTCATTAATACCATACAACAAATAAATAAAACTCAGATATTTAATTGAGTTGTCATCAAGAAAATAATTTTTTGTTTTTTTACATATATGATAATTTTGTAATTATATTTTATGATTTACTGTGACTTTTCTTAAGCGTTTATTTGCATATAAAAACTACAACTACTCTATCTAAATATAATACCATTTAAGTAAATGATACTAAAAATGTTCAAATTAATTTAATCAAGTTTTAACTAACTCTACTTAAATTATTCTATATTTTTCAGGTGCGCATAAAAACCATATCGGAAGAAACATCGCACTGCTACAAATTTCAACATGCAAAAAGCCATGACATTTACCCTTGATATTGCAGTAATAAAATAGTGATGCAAAAGTTTTCTGAACAAAAAATTAGGAAATACCTGAAGTAACATTGCTCTATAATATTAAATAACACTGAAGATGATGAAACAATGTAAGAATACTTTTGTTTTTCGTACAAATAAAGAGAAATGCTTTAGTAAAAAGTAATGGCATTATTTTGATAAAAAACATTTCCAGCTCAATCTAATTGAGACTGGTAACCGATATTTCAAGTCATATCGCGTAAGTCATTTTCTGATATTTCATTTTCGCGTTAGAAAGATATGGATTTGATATTTGATTCAGTAGTCTTGTTGAAAGCAGATACGTCTTTAAAGTGTACAATGTTCTGTTAATGTTCAAATAATGTTATATAAATTGCTATCAAAAATATATGTAGTCGAAATATGTGTACAGTTCTTTTTGCGCTCATCTTTTCATACATGCAAGAAAAATCCTTATCATTATGATCCTAAGTATCAGATTTAAACTGAGTGCTGATGACAAAATTATAGATTAAATAGAAAAATAAAATATATTTGCTCCAAAACACTTAAAAAAGTTTGAGCCTAATATAATTTTGAAAATTTTTAATACGACGAAATGAAAAATGAACGAAGTGGAATAAGTCTATTTTAAGACATTTTCAAACAGAAACCAATGAACTCTTAGTGAAAAACTCATACGAAAATTATTCAATTAAACATTTTGTCCAAAAAGCGAAAATATCAAAGCGCTATAAAATCAATCGCGTTGAGCCACAATGGACTTAAAAGTTGAAAAGTTTTGATTCGGTGAATGAATGTCTCATTAAGAATAGCATAATAATTATAAAATAAAACTTGATTTTCTCATCAACCAGATCCATCTGTTTCTCAAAAAGTTTCTAATTATAAAAAATATTGAATTTATTATCCAAATCGCACCTTAACTTTACATTACAAGAGAACATTGAACAAGATTTAGTTTGCCTTATTTATTAATCTACAATTACTTCTTGAAAACGATGACTAATTCGATCTGAATATCACAGATTAAATTGGATTCTGGGTGTGTGAACCACATTAAACGTCTACGTATGATATGAGAATCAATCTCACCAGCTGTAAAACTTAATTCCACAGTTTAGCACTTAGCTTTCAGTTCAGCTTTAATTTATAGTTTAAAAAAACGGATTCCGTACTTTAAAAAATATCCACACACAATTGAGATAGTCAGCAGTCAACTTGGCATACGAACTTAAAGCAAAAACTGTTATATCAGTTCTTTATAATAAGCAGCTTAAGAGATACATGTTTTAAAGTATATAGAAACTAAATTATTTAAAAATAATATTTGTAACCTTCGCAATGTGAGAAACACATCCCCGTTCCCACGAAATCGAAACTTATCCAGATTTGACTATATTATAATACAAGGAAAATAGGGAGGAACTTCTCGAGACCCCTCCATCATTCGTCACCTCTCTGCAACACGGAGATCATTTCATGCCACAACGGCGAAAAAAAAGGGGAGGATATATAAACAAACGTCCCCTATTCGAGAGAAGATCATCTTCCACTTCTCGAATATCACGCCAGCATCTTGTTCGTCCCCTAGGCATTCCACCGGAATGCGGGTGGTTTCTGGAACACCAGGTGGCGACAAGAAGTGTGGAAGCACAGCGGGGGAGAAGAAATGCATTTGCGAAGAATATTTTCCTACGACGAGGAGTCTGCGCTTACACTGCACAGGTGAAATGTGACTACGGGATGAAGAAAGGGGACTGAATAGGGGGACAGAAATGAAAAACAATTTTTATGCAGTTAAAAGTTTAGTCAAGCTATCGCGCTACAGTTATTTTTTGAAGCGAGGTAATGACCAGAATTTGCAGTTTTAAATATGCAACTGTACTTTCTAGTCACGCATTTTTCCAATTTAGCGAATATCATAAGCAGAGGGATACCGTTTCACATTTTTTTTCATTCATAGTTATATTACGATACAATCACTCGTTCACACACATGAGTGATTCAGAATTAATTATTTTCGTATGAGCAGCTAGAATACTAAGGAAATAGAAATCCAAACAAATGTGATACCTTATCCCTATCTTCTATAGCATGGCTCAACATGGTCTAAAGCAGTGCTTCTCAACCGCCGGTCCGCGAAATATCCAGCTATCTGTCCAAAAACCAAAGAGTCATCAGCTGGCAACTAATATTAAAACAAAATCTACACTACAATACCAATAATTTTCTAATTTAGAAAATAATATGATCGATGATGAAAATATAACAAACTGGCAACTATGTGCCTAATCGACTTTCATTAATTGCCATGCCGTGCCCCGTACACTTAGTACAACAGTTAGTGTGCTCCTATCTACTTTGAAATATCACTGATAACTTGAACGCTGAATATCCATTGTAATAATTTATAAAATTATTTTTACTCTCTAATTATTCTTTAAAAATTATTTGTCTTCAAGATTGCCAATTGACAATACCAATGCGTCGAATTATTAAGCTTACCGGTCCACGAGAAGGTACCGAAATATTTTCCAGGTCCTTGAAGTAAATCCAGTTGAGAAACACTTGTCTAGAGTAGTACAAGTCTACAGTAGTTCGAAATGGAAGGTCCCGGACATGCACATCTGTAGGAGTGAGTGCTGAAGAGTTTTCAATTTGTTTTTTCTTGTACTAAATGAATAATGAAACCTATTCATGAAAATTTCTTCTAAATACATAAACAATGTGGATACTCTAATTCTTTACAATGATCTGCTCGGTTGTCAGCTAGGCAGATTCAAATTTTTATAAGAAAATGTTTAATATAACATCCAT
This sequence comes from Latrodectus hesperus, assembly GCA_037975125.1. Classification (NCBI taxonomy): domain Eukaryota; kingdom Metazoa; phylum Arthropoda; class Arachnida; order Araneae; family Theridiidae; genus Latrodectus; species Latrodectus hesperus. Next base: position 1,187,560 of record JAJQOW010000024.1, read on the forward strand.
CTTATTCCTAAAAGTGGCAATATGGAAATAATTTACATTAAAAATTATGTCTCGATTACAAATACATCATCTTTCTATGCAACTCAGAAGTTAAAAATGCTTCGAAAATAACTTTCCGACAGTTTAAACTCAATAATTAAGATGAGCTCAAACGTAATCTCCAACTTGTTGACAGAAGAAACGTCAAAGAAAATGCCTCCAATTATTTTTTTACAGTGAATTATTTAAAATGATTACTTTCCGAAACTGTAAATTTGCAGAAGTAATTCCATTTCGTTTAATTACATTTATAATTTAAGATTTTAAAAAATATATCTATACTTAAATCTATTTTTTTATTTAGTAATCAAATTAAGACAAATTTTTTGAGTAAAAAATTTGGTCATAGAAAGAAATGTTATTGTAATCAAATTAAAACAATTTTCATCTGTCTTGATATTACACTTGATACGCTTCAGTACTGTATGAGAAATAAAGCAAATAAAATGTATGCTTCCTTAAACAAATTAACAGTATTCTAACAATATAACAGTGTACAACCACATTGAGATATATTTCTAGTTTTAAGCCCTCTTAAAAATCTCCTGCTCTAATTTCTTTGAATAGTTTTCAATAGATGCAGTTGAGTGACAGGCAATGTGGGTGGTATTACGGGTGGTCCATAATACTTTTGCCCATCAAATGTTTTCTATACAATTCTTTCTTTTAAAAAATATTGACACAAAATATAACAAGATAGAGTATAAAAAAATTGAAATTCTATCCTGTTTGGTTTTTCCTCCAATTCGAAAATCGGTTTGAACGGAAATTTGTTTTACGAATACTCATCCCAATGTATTCTGCATTTAGGGGGGTGGTGTCAGTCGCCTTCACGTGGTGCCCTCTGTTTTCACTAAACGACTGACTCCTGTCGCTTCGTGCAGCCTACTACGTTCTTTCAGCTGGTGACCACAGTTACACTTGCCCTGGACTTTTGGACGTCGCAGTTCGAAACTCTGCGGAAGATGACTTTTCATTCACCTCAAGATTGTATTGGGCTGCCCGACAGAGACTGATGGTTGAAAAACCAAGGTCGAGCGTAGGATAAAAAAAATGTATTCTGCATATCTCCGATGTTCAGCAACTATGCACTTTACAAAAATCAAACAAAAGTAACTAAAGTACTTTTGTAAAACTTCATAAATTAACAACAATGACAATGAAACATTAATAATTAAAGAGTAAAAATTGCATTCAAATCTAATGAGCGTGCATTAAAATTTTCCATCAGGTCTGCTTTACTTTATTCGCATATTATTGCAAAAATACATTATTGCAAAAATACTAAATTCCAAAATTGTAAGTCAATGGAAGTGATTACTTATCGCTCAATGGTCATTTTTTGCACACGAAGGCTAACTAGAGCCTACAGTTTAAAGCGGATTTCGAACCACAGCAAACATTCATGCCCCACGTGGGATTCGAGCATACGAACTATGTCGATGAAGGAGCCAATGGAACTAGCTTGTGTCACGCAACTCGAATCCAAAAACTATTTAGCTGAAAAACAGAGGGCAAACCCTTCAGCTGCCAGTTCAACAAAATGAGTCAGAAAAGCACATAATTTTTATACAAATATTATTACTAAATATCTTCTCGTGTCATGATTGCATTATAACAAGAAAATGACCATGGCTTTTAAAACTGAAACTTATATGTAGAGATTATTGATAAATATCATGGGAAAGAAGTGTTTTGTTTTACACAGATCTTTACTATGACATGAGTGTCAATACGACATTTGAGAGGACAGATGTCGTTTTGAAATGGTTCTCTTTTCTTTACGGAAGCAGTTTAATTAAATGATAAATCTCTCGCAATTTGCAGAAAACTGCAAATTGCGAGAGATTTATCATTTATAGTTATTATAGTTTATAGTAAGTTTATATATATATATATATATATATATATATATATATATATATATATATATATATATATATATATATAAAGAGAGAGAGAGAAAGAGAGAATCATCGACAATAATCCTTTTAAGGGGAACATTGTACATACGATGTATCATCGCTGAACTTATGCCACTTTTATACTACGCGGAATACGTGAAAAACATTAAATGCTCCAGTTAGAGGGATTTTTTTTGTCAAGTCTTGATAATAATCACTTGACAGCAAGATGATTGTCTATCTGTTCCCTGGGTAATATATAAAGTGGGAAACAATTTTAAAGAATGTTAATGACAAGTAGGATGTTCTGATCAACTTGTTGATAGTAAATGAATTCAGGAAGAAATTTCTACTTAAATTTTACAGAAACGAATAAGAATGCTAAACCACGACAAGTAAATGGTTTAATGTGTGTCTTGACTCACATTTGAAATCTTCAGCAAAAAACAAATTGCAGTAGTATTGTCATTTAGAGTAAATCAATTAAAAATTACTTTATAAACATACTGCTTAATTAATGATTAAGACTCAGTTTTGAAAAAGCGTATTTTGTCGAACTTTTTCCCCCTCCATCTTCCTTCATATTCTTAATTTTTAAAGAAAAGGTTCTTTCTCAAAATTCACTCCTTTTTAAATCGAATAAGATAATTTCATACAACTTTGAATCACTTTGTACCACCTGTTCAATCAAAACATTTGTGTATATGAATATTTAGCATATAAGAACATAATCGAAAATCCATATTAACATAATAGTTTTCTAATTTTCTTATATAGTCAATTTTTTAAAATAAAATAAATAATAAATGTTTAAAGAAATTTTTATTTGTTAAACATTTTTTAAAACAAAGATTTGTGTCTGTTAAAGATTCCTGTTAAAATTAAAAAATTTACCGTTAGATCGATAAATTCTGGGCTAAAGGCAATGTCTAAGAAACTTTTTAATCAAAGCTACAAACTACGATCGAATTTTCCCTTTGATTATCAGTATGAAAACACAAAAATTCTTTATTACAATAAACAGCATTGTTACGTTTAACTGTAGGTGACATTTGCTTTCAAGAAAACAGTTCCTGAGAATTAATGTGAATGATGCATAAGGGATCAAGGAAAAGATCAAGAAAACTGCGAAAATAATTTTATTCCCTGTACTCTCTTGGTGATGTTCTACAATAATGCCTTGGGTCGTGGGAGAAAGTTATCAGGATATCATGACGTCATTGCAAATACTTAGCAGCGATTACAACTAGATTTGTGTAGATGAGATTTGAAATGCAATTGTCACCCAACGAAGATTTTAGTACATATCTCACAAGGCCAAACGTAGTTTTCCAGTGAACACTGAACTATTACAACTTTCAGGAATCGAACTCGATAATTGAAGCTCTGTAGAAAAAAAAATCGCTAGTCAAAAGAAATCGCTGCAAACTCAGCTCTATATTTGAGTTTAGTTTAATTAGTTTGTTGCTCAAAAGTCTTTTTGCATATGAGGGCTAATTAGATCGACAAGCTAACTGAGTGGATTCCAAACCATTACACACACAAGCCCAAATTGGGATTCGAAACTACAAACTGTTGAACAGAAGGCCATCGATTAGATTTATGAGAGAAATGCTAACGATTAATAGGGATAATATTATAATTTTTTTATTTCCATTCTTTTTTTCTCTTCTTCTTTTCTCAAACCGCTCATGGGTCCTTTACCGGACACTGGCCAATTTCCCCGCCTTTCTTATCAATTTATTTACTAGTCTCCTGGGTCTACCCTCTAGGACCTTAACGCAATGACCCCTGGGTAATCAACTATTTCTGTCCAAGCCAACTTCCGCTAGACAGACTTAAGATGCCCATTGTTGCCAATAAAGGCCTAAACCCATGAAGATCGGACCAATAGCAAAGCTTAGACCTTTAAGTTGCAGCCCTCATGCTTCCACAACCGAGCTTTAAGCTACATTGGCTGGTAGAGCCTGGTTTTTCGAGGTACCCGGGTCCTAAGACCCTCACCCTCAACTGGAGCTGGAGATGGAATGGTAGGCTATAGCTGTTACTGACTGGCATATGATTGGGAGTTTAGAGCTTAGTGGGCGGAGCTTATTTAAGACTTTTAGCTGTTAAGATTTAAGTTTATTTTTCGTTTAAATTTGAATTTAAAAATATTAGTGATATTAATTATTTTAATAGTAGTAGATAAATTTTAGTTTAAATTATTACAGTATTTTATTAATAATTTATTTAAAGTAAGAGAAAATTAATTGAGTGGTTAATCTGTCATATCTGGGAAAAATTCAAGGAGTTTAAATATCTTGTCTACAGGGGACTGAATATTTTGGAGTTCTTTAATTAGACTTTTAATGGGGATACCTTTAAAGATTAGTTTTATTTCTTTCATTAGTTGAAAGATATCTGCTATTTCTGCGCTTTTTCCGAGCTTTAAGGGGAATCCTTCCTCAAAATAAATCTAGAAATGAGCTTCAGCGCCATCTAGCGCAGTTGTTTGGGGGCAGTCCTTCTTACAAAGACTGAAAGAACTGATTGGTGAATTTAAACTCATAAGTCACGCCACAGCACCTGTTTACAAAGAAAAAATAGTTCCTATTCCAATGGGGGGGCGAATTTTAAGTAGGGAATGAGAAGACCACTTAACCGCAATAGGGGTAAAGTGGACAATATAACTCCCCGCATCCTAATTTCCTTCCCCATGTTCTGACGCAGATTTTCTCCGCATATGTGGTCAGTTTGTTTGTCCCCTCTCGCCTTCCTGGAACTGTATGTCCGTAAATCTCATGGGTGAGGAAAAAGTAGGGCAAGCTCAAATGCTTCTCAAATTTGACACCCGAAATATCCGTTGTGAGCTTCCGTCGAGTCAAGCAATGAGAGAGAAAAAGCTCTGCTCGGAGATTTTGGAAAGAAATATTCTATTTACTGTTCAGCAGAAAAGTATAAAGATGCATAAAAAAATTGATCAATTTTGTTATTATTCATTAAATGATCAAAACTTAATATCAATGTTGAAATAAAAATATAAAATATAATTATTTATTTTTCTTGATATAATTTCAATTTGCTTTGATTTTACGAGATTTGATTCTTTTTTAATGGGCCTTATGAGAAAGCAAAACAGTTACGCTTCTCTCTAAGTAAACTTCACTTTTAAAAATATTTTCAAATAGACCAAAATGCCGAATTTCTTATCTCTCTTAAAAAAAGAGAAAATAATGTAGTTTATTTATTAACTTTGGAATAACTTTTCTAGCTTTATAAAATATTTCGATATAAAATGAACGGAAAATTCCGTATATTTCGCTTATAATTTCTATCAATGCTTTTTGTAGGAATGGAAAGTCTACCTCTCTATTTGGATTGATCAGGCATCTCGACATTGTTTCTTGATATATTTCCAAGCAATGTCGTAAAATAGATTAGGGTCTCACATTTCATCTAAATTCAATGTATATACCATTTTCAAATTTTTTAAATTTTCTTCATCTGTAACAAAATTTCAGAACTCCAGGTATCCAAAATCAGAGCTCCAAGCTTGCAGCCAAATTTATAACATCATCTTTAAATATTGTTTTCATAATTATTCTTAGCGTATTTATTCTCATTTTAACTCGCCAAAAAATCCTAAAATTTTGAAGATAATGATCTTATAGTGTTCATTTTAAAGTATCAAGCGACAATTTAGCTATATATATATAAATATATATATATATATATATATATATATATATATATATATATATATATATATATATATATATATATATATATATATATTCTAATTTTCGAAAAGTATAAGTGCTATTATACTGAGTTCAATAGGGGCATTTTATACATTTTGCAAAAAGTATTTTCGCATCTCACTAATTCCTTTTTGAACTGATTTCGTCATTATTTTTATTTTCGACATGAAATATGTTTTAGGACATCAACAAACGAAAATGTTTTATACCACATATTTTGCATTTTTATTGTTTGCTGGTATTAACTTTACTTTTCCATAAAAATATTATAAGTTTACTAACAAAAGTAGCTAAATAAAGATAATAATTTTCTAAACTTTCACTTGTATATGCTTTAGACCAAAATGCATAAAAGATTATAAAAATGAAATTATTTGATTTAAATTTCTAAAAGAAATAAAATATTTAAATACTTACATACATATATAAATATAAATTGTAATCACATTTTCTTTTTGTTAGTATATTAATATATTTAAAAAGATGTAAAATAAATTATTATGTAATTTTTATTCTATGTAAGAGATTGAATAAAAAATTATTCATGCTCTAAAGATAAAATGTGGAGAAATTTCTTCAAAAATGTGCATTTAGTAGTTCAAGAAATGTGATAAGAATACACTCGAGTATGTGTATTTTTATCACAATGATGTGAGACAATGATGTGACGGAGTTCTTGTGTTGTGGCAAACAGCAGCCGCGGCACATCTTCCTTGATATAAGCGACGAAAACAGTAATTAATCTGCTTTCCCCCAATAAATTTGGCAATTATTGAATTAAATTCTTCAACTGCATTGTTTGTGACATCAAACAACAAACTTTTAGCATTTTCTGCTAAAAAGTTCATGACCTCCATTAATTTAAAATAAATTTCGCTGTTTTTCAGTTTTGAAAATAAATTAGCAGAAATACTCTGGCGATTGCAAAAATAATCAGCGCACTTGTAAACTCTTGTAGAAGACATTTATGAGTGTTTCAAGACGAGTCTTTCGGACAGCACTTGATGGATTACTTCTCCCGTGGAGCAGCACACCCCATGTTGCCAGTCTAACTGGCACAAAACAATAACATTTCTTCCCCCGTTTCGAGGAACCATTTTCTACCGATCAAGTTTCCTTCTGGCAGTGGTGAGAGATTTCGGCTTTTTATGTCCGAAATTCATAAAATTTGAATGTAGCCAGGGCGGAAGTGTTGAACGGACAACCACATGTAGGTCCAAGATCTCCCCAGCCCCTACAAGGTCTTACAATTTGTATCCAAGGTTTCCCCCAACATCTGGAATTCCATATGCAAGTAATAATTGAATATAGAATTATAATTTAATATAGATATTTCAAAAAATACTTGACTTTCCAAAAGTCTTATTTAAAGCTTTTTTTAAATAAATCTTCCTGATTGTCATATCGATCCTTTACGTAATATCCACCGAACCATTAAATATCAGTAATATAAAATTCGGATGAAATTTATATCTACAGAGAGAGAAAATAAAAAAGGAGGATACAATTTTACAAATGTATTATATGTAATGCATGTCAAATTTTTAGTTTTTAGAATTCTTAAACTGCATGCCATGACTCACAAGATGCATTTTTTAAATGCTAGAATATATTTTGAAAGATTTAATTTTGGTGCATTGATGTCATGTTTGAATTAATAAAAGTGACATTTACGATACTCTGAGAATATCTATAACACATTTGTTCAAGAGTGTATCCCAATTTTCTACACTTTACAAGTTTCATAATAACTAATAAGTGGGATATTCTTACTAAAATTTTGAATTGTGTAAGGCCTATGAACATATTTATTACTGTCCCAAACATCATCGAAACATATGTATTCCGATTTAGAGAAGAATGCTTTTGCTTACCAAGAATTCGAACTTAGAAGAAATTACCTCAAAATCAAAAGAAATATATATACATACATACATGTATATACATACATATATACACACTCACACACACACACACACACACACACATACATATATATATATATATATATATATATATATATATATATATATATAATATTTATTTTTATATTTAATAATAAACAATTTTTATATTTTTCATGGATAAATAAATATTTCGTAGGTTTTGTTGAAATGTTCAAGTTAATTCTGCATCCAAAATCAGTAAGCAATAAACTTAGAATCAAATATAAAATTAAGAAAAACAACAAACTTTGAGAAGTTTTTATAAAATAAAGATTAAAAAATATGGAATTGAAGAATTTTGCAATAGCTATAGATATGTATTGCAATATCATATCATGTAGATATACTTCTTGAAAAATTGCATCAAAAATAGAAATAAAGAATTAAAAAAGTAATCATCAGAGCCCCTCGTATGTAGTAAATGGGAAAGAAATGTCCCTTCTCGCGCCAATTTAGAAGCATATTTTTACAGGAAGATACCGGATACTAGGAACACCCGCAGCGTTTGCTGGGGGTGAGGGAAGGGAACACACAAATTATCTGATAGAACTGCGAAAAACCAAACTTCAAATTTTAGTGTGCGAGGAGGAGCTTGTTGACTAAAGCATGCAATTGATTGGATTGATTTTTCAAACAACCAAGTATTCATCCGCCATGTGGGCGTTGCTAATTTTTGCGAAAAATTTTAAGTTTTATGTATTCAAATAAAAAAATTCTATCGTAGATAAAGTAAAAAAAAAATTTGTTGGGATTTATAAATATATGTAGATATTACGTCTGTTTTTAAAATTTCTAAATTTTTTACCTATTTTAAGTTATTAATGTTTTAAGCATATTATCAAATTACTGAGCCAATTTAAAAATAGTTAAAATAATTTTAAAAATAAATTTCAAAACAAAATAAATTATTCTTTTTGTGCATTAGGAAAACCAACAAAAAGTGAAGGTCTAGCAATAATAGAACTTGAGAAATATGTCATTTCAATTTCTCCATAGACTTAACATTAGCGCTCGTTTTCAATATGGCGCGGTAGGAGTCCCCTTAAGCAATGTCGATACAGATGGAGATGGAATTTTCTTTCCGATCAAATGAGAGAAATTTCGGACTCACGTTCCTGTAAAAGACATCCATAGATTTTTCATTAATAATTTTCATCGCTGAAGTGAAATTATACAACGAAACTTTTGGCAAGTAATGTTTGTAACCTTTACTTGCAAAATGATAAATTTAGCAATGTGAATTTTATAGAAATTAAAGATATATTGATTGTATAAAATGTAAGATTACTGGTGGGAATTATATTGAAGATATATATATATATATATTATAAAGTTTAAAATACTTTTAAAAATTATATGTAAATGTATTGAATACATGCATACATAATTTAAATTCAAGTTGTAGATAGAAATCAAACTTTAAAGATTCAAAATTCAAATTTCAAATTTAAGGCTCCGATAAAAAGAAATGACGATTAATTTCCGTGTTAAAGCTGTGCACGCTTTAAAAAGAACGCATTTTTCTAATCTTTTTGAAAATTGAATGCATAGCTAAAAAAGGCAGAATTTTTATGTTAGTTTTAATCCAATTAAATTTATTGGAATATCCGTTAAATGTTTGCCATTTTAATTTTAAATGCCTATGAGTTAACCGATATTTATGATGACAACTATTGCAACCAAGTGATCCAAAAATTATTGCAAGTACTTGATTGGTAAAAGAGAATATTAATTTGAAATTGTGAAGAAAAGAAGCAACGTATTCAATAGCAGAATTAAACTAACTAGTTAAAAAAAATTATGGATGAATTTTACAAGAGACATTGTTGCTTGCTGATATTTCATGATTCGCTTTTGTGTCCTAACTAAAATTAAATAAAATACATTATTTCTTAGGAAAAATATTACAAGATAAAAATCATTACAAGTAAAACGAAGTTTATTCTACACTTTATTTACAATGCTATAAGTAAATAATCAAATTTGAATATTATAACAGAAATAATGCCAGATATTAATCTTATCCAGACGCAACACCAAATGACGAGAAGATGTATTATGACATTGAACCATGCAACTTCTGAGGAACAATATCTTGGTATTTGAAGTTTCTACTTGATAATAAAACTCACTGTACTGTCTGTTGATGTAGTTAAAAACATGTTCCGTGTTTGGATTATATTCAGAATGGGCAGGAAATTTAAGAAGTAAGGAGCCTTGTTTTTCTATGGGAACATACTGATCAACATGTTGATGAGCACTTTTTTCTTGAAATACAGTTTTAAGAAAGAGTTGGCTAGAAGTAATACCTCGAGCTTCAAAGCTTTTTTGATATAGTATCCATTATTTTGAAATAATAACCATTATGAAAGTTATAATTTGAATTTAGAGGGATAACTCATGATACACAATAATCAGCGTTCAATTGCAATTAGCGTCAACTAGTTTGAATTTAAATGATATATCTAAGAGAAGGCGTTCATCTCTTAGTCTGATAAGAAAAATACGAGGGTTACTCTGAAATTTTTGAGATACGCGCAGACGTGAATTTACAAAATAAAAATAACGGTTTAATTTTAAAGTACAAAGTATTTTAACACAGAAGACGATTTTTTACTCACTTACTTCAACTTGTTTAGCGTGGAATAAATTTTAAACAGAAGAGAAAATGGAGTTGACGCGAGAACATTTTCGCGCTATGATTTTCTACGATTTCAAAGCAGGATTAAATCATTAAATCAAAAAGAATGCGTTCAACGGTTGAAATTAGCATATTGGTGATGAATCTCCAGCTCGTGCTACTGTATTCAGATGGTTTAGAGAATTTAGAAGAGGTCGCAATTTTCTTCAGGATGAAGAACACACAGGAAGGCCGCCGTCGGCAGTAATCCCGGATAATGTGTATAATGTTCCCATACGAAAAATGTTAATGGATGATAATCGCTGTACTTATCAAATGATACAGAAGGAACTTAACATTGGATTCGCAGCCATACACAAAATCATTCATGAAGAATTACATAGGAAAAAAGTAGTTTGCCGTTGGATTCCCCATAATCAAACTGAGCATCAAAAAGAGGAGCGTGTCAGAATCAGTAAAGAAACTCTTAATATGCTGAATGATGGTGGCCACCGCATCATTTCTAAAATTGTAACAGGTGATGAAACGTACAAACCGTTTTCTGACGTTCCAACACGTCAAGAAAGCAAAGTATGGGTCTTTGAAGATGATCCCACCCCGACAATGGTGAAAAAACAACGCGCACTGAAAAAAGTGATGTATGCCGTTTTCTTCAGAAGTACGGGATTGGTCAAAGCCATCAAGTTGGAAGGACAGAAGACAGTAACAACAAACTGGTATACCACTAAATGTCTTCCAGAAATTCTACAAGAACTGAATGTTAGGAGACTAATGCTTCACCATGATAATGCATCTTCACATACAGCCGGATTAACAGTTGAGTTTCTTAAACAAAAACAAATTAAAGTGATCGAACATCCGCCGTATTCACCTGATCTAGCTATGTGCGACTTTTGGTTATTCTTTAATCTAAAAAGGACGTCGTTTTCATTCAGAAGAAGAGATTGATTTGGCTATAAATGCATTTTTTTCATCTATTCGAAGAAATGAATGGCTTGAGGCATTTAATCTGTGGAAAATTCGTCTACAAAAGTGCATTGATGCTGGAGGAGACTACTTTGAACACACGTAAAATTTTGTAAGTATAACTTTAAAAACCTAGTTGTATCTCAAAAATTTCAGAGTGACCCTCGTATATAGCAGTTTTTTAATGTTATACCTAAGATAAAAATTAATTTTTTCAGCCAAATATTTTTCAGTATACGTAAAAGTAAAAAATAAGTAGTTGATACTCTAAAACATTGGAACAAAGAAAAATATTTGAGACAACATAAGTATGAGATATAAAGGGAAACTCCTTTTTTATTTCGAGATACTAAAATTTTTCAGCCAACGAAAATATAACAAATAAAAAATCTAACGCGTTTAATCTAATATATATACGAACCTAAATTAATCTTTAAGAATAACTATTTTAAAGCAAGACTACAACTGTAATAAAGCAATAATAATGCAATTTCGAGATAGGAAAGAAACAATACGACCTATAACTACATTTCACTTAGGAATATCGTATGCTAGATCATTTCTAACATTAAATTTTACACATTTTGAATTTATGTTATTTTGATGAAATATTAAGTGAAATTATTTAAATTTATATACGATATGAATTAGCAAATTTAATTTAGTTATTGATCTTTTTTATTGCACAGGAAAATTAATTCGAGATCTATGATGTAAAAAGATTCCGAACAATTATAAAATATAAGCTCGAGGTAAAAAAAAAAATCAACGAAATTTAAAAGCCTGGGCGCTTTTTAACTGTGTGCACATACTGCTAAAATAAGGAACACGAAAACATAGATTTGTCTAGTATTCAATGAATGGTAAAACATTAAGATTAACAACCATTATCATTAAATATTCATCAAAATGATAGAGTCGCAGAATATGACAATTGCCTTTTCCATGGTAATTCAAGGGACAAAAACATTGTAGAAATAAGTTTATAAAACAATTACTTCAAGAGAGTAAGTTAAGAGATTAGAGGAGAAAATTTCGACTTAGTCGACAATAATTCGACTAAATATGAATTGGGTAGTGTTTCTGTTTATCGCTCTAAGTGACTATTTGCACTCAAGAGCTAATTCGAATCGGATTTACAACTGGAAAAGGACTCTGGATAACAATAAGCCTAAGAGGGAAATAAAAAAGAACCTAACTGGGGATGAGAATGAACTTCGGATACGACAAAATGACGATGTGCTTTTATTAGAACGTTGGATTAAGAAATTATGTTGTTTTATATGAAATGTTAACTTAATGATTTCACTGTTTTCGTTCAGCATAGAAAGTTTATTTTGTTTGCCGTCCTATGGTCGCGTTTCACAATTCGACACAGGGGCCAAATGTTTACAAATATTTCTGACTCACTTCAAATATCCAGTACAGAGTTGGAATTTTTAAAAAAATGAACTGTTGCACTGAAGGTAAAAGCGCTAACCATTCAGCTCAGTATTTGTCATTCAGGAAGCACAATGACGTTAAAATAAAAAAAAAGCTACTTAAGAATCTTCCCACCCAAGAGAAAATTAAACAAATATAATAGTAAATTTTACATGAATCAAGATTCCTGAAAGTAAAAAAGTAATGTGAAGAGAATGTTTACTCTGATGGCGATACCAAACACACAAATCAAAATAAATCGTTTGTGGCATCCTTTCAACAAAGGAAGTTATAAGCGGGTTTTCAGTATGCAGACACAGCAAGTCTTTCTTTTTATGCTTTAAAGTGAAAAAAAAAAGAACCATCGGAAAACTGGAAAAAAGTAAATAAAAAATGAGACTTGTTTCCATTACAGGAGGATATTGATTCCGGGAAAGAACAGTTCGATCCGTTGGTGGGCGGGCCTTCCGATCGTTGGCGGCATGCCTTTGAAGTGGGAGGGAGAGAAGGGGCAAAAAAGTATAATATCAAAAAGTGATGATGTGGGAGGAAAATAAAAGAAAATGCCATTCGAACACTGCCGCAAACTTACTTTTCTCGGCGCGCACATCCCGGGACCCGCACATCGCTTCAAATTAGATAGAGATCCCCAGCTCGTGAGCGAAATCCTCAATGTGCCCTCAGTTGCTAAACGTCCCTTCAGAATTTCAACCCTAAGTGATTACGCCTCAACATCCGGTGAGTGTGGAAGAACTGGATGACATCTTGAATCGGGCTGGGTTCGGTTTGTTTATAGCTTCAAAGCACTTTTTGAACATGAGATTTAATTCGACCAGGAACTATGTACATTGCGAATCACTACATTCACATCTTAAGTGAGAATCAAACTCGTGAGCTACAGAAAGAAAAGAAAATTACTGAATTGGACAGGGGAGTTCAAAAATAAATATACAATCGAGACTTAAACAGATACAACAAGAGAAGAATAAGTGCCCTGATTGTTTTTATGCATGCATATGTTGAAGTAAGTGCTTTGCAGTCTTCCGATTTGGTTTGTTTGTCGCTCAACGGTCATTTTTTGCACACGAGGGCTAATTAGACCGGGACTTACGGTTTAAAGTGAATTCCGAACCACTACAAATATCCATGCCCAAGGTGGGATTCGAACCCACGAACTGTTGAACCGAAGGCAAGAGCGCTAACCATTCGGCTGCAAGCTCGGCTTTGCAATCTTCCGAAGTCTCCCCTTGAGATACCTAAATGCAATACCCTACTTGCGAAAAATCAAGTAGAATTCAAGTAAAGTGGACTCAGAAAAATCCTTTAAATGGTTGTCAGTAGTAAAACTGTCCACTATGAGATGCGCTTATACCCACTCCACCCTCTCAAATAGATACTTCATAAACTGAAGTTATTGTTCCAAATAATTAATTACCTTTTCTGCTTCCAAATATCAAGTCAATCTAAAAGCAAGCGATTTTAGACATTTTTTGTGTATAGTACTTTGCGTATAGACTATAGACTCCATGCCAGGTTAAACAAATAGCCATTTTTTTTTTTTTTTTGCACTATCTAGATATTTAATGCAGCGTAAATCTAATTTTCATACAAAATGAGTAGACAGAACATTAATATAGACAATTGACAAAAGATAATACGTGGAGATCCGTTTTCCATAATTGCTCCTATTGTTGAAGCGAAAATATCAGTTTTAATTACTAATAAATGTCAAAACATTAGAAAGACCTAGTATTATATCACGTGAAATACATTCTAATCAAATTTAACTATACCACCGATATTTTAAAAATGGATTTAAAAAGAGGTCTTGGGTATTGGTGTATATATATATATATATATATATATATATATATATATATATATATATATATATATATATATATATATATATATATATAACCACACAAACAATAAAGTCATACATAAATAAACAATACCCATTACAACACTGAGGTTCTAAAAACAGGCTCAAATTCTTAAGAACAATTTTCCAAAAGATAGGCTTTTTAAAACTCGGTGAAAAATTATCAAAAATAATAAAATTAATATTTATTTTTTTTATAATTCCAATACCTATGTTATTTGCAACTAACGGTATCCGCCACAGGGGGGGCAACCACAAGCTGCTTGACATCTGCTCCAAAATAGCACAACCACTTCATAAATTACGACACAGAAAAACTTAGAAAGACTGGATCATAAAAATTTACGAAGAGATAGGTAAAGCTACATTTCTTTTTCAATCTAAAATTTATAAACCAAAATTATTCTCGAATCTTTAAAACTAACATTTTTCAATCGTTATGTTAAATTAATGAAAAACAAAAATATGAAAATTTATGTATTCATTACTTACTCTTAAGTTATTAATCAAAATAAAATTTGAAAAATTGAATCGACAAGAAAAAATATACCAAAACGTATAAATTTTCAAAGATACGAACAATTTTTTTAATTTATTCAAAAGTCAATTATGCCTTTTATACTAAATTATATATTAAATTAATATCCTATTCTTAAAAATAAATACATCCTAAATTTTGTTTCTTTTACTTTAAGATGATTTCTTCAAAAATAACTAAAAATAATTTTCTTTAAACAACTGATAAAATGTGTGATTCCGATTATTATAACATAATTTTTTTTCTTTTTACAGAAACTGAGTTAAGGAACATGGACTTGAAAGCATACGTTTTATCTTTAAAAAATAATTAGCTGAGACGCAAAATCTTGATATGAGATATTGGAATCGAACTGATGAACTGAAATTCGAAGCATTAACTCTTCAATTGCCAGTTTGGCTTCGAGAAAAAGTGTCTTCATGCGCTGCATTATTCGATTGATTTTGACTATGCAGTAAAACTTACATGGAAAAGAATTTCTGAATGGACAAAAGATAATGAATGAATTCCGTTTCATCAGCCTTCCAAACCTTTTTTACTCAGGTTGCATTTCCCGTGACCGACCACTTTATTTTCCACCCGATGGCTGATTCAAGCGATACGTATAGTTGGAGGTGGATGTGTTGATAGGGAATCGGTTGTTAGAGGCTTTCCGCTACGCAGAGCCAAAGTTAATGTATGAATCAAAGCCACGATAGCACTTACGATTAGAAAATAATTGCTACATGCAGTGTTTGCTTAAGATCATAATATATGGTGCTTTCCATTAATTAATGGGGGAACTAACCTAATGAATGCATTACATAAACTCCAAATAATCGAATGCTTTCTATACTAACGACTTATCTTACATAATCTCTTCTTAGGTTAAATTAATTAAAACAGTCAAAAAGAAAACATTTACTAGCACATATAACTGTCCGAGTAATTGTCTCAATGATTTGCGTTGAATTCAGGAACACAAATTGGTAATTCAGCTGAAATTGACCGGAAAATTGATCGAGTACTAAAATTAGAAATTTCATAGCACGCACATCATTCAAAAATATCCAATGCTACGAATCTAAACCAGTTTATAAAACATTTAAAGTTTTCGTATAAAATTGCAATTTTTAAGAATCAGTGCATTTAGTTTTCGTGGACTTCCGGAAATTAAGGTGAAACACTTAAAAAATGAATGAAATAATTGAATATCAGGTCAACCTGTTCTATGTAAAGCGTATCTGTCGACTAAATTGTCACTGCTATAGCTTTCAATTCATCAATTGACTTCGATTCCCACACGAGTGAAGGCGGCTGTAGTAATTCGGAATCAGCTTTAAACAATAAGTCCTGGTCCAATTAACTATCGTGTGACAAAGTGACCGCAAAGCGACATCCTTTATTATTCAGCACCAATTAGGATTGGACCTGGGAAATTTTCACCCAGAAGTGAAAACGGTTTTATCAATTGAAATTCAATACCAATAACATAATTATTCATCTGATCTGATTACCTGTTACGATCGGATAACCCGCTGACGTCATTATTGTTACATCTGTCGATACATTATTTGCAATTGATCAATGGTTTGAATGCAGCACACAATTTTTTTCCACTTAATTTGCTTCTTAATACATCAAGACTTATTTAGATATTATAGTTTTACATAACAATCGATGTTAAGTCAATCAATTTTTATATGAACTTATACATAATTAGAATGTTAATGTATTTGTTAACGTCATTTTTTTAATTCAAGCTTTTACATTCATGGCATTTTGTTAGAGTAATTGAATATATAAGCATTTACTTTTAAAATTTCTAAAGGTAAATACGAAATAGATGACAGTTTATATCAGCAGCCATGGAAACTCAACTATATTCAAAAATTAAATGAGATTTAATACATTACATTTAATTAGGACTGAAGAAAATACCTGAACTTTATAGGCGGGGAGAAGAAAACAATAAAAGTTGGAATGTTCAAATAAAAATTTTATTAGTACGATTATTTCATTTTACGGGCAGGATTCCCTAGTCCTCAGAGGCTGCAATTAAACGGGGCCGTCCATGCGCAGACAGAAAGAGGCGGTCCTCCCGATGGTGAGGGCGGCGCGCGCCCTGGCAAGGAGCTGAAAGACAGTAGTGCAGGATTCACACAGTACAGTTTTTGAAATCGCTTTCATCGAAAAATACATCTTTTGAACACACTTAGCTTTTATTTTATTAACTGAATGTTATTTTTAAACTATTGTAACTATATAGTAAGGAACTTTTTATCACACTCAGCTCATTTTTTTATACAATGCGCATTCAACTGAGATTAACAGTTTATTCCTCCTTATTAGTACTGCTACAAACTTCCACACCTATAAAAAGAGACATACTAATGAATTATAGTATTGAGAAACCCACAGAGGTAACCATGCAAACACAGATCTGCCACCCTAAGAATAAGATTATGAGGTCGAAAACTCTTAGGGCGATAAAAAAAGAGAAAAACTGCTATACTAAAATCATAAAATTTAAAAACTATTCAAATGTCACTAATAAAATAATGGTGTTCAAACTTATAATTTCACTGTTAACGATACAATAATTTGTTTCTGCAAAAAATAAAAGTCTAATTAACTTATTATAAACATATAATTCCTTAAGTGACTATTCAATCCCAAATTTCACAACTAAGCATATTAAAAGAAGGCGACCCATGGCGTAGTGATTAGTGTCCCTAACTTCAAAGCATTAGGTCACGGGTTCGAATCCTGGTTCGAGCATGGATGTTCGTTTCTGTGTTTCTTTATCCCTTCCCTTTCAGGGCAACGATGACACAGCCACTGGGTGCCCCACTGTATAAGATGCTATCACATTCGACCCTTGTAGGGCTGAATAGGTGCATCCTAAGTGCAGCGGGGTATTACAAAAAAAGAAAGAAACAAATATATGTAATTTAAATTCAAAGAAATTACTCGTGATTTTAATTATTTTTAGAAAATTCAAAACATTCCAAAGCTTCGAGATTTTAGTGTTCTCTTTCCCGGCTCAGGAGAATTTGAGTCAACGCATGTGAAATTCATTAGTTTAAATTCTTGCTAGAAATCGTATTTAAAAATGTCATTTAATTTTCTTAATAAATAATTGAGTTTGTAATATAAGAAAAAGTACATTAATGTTTTTATGAAATGGTTTGGTTTATGCTTTATTATCACTCCTTATACTTTGAGGACTTATTCCAACAAGACCTACAGTTTAGAAGAGATTCTGAAACATGAACTTTCACATATGAGATGGATACTGATGCCACGAACTCAAACTGAAAGCTGCCAACTTGTTGAAAGTCCATTAGATAATGTGAGTATAGACCTGAATATCACCTATTCCGTTTACAATGAATTGCGCCGTTGAATGAAGACGAGTTTGATTTGCTTTTCGCTATGCATTCACTTTTAAACATATAGACTGATTAGCCTGTAACTACTGTTTCGAATAAATTCTAAACAATATCAAATATTCATGACCGAGGTAAGAATCGATCCCACGAGCTGCTGAACCGAAGGCTATAATACTAACTACTCAGCCATACATTGTTGGAAAATTATACGAGACAAAAATTTAAGAAATACATTAAATCCGTTAGAAAATCGCTTATGTTTGTTTTCATTATTATCAATGCATTTTTATAAATATTAATAATTCTGATGACTGTCGAATGATAATTCTAATGAATTAAATGACTGATTAAATATTCGCAGAAAATTTAGAGACCAACTCAATAGTTAAGTTATAATGCATGGAACACAGCGAAAATCCTATCACTCAACATTAAACTTCACCACATTATTTTTACAACTCATTAAAAATTACAGAAATAATTTATAAATTTTGACATTACCTAAGAAATATGGATAAAAAAGCATTATAGTTAAAAAAAAATCTGAAATATAACACAAGATATTTATCATTTTATAATAAAAGTACATATGCCTTATTCAGTAATGTTTTATTACAATATATCACCTATTCCTAGATCAGCAATATCTAGTTTGTAACTTGTAAGATCATCTTTTTCTTACGTATGAACTTCCACAAGTTTTTAAATAACAAAATACGAAACAAGAGTTCATGTTCTCGCAATTAAATGTTCCAACAAGAAACAAAATCACCATGACATTTAAATTTAACTACATATATTTACCAATGCAAGAGAAAGATTTAACTTAATATAACTCAGATTATATTATAAATATACTATTTAAGTTCGTCCTAGTATAATTCTAGAATCATATTCTTCGAAATGTGAAAGGTATGTTAAATACCAAACCTTATTGAATAACAAAATATTAGTGTAACGTTTCTACTTTCGGCATACAAGTTCCCTAGTGATATAATACTCATAATGAATAAAACTCACTAACTCATAAAATTCCATCAAAAAGACAAATACACAACTGATTTTGAGAACGCTTTTTGAGCCATTGCAGTATCTATCACATGGTATCAGAAAATACGCCTTGCATATACAGTTACTTAAAGTTCCATTGTAATTTGCAATGTGGTAACGCCATTAATTACTATAAAACATAACAAATTCCACAAAATACGCTTTTCCACAAAGTAAAAGGTTAGCATTATACTCTTAATTCACAAGGTCGTGGGTTCAATTCCCAATTTGAGTTGTTGATATTTGTAGTGATCAAGAATTCACTTTAAATAGTTTTTGGTTGAACGAGCCTTTATATGCAAAAGATGACTTTGGAGGGACAAAAAAGCGAATTCAAGATTGTCTGGTAACCTAGTTGATTTTGCCATTCATAAATTTTTATGCTTCAGTCAAGAATCATTTTAAGTTACCTTTGCAAAATACAATCATTTTTTTTTTTAAACATACGAACTAACTTCATGAACTTAAAACAGCAGTCTTGAAAAAACTTAATAACTATTTCACATTCAGTTATTAATGAATTCAATATTGTTAATATTTTTTTTCATGATGCTAAATCGGTTTATGTTGGTGAAAAAGATGAACATCTTCGTCAGTTGTCCGAGTGAGCCCCTCGATTTATGGACACTTTTTGCGAACTTGTAAAATTTCATCAAGATTTAAAATTCAAAGAGGTTTTTTTAACCACTTTAATTATTCACGCCACATGTGACAGCCATTGAGCAGACGACAGTCAGAATGTTAACGACTCAAACCACAAATTACATCAATCTCACCACTGGATAAGAGACGAACAGGTAGTTTTGAGAAACTCTTCTCGTATTACAAATCGATACATGTTTTTTATACACAAAAACATCGATCCAAATGCAATATTCAAAGAAAGCATGCGAAATGCGAATACCAGCGGGTAAGCGACATCGCCGCAGAAGAAAGAAATTGGAAAATGCACAGCAGGGAGTATCTGCTCGAGGTGAGTTTATGCATTCCCGAAAACTAAGAACCAGTTACGAATGGAAAGCATTGGCGACGAAACCTACGGGGGCATTAAACAGGTCTAAAAAATATTGCCGAATCCCGGATAATCCGGCTATAGAAATCGGTACATAGGGTCTCTTGATTTTAAAATGCGCTGCATCACGGAATTATTCACGCTTCTTCTGGTCGAGGCGTAACTCTTTCCCGGGGATTAGAGGAGCGTGGGCGAAGATAATCCTCCTGTCCAGGAGCCGGGGAGGGTTGGCTCGAATCGTATTTCAAGAATTTTTTCATGCGCTTTAAACAACTCTGCAATCACAGGTAATGTGAGCGTGAATTGACTTTTATCGATACATTAAGATGAAAACTGTTGCTGAAACGACGCACAAAAAATCCAAGTCATGATTTGTATTTTATTGAGTTTGTTCTTTATGAAAATATTTAAGCAACTGATAACACAAAAACACACACGTTTAGCACATTATCCGAAATAAGATTAAATTTCAAAAAAATTTAAGGAAAGTTATATCCGAAATAGATTTAATTATCTTAGGATAAAATTACAGATTTAATTTTACTTTGAAGAACTCGAAATTTTTGTTATAAACACACAAGAGTTCAATGTATAATGTTATAGTACCAACGTAACTAATATATATTCTGCAATTCCCTGTAACTAAGTAAGAAATATAAGATTTGGCTTGGTTGTCGACGGATAATCATCTTTTGCACACGAGGATCAATTCGATGAGTAACCAACAATTTTAAACAAAATCCACAAAAGCAGCTACAAATATCTACAAGCAAATTAGGAATCAAACCAATGAACTGCAGAATTAAAGCCCACGGCGATATCATTTGCAATTAGCACAGTGTCTCCACACTGCGAACACAGGAGAATGCCAGTTTAGATACTAAACTCATCATTTGAATAAGACTGGATAGTAATAAGCAGTTTGTTCAATTAACATATTCCGATTAATTGAAAGAGGTAGTCATTAATTAACTTTGTAATATAACTTACTTATCAACATTCTAATCCAGATAAACATAAAACTATATTTGTTTCTGAAATATAAATGTAAAGAATTTATAATTTTTATTTCGGGTAGGATACAATTTTCTCCAAGAAATTATCCTCAAAGAAGGGATTTCCCATACAAAAGAACTGACATGTCACCGCAGTCTTATATTAAATAAAAAAAATATAGAACCATAAAAAAAATACGGAAAAATATTAGTCAACGAGAAAAAATAGAGATTCGGCTCGTTAAGTTGACCCGAATGAGTACATAAAAATCATTAGACGTTTTCGAAATTACATCTGCATAGGCAATTGCAATAAAATGCAAAATACCGAGACATACAACTGTAAAACGGAACGTTGGATTCATAGAGAACAAAAAAGGGCCGTAAAAATTATTTTAGGTATAAGAAAAAAATTTGAAAGGAGAATTATATACACGATTTTCGTTGTGGGACATGACATTTATAGAGGCATCACAAACACTTGACACGAACACATACCAGAATTTAAAAAATACATATATTTTCAGCTTTTACCTCAACATATTTGGAAAAGAAATTTAAAAGTAATACAAGTTACATTTGAAAAATTTTGAATAAGTTTCAGATTTATAGATTCTGAAACTACAAGAAATTAAAACATCTACCAAATGCCCAAATCCTGGTTTGGTTTGGAGGGGGGTAAAAAGCAAAAATAATAAAATTAATCAAGTATGAAAACAAACTTTTTCTGACAAAAATTATTATGAAATCATTAACATTTTTTAACAAAATAGAATATTTAATTACAAATTTAATATCTTAAAATTATTTTAAAAATGCATCTGAACAATAAATATTTCTGATTACATACGATATTTCTCGTAGGAAAAACTCTATCAAAACATGAAGAAAGTTAGACAGTTCACAGTTCTTTGCTACTGAAATATAAGCTCTGAATTATTCTTACACATATTTTTAGAAATCAAATAAAAAAAATTCATAAATATTTCAATTTGTCATCGCGATAGCTTTGTATAACATTTAAATAGCCACCACGCGCGTTTTGCCTTCCTAAAAATTATTCACTGAGAAAGTTTTATAAAAAAAAATTTTTTATCAAACTTATAAAAACGAAAAAACTAAAGACAAGATTATTCACATTACCAATAAAAAAAGCTTGCTTTAAAATTTTTGTTGATTTTTTACTGAAAAATAAAGTGATTGGAAATAATACTAACGTACCTGCAAATTTCAGTTAGAATTGTAGCATAATTTCTTTTTAAGAATGTTCACAAAATTCAAATGTAAGTTGTTACAAAACATATTTTCATAATTTCTTTTACAATCATGTTTTATACAAATAAATAATTAATAATCAGAGTATAAAAATAAACTTTTGTATCATACAAAATTATATCAGAACTCACATATTACTTTTGTTAGGTATACATAGTATCTTTATACATGCATTTCTTATGTAGCACAAATTCATCAGGTATTACTGAAATTTTAGAATTTCTAATAATGCTAAATATGGAATGCAATCGAAGTACTCTATGATTGACAAATGTTTAATTCCAATAGCTAACAATATAAGAATGACAAGCAAGCATTTATAAAGTGCTAAGCGTGATTTATTGTTACTATTTGTCTCATGCAAGTGTATCAACTGAAAACAAGTTGTAAAGCAGAAAAGGACAAAATCTATTATTTGATTATCTTGAGATCAATGCTTTAACCCATTAAACTCCGTCTCATCTTATTGAAGCTCTTAAATTCCGAATTCTAGTAAAGGGGGCATTTAAGGTTCCGAAGGAAAAAAGGAAACAAAGCAGTTGAAAGAGAATGTTTTTCTTGAAATTAAATGAGTACAGTTCGTATACAGAAAACAAAATGTTAAAAACTTCAAGGTTTAAAAACTTCAAGGTCACAGAACACATCAACGATAAACAGAATGTTCTTATCAGTAATTGGTTAAATCACCTGTCGCAACAACATATACTTCGATGCATGATAAAAAGATTCCTAATATCATGTGTAATGCATTTTGCCCGATATTCCTCAATGTCAATCTTGATCTGTGATACTTTTAGGAAGCCGAATAGGGTAGCATACTAACATTTTAGATCCACGAAGGTGATTTAGTAAGCTAAATATTAACCACACATATGCAGTCCATAAATATGCGAACCATATAGAGCTGGCATACCTTGTTGAAAATTAGCCACACGATGACAAATCATGAAGTGTACTGTCACCGGCCATGCTCTACAACATCTCTACAACGGGCATTGATCGAGGTAGTGAAGTTTTAGGATGTGAGCGCAATTTTACCCCAATCAAGCAATTTGATATGAAGGAAGGATACACTGGTGCTATGGTTTGATTTGGTGTGATTTTGATTTTACTGGCGCAAGATCCTCAGATCGGAATAAGCTGCGCTGAAAATAAAGTAATGTTTGATAAAGTTAAGTGCTTGAGTAAATCATTGCTTAAGAACTAATTGAGAATGTTGAGATGAATGTCTTAGAAGAATAAAGGTACAAACACAATTTCACATGAGAGCCGGAAAAATGAGAATGATAAATGTTATATAAAAAAGAACTCCAATGTTTTCTGAGAACCACGACAGTTTCATGAAACTAATGTCATTCATAGCAGATTTTATTTTGTTTTTTGTGCTTGTCTTTTCTTATTTTGAAACGGTCTGAGACGTAGAGGAGGAATCCATTTCCATATCTGTTTCAGAAGATATATTAGTTGTTATTTTAATACTTTTTTTCGATAATTTGATTTTTCAAATTTTGTATCATCAGTCTTAGATTTATTAGCAATTAAAGTAGATTTCTTTGTGCTATTAGAAATTGATGGTAAAGTGGATTTAGATGACAAAGTTGAAAGTGAAGCAGATATTGGTAAACTTATTCGCTGTATTATTGTTTATTTTTTAATTTGTTTGTAAAGTAGAAGAATAGGAAACGCTAACTTTTGGTGTTCTATTTTTTACTATTTACCTTGCTTCTGGGAAAGTAATATTTTTTTTATCTTAGATGCAATTACCTCTTTCTTAAAGATTCATATAGGTCAAGATTTGGAAAATGCAACATGTGCACCAGAATAGTTAGAACACTTAAAAATTTCTGAAGTACAAGCATTAATCTCATGATCAGATAGTGCACATTTTCAACACACAGGATCAGTATTCCTACATGCTTATAGGGAGAGACCATACTTCTGACATTTAAAAACACCTAAGAGGGTTAGGAATGTACGGACGAATTCTGCAATTCATATAACCTGCTTTTAAAGATTTTGATAATGCTGGTGTATGAAAAGTTAAAACAACATGTTGGGTGGGGATAAGTCCACCGTGATGTCGAATATTTATTTATGCGACGTGCAACACAAACTCTTTGGACAGGTAGTTCTTCCCAGAATTCTGCTTGTGTATCATTTATGAAATCAGGGTTAGAAAGGACACCACAAGACTCATTTAAAGTTTCATGATATGATGTTTCGATTGGAAGAACCCAAATTTTTTAAATTACTAATTGTTGAAGCTTGTTTTGTGTCAACTTGAACAAGATCTCCCGATTGTAATCGAACTGGTGCTATGGAAAATCACATTACATAGCGGACAATGACATCCTAGGAGTAGGTTAGGCTTGTCGCAAGATCATCCAATCTTACTTTGCACTTGTGTGCATTGATATTCCAATGTCTACATTTCGGCGATAATTTCCTTCCAGCAATTATTGCTACTAGTACCTAAGCGCAAGCGTGTCCAAACCGTACAAGTGGCGGTCTTTAGCTTGGTTTCTGTAATCCGATTGCAAAAAAAATGTTCAATAGAATTATTCACTGTAATGCAGCATACAGCACCGTAATGGTATTATTTTGTCTTCAGGGAGTCTCTAGGACAATGAGAAAATATATAACAGCTACAATTATCACCGATTTTATACTATGCGAGTTGAATAGTAAGATGCGATGGGGGAGGTCGGAATTAACGTTTATTGGTGCTAAATATTAATTGGTATGAATTTTTGTAAACTGAAATGTGTGTGCGAAATTTCGAGATAATCAGGTTGTTTTTAAATGTGTCTTTTTTGCTCTCCCCAAAAAGAATGTATTTTTAGCATAACATATATTTTCAGAAAATTATTATACTGAAATAATTCTGTAAATGTTGCTGTAACTTAAATTTCAAAATAATTTTTTTATCAGTCAGCAGTGATCAATAACGTTTATGATTATGAAAACTGGTATCATTATAAATGTGTAATCATATTCTTAGACATTTATATTAATTACAAAGTAAATTTCCAATCATAAAAAAATATATTTAGTATTTTTATAAGATAATATTAAAAGTAATTACAATTAAAGTATCTAATGTAATTATTTTAAATAATTATAATAATAAATGCATTGTAATAATTAACGTAAAAATATTAAATGAAATTTATTAGTGAAATTATTGTAAATAATTAAATTGTTTCCTACTTGATAAAATTAGACGATTACAAATAAAGTTAACACAACAACGCTAAATATCTATAAATATTCCTTTGACAATTTGTGATAGCACTTCGCGAAATACAATAATCAAAATGTGCATTTAAAAATATAGAAAAGAATAATCATCATACATTTATATCATTATTTTCTTGTAAAACAACTAAAATACATCCATGGTGAAAAATATTAAATATCTGAATATAGCGTTTTCAAAAATAAATATCGAAATTATGTTGATCATTATTTCTGTATCACTTAGGATAAACACATGATAAGGATTTCAAATTTTAATAGCAAATACAGCATCACTTAACATTCCATCTGGCATAAGCCGAATAATCAACAAAAACAATTAAAACGTTATTTCATACATCATTTAACCTAGTTCAGTAAAAACTAATTATTTATAAGGGAGAGTGAATTACTACACTGCTTCCATAATTAATAATTTAATGTTGGTTTGTATGATACTTTGCAGTTAATTTTTGCAGATTATGTTCATTCGATTGGGTCTCTCTATACTTACACATGCATTCAGAACCAATAGAAATATTCTAATTTAAAGATGGAATCGAAGGTACGAATTCTTGAACTGAATATCAAAGCTCTACCAATCAGCTGCCGATTCGGCTAAAAAATATAGGACTGTGAGATGAATTCAGGGTGATCAATTCATTATATCATGAGTCTTAGTAGGGACTGCGGTCTCCGAATTTCAAAGTGGATCCCAAGCATTGTTGAATAAGAGACATCTAAGCTTTCAAGAGATGCTTTCTGCATGCCCATATACCAAAATGGGTTTCTTGGAAGTTTCTGGTTTCAAGTTTCATGACACAAGTTAGTGACCATATTCAATAACTTGAGTCATGTGAATACGGTCAACAGAGCTGCGTAAGGTAATATAATACGCGGCTGGTGTAATGGCTCACAATAATTTCCGACTGTAAGGCTGTCCATTACACTGTGCAAAATCTAACACAACAGAAAAAAAAAACAAGAATCAGCGGAAAAAATACGCGAACCATTCGTCATGAATGCACTCAGAAAGTCAGTAACTAGGAAATAACTTTTTTTGCTGGACAGAGAGTTAAAAAAAAGTTAGGAAATGTCCACTTTATAAAAAACAATACTCAAGATTTTTTTACTCGCGCTGACTAGTTCAACATGCACGAGAAAGTCTTGTCGGATTTTTCCCTGTTCGGTCAGAACGACATACTCAACGGATTCCTCCGGATTTAAATAAGATGGGCGGAATGAGAAAGCAGGAGAATCAGCTTAAAGTCAGTGCAGCACCAGATTATTGACTGGAAGAGAGAGAGATGCATGATGGACCCTGATGAATAAGCAAAAGGGGGTGATTCCCGGGAAAGGAGGGATATTAAGGGACAGGGCAAGGTCCCAGGAGTTTTCCGCAGGTACGCAGATGGACTGCTCACTCCTTCCGACGCAAGAGATGGAATAGGAGATGCCATTATTCTTAACCCCTTCTCTCCATGACTACAAGTCCCCGATGGATGGACAGTAAGTGCAAAAAAGTAAATGCCATGTAATCCCTGCTAGGGCTGAATATGCCTGGATATCCTCCACTAGAGAGTAACTCATTTTCAATGCGTCGCAAAGATACTTCTTTGAGATATTTTCGAATATTAGAATAACCTATTTTACCTTTAAATTAAATCTTGAAAGCCTACAAACTAAGTTAAAAAGTAAATAAAATATTTCCAACGTGTACTAATGTAATGTATGCAAAAAAATAACAAAAGAATTCTATCGAATTGATGATAAAAGTAATTTAAATAACTATAAACACACAGCAAAAATAAACCGTTAGAAGCACAAAGTAGTTGAAAAAAGGTTGTGACACAAAATGTGAGACTAAAAGCATCAGCTTAAAACAGCAAAATTCCACAACGGTAAGTACATGATTGCACGCATTAACTGCAAGGGAATCATAAATAAAGTGTTGAAATACAATAACAAAATTATTTTTAGTTGTCGGCCAACAGAAACTTTTTGTACAGGAGGACTCATTCTACCTAAACCCACAAGTAAAATTTAATTCTGAACCATTAAATATAACCCACCTGAGATGGGAATCGAACTTTCGAACTGTTGAACTGATCACAAAATAAATTCAAATACAACGCAATTTACAGCAAATTATAATAAAGTATGAAATAAAATCAATAAAATTTTGAAATTACTAACTGGTTTAAATGCAATGTAAAATTCGGTAAAAAAAATCAATAAGATTAATTGTTAAAAGTTAAAAAAATAACCCTTTTTCCCCAGTTATTTGAACCAAATAACTATGCTGAGTTCTATTCAATAATTTTTTTTCCCCTTTGAAGTTTCTAATCACTTTAAGAATATGAAAACGTCACTGTTTACAAAACATGTAATAAAAACTTAAAAATAAGCCTATTTTAGCGTTATGCAATTACTAATGTAAATGCACAGAAATTAATCCAATTCAAAAATGCAAACTTAAAACGAAAATAAAAAAATATATTAAAGTTATTCTGAATACGTTATGATATATCAGTTTGTGAATGGAAACGATAGTCGATGTACAAATGTGAATTAAAATATCAAATTTTTCATTTAAAAATTATTAAATTTAAAAAGAAATTAATTTATTTAATAAAAAGCGCCGATATTAGTGAACTATATTTATTATATTATTATCCAAAATTTATAATTTTATTGCTAATTTGCTATACATAGCAAACAAAGTAATCGAGTCATTTTAGAAGTACTTCAAATGCTAAAACCACAAATAGTATTAACTAAAAACGTTAAAAATTTCAAAATACAAAATATATTTTCAAAACAAAAGTATCTGGGGAAACATAGAAATAAAAATTATTTTCAAATTTTATGCCTAGCTTTATGCAGAAGCAAAGAATGGGTGATTTAGTCCAATTGCATGGAATTCCACTTAAAATGTGAATTTACAATTTCATTCTTACATAAAAAATACGTCAGACAATTTAAATATATCAAATTTCACATTCGATAATATTTTGAAGAAAAACAAAGCTCACATCGTTCTTCTCCCAATTAACACAGCAGAATGCTGATGCTGCAATTGAGGCTTTTCAGAAAAGGGTTAATGGGGGTGTACTGAGGAGGAAGGCATTGATGGGCGCACGTGCCACCTTCACTTATGCATGAACAATGGCCTGGGATTTTAGATAGAACGGAATTTTTTTTTTCTTTTTTAGAATTTGTCTTTTTTTCCCCTCTTGTCTTACACAATGAATATCATTAATGGATAGTTCTATTTTTTTCCCCTTTCAAAAAAATGTATAGTAACTGTGAATATCGATTATCACAAAAATTCAACATTGACCTAAAATAATAGTTTCATTCAAAAAATGAATAAATAAATTTAAAAAATAATTTTCCACATATTTCATGTCACCACGTTCATGATTTCAGAAAAAAGAATTCTAAATCATATGCCCTGACTGATACATGAAAAAATATATAAACTAATTAAAAATAGGCTACTATTCTTTAATTCAACCCGCTTTGATTCGCTAACTTTTTATACGATTACAAATTGTTTACTCAGAGAATGAACTATAAAGAGTTCAATGCTATAATCAATTCAATTTTACAGACTGGATAACATTAAGTGAAGATTGATTAAACTGTTGAAAGTTTCTTGAATAAAATTCGGCTAAAAAAAATCGCGCTTCTCCTAAATTGGATGTTATTCATCGACGAAACTATTCGTTACTTTAAATTTTTTGATTTTTTTATTAAAATGTTTGCAGTGGCAATATATACTAACTCTCGTGGCATAAAAGTATATCTATGAGACAAATATCACTTGTTGTTTGTCCTCTAAATATACTTTACGAAGTTTAATTTGAAAGCTAAACATTATTGCAACAATAAACCGACAATAGTAACTTACTCTAGCAGAAAAATAAATTCTAAAATAGAAAATTAGACTGAATATTCGAGCTACATAAATCAATTAATTCATCATACAATTTTTCTTCATAAATTTAATATTAAAATGTTATTATAACTTTTTAATATTTAAAGAAATTTAGGGGAAGAAAGTGTGAATAAATTTCCTGTTTAATCATTATTATAAGAATTGTTTATTATAATAATCTTTGTTTACTTTGCTTTGATGAATTTATAAAATCAATTGGTTCAGTTTTCATATTCTATAATTTATTTTCTAATCAAAAAAGAAGTATTTGACCCGGTTTCGAAGATTAAAGTGGATTTAAAATTGCTATAGCAACCATGGCCGAAGCGGCAGTGGAGAACTCTTAATTATTCAACTGAAATGGAAAGTGTCGATGATATGTTATTCTATATACGTAGTAATAAATGCGAAATTTTTACAAAAAATATTACTAAAATGCAATAAAATTTCGTTAATTCAAGAAGTCTTTTAACAACAGATGAACAGTCCTGATCTTTTTTAACACGGATTTCATTCCTGAAATCCATATTTCATTGTGTTTTGCAAAACACTTTGCATATAGTATAACGAATTTCTTATCTAAAATAAAAATAGTGAATGTATGTTAAAATATACATATAATTTGTTTAATCTAAAATAAAATTTTACAATCAGAAACCGATGAATTCTCTTACGAGCTATATAGACGTAAATATTTAAAAACTACCCCCTCCACAAGTTTGTAACTTATTCTCATTTATTATTATTTTTTTTAATTTACTTAATAGAAAACATCTTTTTAATAGAAAACAATTTTTTTTACACAAAAATTTTCAAGCCTGCAAATCAAATGAATTTAAATATTACGCTAGATAGTAAAAAATTATAATAAACTTAAAAGAACTTTTCACATAATAATTCTCTAGACTGATTTTATATTTCAGGGTCAGATATAACTTTTTTTTTTGATGGATACCGTCGTTTTCTTTCTCTTATGTAGAGTCTACGCACAAAGTTAAACATACTAATAATCATACCTGTTTTCGAGGCCTTCATTTTGTTTCATATTGGTCTATACTTCGCTAATATGTTGTGATGATATTCTGATTAAAATTAAAATAACTTATCTGTTTAACCCTCTCATCGAATATGTTAAAAAATTGACAGTACGTGCTCAAGATTTCTTGCAGTTAAGTTCCGTAGTCAACTTTTTTTTCGGTATACAATTTTTTTACACGAGACTACTAATTTGACAGATCCTACATTAAAACGAATTCTAAACTTCTACAAACATCTACTGGAAGAAATCGAACCCATGAACTGTTGAGTCGAAGGGCCAGAACGCGGTAACCATTCACCGCACACCCCTCGAACCATTCGTGATTTCAGTGAGATAAGAGCTTCCTTCCAACACCGCAGAGACAGCGCCTGATGAAAACGCAAGGTGGAGAGCGCCCCTCCTTGTCAAGCAAGAAGAAAAGCAAATTCAATTACCTGTGAAATCACGCAGCAATTTTCTCTCTCTCGCTCAACAATGCATTTCCACTGCACCCCGATCCGCAACAAAACAGGCGTCTATCAACACAGGCCTTTCTCTGCTGAGAGTCCGCGCACCAAGGCTTCTTTTTCTCCTTTTTAACAAGGCACGCTTTTTAACACTCGGCATCCGCTTTTTGCGTCGCCAGTGTGATGGGGACACTTCCCCCCGGGTCCTGTTGATGGACGATGAGAATTTCCAGATAAACGATGGCAATGGTACTCCTTCATTGTTCAAGTCAGTAACTCAGACACTCAGATAAAATCCCCACTTGTATGAATTACCAGTTGAAATAAGCACTGTTGAATGATATCGCAGTAATACTCCGAAAATAAAATGCTTAATCTAAAACTACAGCTTCGGAAATATTCCTTCAGATTATGAAATGATTTTCGCCATTTGAAGATTTTTTAAAAAAATGTCTCATTAATTTTTTGCCGTTTTTGAAGAAGTTTCGGATTTATTTTTAATTAGTTCGATTAAATATATTGGGTTGCTGGATAATCCGCATGAATTATAGACATGGATATATACTGAATAATAATGCTATCTTGAATCCATTTGTTTCAGTTATTTGTCGCTCTACAGTCATTTTACTTCAATTAACTTCTCTGATGTAGAGGTGGATTTTTGCAAACAGAATATACTTTTTTTTTCTTACTTCAGTTCACACAAAGTAAAAGTCCTAGGGCTGAGGCTTTAGTCACGTGTATATAGTAACAGTCACTTTTTATAGCCTCGAAATGGACTATAAAAATGAATGGACTGCAGCTTGTTGATTAAAGTAAATTTCGAAATACTACAAATATTCACTCTCTTGCTGGTAGTCGAGACCACAAACTTTTGGATTGAAGATCAGAGCGCTAACCTTTCAACTGCAAAGTTGAAAGTAAATTCTAAAAGTAAATTTTATATACTTTACTAATATATATACTAATCTGACAACAAATGTAATTTAAACAAAGAGCTATGATAAATTGAATTTACACCATATTGTACCGAGCTTCACGGGTTCGTGTTGATTGAGAGTTGAATAAAGCAACCACTTAATGAACACAAGACTTTTATTCGTAAAAACTTCACTAGATAAACGAAATTCCCGCTGTAACAATCACAATTATACAGCTACAATTCGTCAGATATAACGAGAAACAGCTTCTAATCACAGGTCTCAAATACCTCAGACAGAGAACAACTAGCAGTCACAACTAATCGTCTTCACTCACTGATTGTCTTCACAAAAACTCTACTACTATTCCATGTCGGGCTGCGGTATTTATACCTGACTTGGCGGAGAAATCTACCAATTTCGCCAAGGCTCTGGAAGCTTCTAGGCTATCTCGGAAAATATTGGTCCTAGAGCTTAGGTGATGGATGTTTCCAGAAGTATCGATTTCTCGCCAAGTCGCCAAGAATCTCGCCAACCGTCGCCAAGTCGCCAAGAATATCGCCAAATGTCGCCAAGTCGCCAAATCATTAGGAAATCCGCTTTTAAACTACAACACGTCTAAATACCGCAATTTTTGCCCAAAATGTGAGAATTTCTGATCTGTCTGAGATATTTTAAGACAAATATAATCATTATTTACAAATTTGTAACATTGCCCCCCTCTCAAGGACTGCACGTCCCGGGCAGTACAAT
This sequence comes from Latrodectus hesperus, assembly GCA_037975125.1. Classification (NCBI taxonomy): domain Eukaryota; kingdom Metazoa; phylum Arthropoda; class Arachnida; order Araneae; family Theridiidae; genus Latrodectus; species Latrodectus hesperus. Next base: position 1,220,688 of record JAJQOW010000024.1, read on the forward strand.
CCCCTGATAGGAGGCCAAATTTAATATAAAAGAATTTACATTTCAAGAGGATACAGAGCACATTACATACACAAGCAACTAAAAATACAAGAAAATAGAAAAGATTAAAATTATCTATACTATTTACAAACAGACCATGGTCTACTGATTTTTACTCTACATTACGATAAGGAGCTAATCTATCATAATGTACTACCTTTGGTTTTGAAGCAGATGATTTTCTTATACGAACCACGACGTCGTTCAGTCTTTTTAGGACTGTGTAGGGACCTTCCCAGTTGGCTTGCAACTTTGGAGAAAGTCCTTTACGTCGAATCGGGTTCCACAACCAAACTTTGTCACCTTCTTGGAATTCATGTCCCGTCGCTCTTGTGTCATACCTTGTCTTCATTCTTTCGGTCGTCAGGTTGATTCGGTCTCGAGCGAAGTTATGGACATCTTCAAGACGTGCCTGAAGGTCTCGAAGGTATTCCTCTGGCGATGAAGATGTATCCGGTGGACGACCAAACTGAAGATCACAAGGGAGACGAAGTTCGCGACCAAAGAGCATCTGTGAAGGAGTATATCCGGTAGTCTCATGGACAGCACTGCGATATGCAAGAAGAAACAGCGGTAGCTTCAAATCCCAATCTTGCTGATTTCTGGAAACCATAAGGGAGAGGTTATTCAAGATGGTTCTGTTAAACCTCTCTACCATGCCATCCGATTGTGGGTGTAGTGGCGTGGTCTGCGTCTTGTCTATTCCGAGAATTTGACACATTCCTTTAAACACAACAGAGGTGAAATTTGTCCCTTGATCAGAATGAATTTGTAAGGGTGTGCCGAATCTGGAAACCCATTGTTGCACTAGAACCTCGGCTACTGTAGTCGCCTCTTGATCGGGGATTGCAAACGCTTCAGGCCACTTAGTAAAGTAGTCCATGACAACTAGTATGTATTTGTTGCCATTTGAGGATCGTGGTAAAGGACCCAAAATGTCCAATGCTATCCTCTCAAAAGGTGCTCCTACGTTGTACCGCTGCAACCTTCCTCGGCTACGTTTCTTCGGTCCTTTACGTGCCGCACAGTCATCACAAGATTGGCACCATTTCTCTACATCTTGTCTCGTTTTGCTCCAATAGAAGCGTTCTCGAACTTTCTGTAGAGTTTTCATTACTCCGAAGTGGCCTCCAGTTGAGCTACTGTGCAATTCTTTCAAAACATCTGAAATTCTTGATTTTGGAAGAACAAGCTGCCATTTGAAATTACGTCCATCATCGGACTCCCATTTCCTGTATAAGACACCATTTCTTATATGGAGTGAGTCCCAAAGAGCCCAATATTGCTTAGTAGCAGGACTGTAGGTGGAGATATCCTGCCAACTTGGTCTCATACTAGAAGATTCTTTCAATTCAAGAATTGGATTTATATCTGGGTCTTCTTTTTGGGCTTCCCTAAGTCCTTCATCACTCCATGGGTCTGGTTTTGATGGAGGTGAAACAGTAACTTGGCGTACCGAAGTATTTATCAGCTGATAGTTCTTCTCTACTCTAGAACAGTATCGGCAGCTTTCATTACATGGCTTCCTTGATAGTGCATCAGCATTTCCATGAAGAGTTCCTTTGCGATGACGTATTTCAAAGTCAAACTCCTGGAGTCGTTGAATCCATCTGGCTACCTGTCCTTCCGGATTTTTAAAATTTAAAAGCCAGGTTAAGGATGCGTGATCTGTCCGGAGCAAGAACTTTCTTCCATAGAGATAATGGTGGAAATGTTCTATGGCTTTAACGATTGCCAGCAATTCCTTCCTGGTTGTACAGTAATTCCGCTCTGGTTTCGATAGACATTTACTCCAATAAGCAATGACATATTCTTTATCATCAATTTCTTGCGACAAAACAGCTCCGATATTTTCGTTGCTGGCATCCGTATCTAAAATGAATAATTTTTCGGGCTGGGGATATGCAAGAACGGGCGAAGATGTCAACGCCTCCTTCAGTTGTTTAAAAGCTTTCTCACATTCATCTGTCCATAGAAATCTCTGTTTAACTTCTGTCAACTTGTGAAGGGGTCTGGCAATACTTGAAAAACCCTTAACAAATTTCCTGTAATATGTGCATAGTCCAAGAAAACTTCTTAATTGGTGGACATCTTTTGGACGACTCCAGTCCTTAACTGCAGAGATCTTTTCAGGATCTGTTCTTACACCTTCAGCAGAGATAATGTGTCCCAGATAGCTTACTTCACGTCGGAATAAATTACATTTGCAAGGATTCAGCTTCAGGTTGGCCATTTTTAATTTTTCCAGCACCTTTCGGATGTTTCTTAAATGGTCTTCGAATGTGCGCCCTACAATAATGATATCGTCCAAATATACCAAACAGGCTTCGTAGGAAAGTCCTCGTAATACTGTCTCCATCAGGCGCTCAAACGTTGCAGGTGCATTGCAAAGCCCAAATGGCATAACCTTGAACTGCCAAAGTCCTTGTCCTGTGGTGAATGCAGTCTTTTCTCGATCCTCAGGATGTATCTCTACTTGCCAATAACCACTCTTGAGATCCAAAGTCGAAAACCATTGTTTTCCGGATAAAGCATCAAGTGTATCGTCAATCCTAGGAAGAGGGTAACTATCTTTTTTTGTGATGTTGTTTAACCGACGATAGTCAACACAAAATCGGGTAGAGCCATCTTTCTTCCGAACTAAAACAATAGGTGAAGCCCAAGGACTCTCTGATGGCTCAATGATGTCATTCTGCTGCATTTCCATCAGAAGATTATCCACCTCTTCCTGCTTAGCGAATGGCAATCTTCTCGGATGTTGTTTAATGGGTGGATGATTTCCTGTATTGATTCGGTGCTGCGTCAATTTGGTTCGCCCAACATCATCTGATTTCTTGGAAAAGAGATCTCCAAATTCTAATAATAGATTTCTTGCAGCATTCCTCTGTTTATCATCTAGCTCTGCACTCTGAAGGAGTTCATTAATTAGAGTGTCAGGAGGCTCAGATAGTGTGGTTTGACAATTTCGGTTAATACAGGTCACTGGAGTGCAAGTCGCTAGCACTTCTCCTTCTTTTATAAGTTTTACCTTATTACTTAGATTAGCAACTCTTACCGGGATTACATTTCGTGAAAGGTCGACGAGTGAAGAAGCCACTAGTACTCCTTTAACGCTGTTGTCGGAATCTGGATATTCAGTCAATCCATAATGAAAATTATTATCTTCTGAAAGAGCTCCGGAAACTATTGTCTCAGTTCTTGGTGGTAATGTTATTTCACTCTTTGCAGTTATATGATGGACTGTTTTAATATCAGAATACTTCGTCTTAAAAATCGCTATGTCTTCAGAACATGAATGTAGTTCATTATTTTTAAAATCTAACTTGAAATTGTTTTCTTTGAGGAAATCCAAACCGAGAATAAATTCGTCATTTATATCAGCGACATATGCCATATGATGGTACACGGCATTACCAAATGCAATGCTTAGATTGACTTTTCCATGCACTTTAATCTTATCACCTGTCACAGTTTGGAGGGTAATGCAGGGCGGCGTCCAGATGAGTTTGTCACCAAGTTTGCGAGCCAAATCTGTCCTAATGATAGTTACGTTGGCTCCAGTATCGATTATCATTCTGCAGGGAACTTCGTTGACATGTCCCATAACGAAAAGTCCGTTGTCGCCGCTACTTACGGAAGAAATATGAAACAATTTGAAATGGGGCTTCTGACGAAGATCATTTCCATCATCTTTTCGTTTTGGGCAGTCTCTCTGAACGTGTCCGACTGCACCGCAAGTCCAACATTGAATCTTCATGTTTCTGCCACCTTTACTCATTTCTAAGCTACGGACTTTTCGCCGCAGATCTTCAATTTGCTTTCTTAAATTACAGTCCGTATCAGTAGCAGAGACGGCTCTGATTGAGTGCCGGTCTTTACGCGCGGCCTGCTGGGCAGCCTCTATCTTATGTGCGTATACTAGGGCAGATCCGATATCCTTGACATCGGCGAGTCTAAGTGTTTTCTGTATCTCTGGATCCCGCACACTATCGATGAAGTGATGGAGAGCCAAATCTTGACGTGTCTCAGCTGGGCAGTCCGAAAATGCTAGATGGGAAAGTCGCTGAATATCGGCAGCCAATTCTTGCAGACTTTCACCCGCTTTTTGATAGCGGGACTTTAACTGTAGTCTGCTATATTCTTTGGTGCACTTATCTCCAAACCGCAGCTCAAGCGCACTCGATAAGGCTTGGAAATCGTGCCTCTGTTCCTCCGGAAGCGTCTCGAGGATGTCAGCCGCGTCTCCTCTTAAAGAAGCCGCCAGGTGAAAAGCTTGGGCTCGGGGATTCCATCCATTAGCTTCCGCTACCATCATAAACTGGGTCTTGTATACTTGCCAGGATGATTTCCCATCAAATGTTGAGAGTTTAATATTGGCTAGGGATGGCACAAATGCCACGTTGGGTTCCTCATGTCTGTTTGACATTTGCTTCTTCAAGCTTTCAATCTCCTTATTGATATTGTCTAATGCTTCTTCCACGTTTTCTTCTATCTCTAGAACTTTAGTTTCTACTGAAGTTACCTTATCCTCCATTGCATTCATCTTCTCCTGAATGATGTTGGAGAATTCTTCTTTAACACTTACAATGTCCTTCTTAAGCTCATCCTGTCCAGATTTTATCTCTTTCATCATCTCGGCGTTAATCTCTTCTTGTCTAGCTTTCATCTCTTCTTGTCCAGCTTTCATCACCTCCTGTCCAGATTTTATCTCTTTCATCATCTCGGTTTTAATCTCTTCTTGTCCAGCTTTCATCTCGGTTTTCATATCTTCTTGTCCAGCTTTCATCTCAGCCATCTGCTCCGCTAATTTTTCGAGAAGACTTTTCATTAAATCCATATCCATTTTTCTTGTGACACGCTGCATCAACTCTTCAATCCCGATTCTGACACCAGTTGTACCGAGCTTCACGGGTTCGTGTTGATTGAGAGTTGAATAAAGCAACCACTTAATGAACACAAGACTTTTATTCGTAAAAACTTCACTAGATAAACGAAATTCCCGCTGTAACAATCACAATTATACAGCTACAATTCGTCAGATATAACGAGAAACAGCTTCTAATCACAGGTCTCAAATACCTCAGACAGAGAACAACTAGCAGTCACAACTAATCGTCTTCACTCACTGATTGTCTTCACAAAAACTCTACTGCTATTCCATGTCGGGCTGCGGTATTTATACCTGACTTGGCGGAGAAATCTACCAATTTCGCCAAGGCTCTGGAAGCTTCTAGGCTATCTCGGAAAATATTGGTCCTAGAGCTTAGGTGATGGATGTTTCCAGAAGTATCGATTTCTCGCCAAGTCGCCAAGAATCTCGCCAACCGTCGCCAAGTCGCCAAGAATATCGCCAAATGTCGCCAAGTCGCCAAATCATTAGGAAATCCGCTTTTAAACTACAACACGTCTAAATACCGCAATTTTTGCCCAAAATGTGAGAATTTCTGATCTGTCTGAGATATTTTAAGACAAATATAATCATTATTTACAAATTTGTAACAATATATTACGGGGATTAGAGGAGCTAAATGATCCCACTGCGACTGGAAAATAAATGGAAATCAACAAATAATAAACATTTTTAACTATATATAGTGATACACGAAAGTCAACGTACACCTTCCAAAATTAACAGAAACTTATTTATTTCAAATATTTACATAAGAATTGAATTCAATTTAGCTTAAATTGACTAGAAACAAAAAATTGATGAGCAAAAACAGCAGTTTTTGTATCATTAGACACAAAATAATATAAAATATTGGAGAATCAGTCATTTCGCAAGTCACGAAAGTGAACATACAGAAGTCTACATTTGAAATTTCCATATTTTAATATTTAGTTGGTCCACCTTTTGAATTTAAAACAGCTCTCTTGACATTAGACATTGAATAGAACAGTCCTTTGGTTACAGTGCGGGGGATTTTTTGCCATTCTTTAAACAATGCTTTTTTAAGATCGTCTTTGCTTTTAATTTGCCTTTTTCTGATATTTCTGTCCAGTTCATCCCATAAATTTACGATAGGATTAAGGTTAGGGCTTTGAGGAGGGGAGTGCAGTTGTCTTGGAGTGTTGTACAACAGCCATTCCTAGACAACACCAGCTGTGTGTGTTTGGATCCTGATCTTGTTGGAATATCCAGTCATTTCCCATGCCTAATTTTTTTATTGATTGCTTCAAATTGTTTTTCAATATATTCAAATAGATAAAACGATCCATAGTGGTTTCTATAGACTAAATTGCCAACACCTGAAACTGAAAAACAGCCCCAAACCATCACTGAACCTCCGTCATGTTTTACGGAAGGAATCAGATTCTTCAATTCTAACTGTATTCCGGGTTTTCGCCAAACTTTTTGCTTACCATCCCAGCCAAAAATGTTAAATTTAGATTCGTCAGTAAAAATAACTTTGCTCCAGTAATCGAAATTATCGTTTTCATGAAGATGTGCAAATGCTAATCTTTTGTCTCTATTGACTTTACTTAAGAGTTTTTTACGCGGAATTCAGCTATTATATCCTTCTTCTCTCAAGGCTCTTCTAACACATTCTGGATTTACATCAGTTTCTTTAACCTTTTCAAGATATATGGCTATGTTTACTGCAGTAGTTTTCGGATTATTATGAATTGTGTTCGAATGACTTCTCTTTTATCTCTACCTGTCAATTTTGGAGGTCTATCAGTACGAGGCAAGATTTCCGTAGTTTTTGTCAAATTATATTTCCTTATTATTCCTTGCACTATAGCTCTACTTCTGCCTATAATTTGACTTATTTCGTTGAGTGATTTTGCCTCATTTTTCAATTTAATAGCCAGTTCTTTGATTTCTAATGATGTTTCAGTTCTTTTAGTTGTCATTTTAAAATTAATAAAATAAATTCCAAAAATGCCCTCTAATGCTTATATAAAACAAGACACAATTCCTACAAATATGTTAAGATAATAAAAAGCTGACCAAATACCTGCAAAAGTCTATTTAAATCCAACTGTTTGCTCACTTTTGTGAGTTTGAAAAACACATAATTTTTAACTTAATCCGAAAATGATTTTGATAATCTTAAAATGTGCTTGATGTCTATTAAACACATAATGATTCAAATGCATACTGGTAGCTATACGAATAAGAAAAAGAAATTTATTTGCATTTTATTTAAAAAATTGGGAAAATTGTGGCAAAAAATTGTCGCTTTAGAAATGATCATGTATCAGTTGATTTCATATCCAACAAATGAAGATACCTTGAATAACTAGAAGAAATAAAGTAAATGTCAACAAAATTACGTCGATTCTGAGATTGATTAAGCGATATAATGGAAACACGATTGTGTGTGAAAAAATGTCATATATTTATTGAAAACCATGAAATGGAATCCAAGAAAAAGAATATGCGATTTTATTTTCAACTCGGTTTTCAATTGTGAATATTTTTTACATCATAGAAAGCAAAATAAATGGTAAGAAGAATTGCTCAGTTAGAATAAATGAAAGTATGTGTTTTTGTTTAATAATACATTTAAACTTTTTATTTAAGTTTCTTTTGACGAAACAGTATGAGAATAATAATTTTTTAAAAAAAACTGTAAAGGTAACAGTTTTTTCACTTCACTCTTTGAATATGATGGCTAATTCGACCAGATCTACTGCTTAAAGTGGAACTAAACACAATAATTTTTAAGTGTTCCTTAAAATTATTCTAGCGAACTATAGTTTGTTAAGCAATTTTGCAATAATAATGTCACTTTTTACATACAACGACTAATCCAACCGTGACCTATAGTTTAAAATGAACCTTTACAAAGAACCATACTCTAGGTGAGATAGAACCACTGAACTGAAGAAAACAGCGCTAATCGTTCAGCTACATGCTTGGCATTTTAACAAAATGAAAATAACTTGACATGAAAGTTGTAATTCAATATGGTAAAATAACGTTAATGCGTCTTTCAATAGACCATCCAGAACAGATTTACTAACGAAAGGATTTATAATTGATATAACACTAATTTAAAAGAATATGAGTGTGGTTTGTTCAAAATTTTATAAAAATTTAACGTACATTTGCTTTGAAATATAAATAGAAGCATTATTCTAATTAAAAAATATGTACAAATCTTATTCATTTATCTAATATAATGTGATTGATTACAATTTTATTCCCCACTCTTCTTAATAACTCTAGAGATAGAGTTTCGCTTTTGAGATACCTTTAAAAAAATTAATTCAGAAAAAACTTTCACGGTACACAAAGAGAAAAGTTACTAGTCCTCTAAAAAGTGAAAAATTTCCAAAAAGTCCTCTTCTCTCTCAAAATTCTTTCTAAGTGTATACATTCACACATGTCCTACTGTAATCGGAACGCCATCTTTGCTAAGAATGAATACGTTGTTCTCTCTTTGTCGATAAAATTACTTGGATTTAACAAATAAAAAACAGATAAATAATTAAAAAAATGCCATAATGAATTTTCTTAGAAAACTTATTTGTGCTTAAAATGTATTTCTCGTATTTCTATAAAGCAAACTATAGCAGCGAGAGGCGTACAAATGAGGCAGACGATACAATCATACTGTAATTATATATGTATATAATGAAATATCATCGTAACACACAGAAACGAATCAGTACCTAATATACGTGTCGTAAAAATGTAAAAAAAGTGCAGAAGACAATCGTTCCAAAATCTGTTTTTATTGTACAATTTATGACACCGTATGGTGGATAACCTAGCAATTGAAAGGTATAAGGATCTTTTGAATATTCTCCATTGCTTTTCTGGAGGACTTTCCATTGTGAGACGTATTCACGAGTTGCATGAAAGGAAACATGGGAAACATCCTAGCATTAACTACGATAGATGTGTCGCCAGAATCGAAAAACGTCATTCTCAACTCATTGCTCAACAATAGCTGGAAACGAGCCTGGGAAATTCTGCTCTGAAGAACAAGATCTTATAGCTAAAACAGTTGAAATCCTTGAATAAATTATAAAGCTTGTAATGTATGGAAATTTAGTTATACCGCTACCTGTCAAATTTTTTAATCTCTGAAAAGGCCCAACTAAGAAGACGTTAATACTGAAACTTATGAACAACTCATGTCAAAATATGCTGAATTTAGTTTAACCATCCCTTGCCATAATTAGGTTTTCTTTTCCACTCATTTATTTCCTTTTCCCTTCAAACTATATTTTTTAATGTTTTTTTCCTGCTAAAAACTGATTAAAACATTAATCCAGTTCAAAGCTAAAACAGTTTCAATGTTTTACATTCTTGTGTTTTAGCAAATAAATCACAAGAAGAGTTCAAATCGCAAGAAAATGAGAGCATTAATGAATGAAGAAAGAGAGAGATGCATTTCATTTTCTAGATTAAAAATCTTGTATGAATCATGCATTTCCAGATCAGACGATATTATTAAAGAATATGATAAGAATGTCAAAACTTTTTTTCTATGAATAGCTGGATATTGTTTATTCCTATTGAGTCACTTTAAGTCTTGGCAAGATCATATGTTCAATATTCTTAGAGCCTAACTCCGAATATGACAATTTTATATTTGAGAGTAAAAAAATATGTAATATATAAAAATGTGTAATTTTAGTACATGTTGAATAAACGGTACTAAAATGTATATTTGAATTTTTGAGCAAAGTAATTAATAATAATAATTAATATTACAGCTAATTTAACTTCTCCACTAAGAAATAAATCGTCCGTTTACTTTCATGTTGATAAAAAAAATAAAAATAACTCATTCTTTTTATCATTCTTTTATTTTGTTGCCAATTTTTTTAGTTTCTAATTTGTAATCATTTGCGAATAACATAGATTATTTTTAATTTAAAATACTAAAAAGATGAAAATATACATACAATTCAGCGCTGTATTAAAAATATTTGAAGACATAAAAATTCTGTACAGTATATTTTTCTCCAAAAAATCTAGCACACTATAAAACAAAATTAAAAAAAAAAAAAGATAGTGGCCGGTTTATGATCCCGCCTCACAGACAACGAGTTAGCGGTTTTTAAGTTACTGGGATAACACAATATTTCAGTGAAACCAAAGATCCAAGAGATTTTAAGTGTTACTTCTAATTCCGTGGTATCTTAATTTCTGATTCACTTCTAAATCACTGGAAGGAAACAAAAGATAGCTACAATGGTTAACAATCAACTAGATAGAAAAACAAAATCATTATATTATTCATTATTCGTCGATATTTATTCGAAAAATGGATTTGTTATTTTAAAAATTAGAAAATACAGTTTGCAGAAATAAAAACCCGAAGAAAAATAATAAATATATATAATCTTAATACATATTCTAATTAAATCATTTTTAATGTTTTACGATTAATTTAGCAAAATATATTTTAAAGTTCATCTTTCTGTGTCATTATTTCCCTCTCACCAAAGCTTTTCTATGTGTGGAGAGAATTCAAATTCTATGGTAATAATCCACATGGTTTGGTACTAAATGATGATAAATTAAAGTTTGCACTTATTTTAAGTTCGCTACTGATTAAAAGATAAGACTTGGTTAGTCTTTCTTACACACTATGGTCACCTGTTGCATAAGAGGGCTAATTCCACTTGGATCTACAATTTAAATTGGAATCTGAATCACAACATATCCCAGCTCAAAATAATAAATTGTTCTACTGAAAGTTATAATCATAAATATTCAGTTACTTCAACTTGTATTTACATAGATAAGATAAATTTCTAATTTACACAGGACAAAACATTTCTTAATTTCAATGAATTTGTAACTAGAACTAAGTTGTTTTAACTTTAGAAGGAATAATATATTACTATTCCTTCTAAATTGAAACACTTTCTATTGCACAAATAACACAAACTGACTGTTTATACTAGAACAAGTATACAAAGTTTCCTTTATTAGATGAGTGATCAACTTTATGATTATACATAAAGAAAGGAGAATAAATGTGTTAAAAAGGACAATATTCAGTGTCACACATATATAGTGAATGTTACGAGATTTCAAAGCAGGCATAACATAATCTCTAGATTTCATCACGCATAAAGCATCAGAAAGATTCTCCAGAAATACTTCTTTCAAAGTCCACTCTATCTTAAGAGCTTTTCAAGCGATTTCCGAGGACGTTCTTATGAGGCATTGGAGCACAATGTTAGTGATTCATAAAAATACTATTTGATTTCACAAATGATTTATGCAGGCAGAAAGCATTTTCTGACTACGAAGAAAAACTACGTGGAACGACCAGCAAGGAATAATTACACGTATTTTAATACTTAAGTGTTTTGCAATAGTCTTCAAATAACTAAGGAATATAAAATTTTATAAATAATTTGAAATAACTACAATGATTCAGTATGCACATCAAGGATTATCGAGGTATACTACAAAGAAAAAAATTTCTTAGTTGAGATACATTTTAAAAGATAGAGAGAGGGGATCTATGAACCTAGTACAGTAAAAATATCCAAGTCTACAGAAGAAGTGTACAAAAATCATGTCAGAGAAGCGAGACTTATCGATAGTCCTTCCTAAATCACTTTGCAATGCATAAAACAAAATAAGACGTTAAAGATTCAGAATTTTGGTATCAATCGCGTAAAAACTATTACTAACTTATTCTGCTATAAGTTAAACCTCATTAAGATTTCGTGGACCATGAAAAAGAAATAATTAGTCTTGTAAATAATTCACATTTTTTTCCCATCTCGAGTTTTTTTTCTCTGAAATCGATATAATAAAGTAAGATTTAATACAGTTGACAAAATGTTTATTTGTACATTTCAATTTTGGAATTTTATAGCAAAATAAAATAAGGTAATTAAGTTAAAATTGCAGAAATATATTCTATTGAGGTAAAATAATAATAAAATATCAATAAAAAAGCAATCACATAAACTTTAGTTGATTAATGAATAAAACTTTATAAAAACTATACAAAAAGAGTATTAGTACACTTACTTAGTAACAAATTTTAAACATAATTATTTTATAGAAATTTAATACTTTGTATGCATTCCATTGGCTTTTACAATTGCTTCAAGACATCTTGGCATTGATTCTATTAACTTTTTGATGGTTTCTTGATCTATTTCTTCCCAAGCTTCCATGAGTGCTTCTTTTACACTATTTTTACTTGTAATATATTTTTTTGGAACTTGAGCATCCAATAGCATGCACAAATTTTCAATTGGATTTATATCCGGGGATTGTGGTGGAGTTTCAAGGCGTCTTGGCGCATTATAAAGCAACCATGTTTTAGTAACTATGGCAATGTGTTTTGGATCGTTATCTTGTTGGAATAAGAAAGTGTCTCTGATTCCCAATTTTCTAGCACTGTCTAATAAGTTATCCCGCAACACATCAATGTAACCTTAAGCTGTCATTTTTGAGTGAAAATAAAGCTATCATTTTTGAGTGAGTGAAAATAAGGTGAGAATAAAGTGTAATTTTCCAACCCCGCCATGAGCTACACAGCCCAAAACCATCACATTTCCACCACCATGTTTCAGGGTCTGAAGTACATTTTTACTATCAAGGGCTGTTTTATTTTTTCGCCAGATTTTTCGGATACTAGGGGTTGAAAAAGTTTCAAACTTACTCTCGTCTGAAAAAAACCTTTTTTCCAGACGTCCATCGTGTATTTCATAGCGAATTCTAAAAGGATAACCTTCAATGTTAAAACGAATGTTAAAAACGAATGTTAAAATCGAATGTTGTCTAATCAATGTTAAAAAAGATAACCTTCAATGTTTAATAAATACAAACTATCCAAAAACTTAACTATCATGTGAAAAATTACATGAAATGATCGTAATACTTACCGGATACATGTACAAATATAATTTTTACAGGAAATTTTCTAAGTTTGTAAGATTTAGAGTTTATTTTCAATTATTTTAAAGTATTTTTTTCGTTTACTTAGAAATAAGCAACAAAGTCACGCTCACAAATAGCAAGGAATAAAACAGCTGCTTATATGTTTCTAAACTTTAAAAAAAAAAGTGGTGTACAAATAATCATTTTGCCTACTGTAGGTTGGATTGTTAATAACTATGATCACAATTGGGATACGAAGATTAAATTTCACAAATGATTTATGTATACAAAAAGCATTTTTCATGAAGGAAAACTATTAACTGAATAGATTGAAGAGTTGGCAATTTTTAATCTAAATTATTAATATTCCATATAGCATTTTTACGCAGAATTTCAATGTTTGAGTTGCTTTAAATTAGTTATTGCTTCTTTTTCGGTTCACTATTTCTGAATGTATGAATTAAATACAAAACATTAACAGGCATTATGATTTGACTTCCCAATGTACTTAAAACAATGTTTAGAATCACGCGGAGTCGATAACATGCCCAGATGGCAAGAAATTTTCTGACAAGTACAAAGAACATTTTAATGACTTCCCAGTTGCGCAATTTGTCGGCGTGCCCCCGCAAATCTCGGGCGTTAAGAAATAGACGACTTTCCATTTATATTTGGGGAGAGAGCGGGGGGAGGGGGAACTCCGCCCCTCGAACGAAGATCAGGTAGAGTGAGGTAAAAAAACGAGTGTGAAGAAACATTTCGTTTGGGGCCTCTTTCAGAGAGATGCTTATTAACGCGACCATTTGTCACGTGCCACTTGTTGCCTCTCATTATTATGCGGACCCCATCCCGGGAGGGGGGTGGTGAGAATACCGGCCATCGAGGTAGAGGGGGGAATTACTTCATCGAAGGCAGGTGGGAGAATTCAATCCGCCCGCAGGAAGGCATGAATGTATGAGATTGGGCGGAACGCGTATCGTAAAAAATTGTATGAGTTATGTCAAAAGAGAGGGGGGACCATGTTTAAATGAATTACATACTCTTGTTAATGCATTCAAGTGGAAATTATTCTAGCGTAAAAAGTTTAATCCACATGTGCTTTAAAGTCATATAAGCAAACATGTTTTTACCTCAGAAATAAACGGTCCCATTCAAAAGTTGTAAATTCCGGATATGTTTTTTTATAAACATAGAAATTTTGGGAAATATTTTATAAATCTCGAATTTATTTTTAAATCTACGTTAAGGAAACTCATAATGACAAATATGGTATCTACGAAAATAGGGTCGGGTATCAGATTAAAATAATTTTGTTTCAAATCAATGTTAAAGATAATTTGAATATTTAGACTAGAGAAAATCTCAAAATATGTATCAGAGTTCGCCGAAGCAACTGGACCGCAAGTTTTCCCAGTCGCTTATCGCAAAGACAATTGGAGTAATTGGTGTGGACCTAGTCAACTCATTGGTTCTGTTTGATAATAACAATAAAAACATTGCGATTTACAAAAATATCTGTATTGGTTCTCCCCTAACATTTTGGGTTGGTAACTAACTTTACTGGTTGGTTGGTTTGTATACAAAATAACACTTATAATCTCTTTTGTATGCAAAGACCACTCATCCAGAACTTAAAGTTCAAAGTAAACTCGCAACCACTACAAACATCCATGAAGAACCGAATTCCATAAATGGCTGAGCTGAAAGACAAAGTGTTAAATATTCGTCTACCAGAGTAATCTTCTTGCCTTCTAAAGAGTAATAGTTTTAAGAAATTTTCATGTCACGAATCAATAAACTCACAAAATACAGATTTACTCATAAAAACCTCAATCTAAATGCAATATCCGAAGGCATGCAACAAGTTCATTCGAGCAGGTATGGGACATAAGTGCGGAAACAAGAAACTGGGAGATACCTGGCATGAAACAATCTTTTTTGCTCAAGGTATACTTTTGCATTTCCGAACGCGTAAGTTTCCAACGGATGGTTTTTGAGGCAAGATTACTGCATTACTTGAATACTAAAAAATTGTTAGGCATTACTATATATATCACTAGATTCACAACTTCATGTTTTAAAATGTGATTCTTGCGCAACCAACCTATCTTTTTATCCCAATTTTGATAGTCTCTTGGAAAACGACATTGTGACGTAAAATTTAGAGTTGCAATGTACCGTCCAATTGAGATTATCTTTTTTTTTTCTTTGGTTAAAAAGTTCAAAGTGATCTGGTATTTACTTACATTTTCTCATAGAAGTACTCTTGTGTTAAAAGATAACCAAAATCATGGTTTGTTTTTCACATGGTTTTCTTTTTTTTTCTCTCTTTTTTTAGGAAATATTAGTTTGTTACATTTGAAAACCATAGACTGAAATTATTATATAAGATGATAATTACATATAAGACACTCAAGGTAGTAGTCAAACCCATGAACAGGAAACAAAACGTCCTCATGGACAACGAAACCAAAATGCTCTCATATTTAAACAGCCAGATCGATGAGAAACGTCAATTCTCAATTTGAAAAAATAGTTATTAATAATTCCTATATAATTTGAAAAATTTAATTATTTCGTGAAAAAGAAATGAAAATAAATAAAATCACCGAAGTGAAAATTAGTTTGAAATATAATGCTTATTACTATATATGCATTAAATGTATTCAGCCAAGAGTTTTTGTTTTAAATGTAAAAACTTTCATTTTGACAGTCAATCATGAGCACTAACTCAGAATAGAAGATTGTTTGTCGCTCAACGTTCATCTCTTGCACACGAGGGCTAATTAGACCGGGACCTCCGATTCAAAGTTAATTCAAAATCACTACAAACATCCATCGATGAGATAGGATTCGAACCTCCGAACTGTTGAACCGAAAGAAAGAGCGCTAATCATTCTGTCGGCTCGTCGAAGAAATAAGAAAAGGGGCACCTTTCTCCCTTTAATATAAATATAGATACACGATTACAATGACAAAAAATTTCCGTGAAAATTAATGGCAATTGCATCAGAAATACTCATGACAGGCCCTGGAAACGGGGAAAACCTCAATTCGCAAAACTGTAACTGATTAAGTATGAGGATCTCTGACACAAAACATGTATCTTTTTCTTATTCATCCCAACTAAATCAACTTTTGAAAAATATTAGTATTATGACACAAGCGTAATAAATAACCTAACATTGTAGACGGGATTTCGATCATCTAATTCAGAAAAGTAAAAAGAAAGGTTGTTTCAAATAAATATTTCCGCAAAAATGAAATGTTAAACTACATAAATATATTATAAGCATTTTTTCCCCATTTTTATTGACACCATCAGAAAAATAAGGGATTAAAAAAATCTAACGCACAAAACAAAATTTATAATTTTGAAAATTTTAAAATACTTAATATTTTATTTGACAAAAATCGCGATGTCAATAAAAACATTTTATCTTGTTAGAAAAATGTATTTCTTGCGTTACATGATTTTAAGGAAAAAATGCTTGGTTTATAATATTTCCAGCAGTAAAATGTATACACACAGACATCTTGTGTGCAAATGTATTATAATGAATATAGTTCAACCACTATGAGAAGAGACGCAGCTCTACGACAAACATTATTTGTACTATTCCTAATTTGATGAATGTAAAAAGATGTTCAATAATTTACTGTTGTCAAAATGCCACGATAATTCTTTTCTTACTGAACAGAAGAGGCGACATCTGATGGAATGAACTCATTTATTGGACTGTCAAAAACATGCCAATCTTCTCATTACATATTAGAATCAATTTCAGAAACACATTTGTCACACGATAAATTATGCAGTTCTGTGTGCATCCCATCCATAACTTAAGAATTTATCAATGTTTCTATAACATAAAATAAATTTATTTTTACAAAAAAGCTTGTTAGTCGAGCCGAATTTAATATGCAAGAGAGAAGTTCTTAATTTCTTTGATTGATCAGCTAGTTTCGCCTGCTACTGCTCTCAACACAAAATAAATTATTAGCAGTAACATTCAACAAAAAATCTAGTCCCCTATCCCAAAATAACTAAATGGTTAAGAAAATTAAATATTTTGAATATTTTTAGAAAAGGTGTGATAGTAATGGATAAAGTAAAACTTTATAATAGTTTTAGATTATAAATTTTTTAAAAAAAAAGTGTTTATAAAGAGAAATTAAAACACATTTGAGAAAAAAACAAAAGACAAATTATGAGTGATCAGAAAATTAAAACATTATATAAGAGGCATTGCAAAATAATCATTTTTAGAAAAAAAATTTCGTTTCTATAGAAAAATGTAGTTTACTGCTCATTATCCTTTGCCGAAGAAGTGCAGTTAATTCAACATGAATCCATTGTTTTTATTTTCGATATTCATCCCACCTAAGCTTGATGAAGATCAATAGATTTTTTTACAAATTCAAAAAATTAAACAGCTTATTTTTACATAAATAAGATGTTGGCAAATGCTACTCAATATATAGGGAAATGCAAAAGTAGAATTTATAATTTGATCAATATGGTAACAACATTGATCAATATGGTTGAGTAGAATTTTAGAAGATAATATGAGACTTTCAATTCCACAATGCAAGGTTTTAATACGCATCTCAACAGTGGATGTAAGTAGTAATTTGGAATAAATTATACACCATAGATCATGAACCTGTTAGCCCTCGTATGAAAATAATTACCGCATATAACAATCTAATATTACAATGAGGAAACCAATAATACTTTCTAGAATATCGCATCTCATTTGAAGAAACTACCATATAAATAATTATGCTTTACGACACACATTTATATACTTTTTAGCAACTAGTTTTCCAAATATATATACTTTCAAGATTTATTTGGTTCTATGTTATAATGGATTTTCCAGTCACGTGAATTATCAATGAAGCCTAAAATTAAAAATAAATAATAAATGCAACCAGTTTCTTTTTTACGGGATTTAACGGACTGTCTTAGTAGGAAATGAGCCAATGATGATAATTACCTTTCAAAACACAAAATTGAAAAGTTGTGAACGTTTTAAATTAAATTTTGCGCCACATCACAATTACAAAAATAAGCAATACATATCAAAAGTAAACCTTAAAAATCGATTAATCAAATCTAGCTACAAGACAAACATTCGTAAAACAAATGATATTTACCATCAATGAGAATACACATAACTAAACAAGGTTTCATTTCTTTTTTACTTTACAGTTTGTTTTAAAAAGAGTTTAAAATAAACTTTTTCACTAAATGTTTTTAATTTAACACACGAATTTAAAAATTCTATCCATCAAAAACTTCAGATAAATTAGATTTTGATTTGTTTGATTGTTTGTTTGTTGTCGCTCAACGGTCATTTTTTGCACACGAGGGCTAATTAGACCGGGACCTGTGGGTTAAAGTGGATTCCGAACCACTACAAACATCCATGCCCAAGATGGGATTCGAACACACGAACTGTTGATTTGTTTGAGGCTCGACAATCATTTTTTGAGCACCAGGGCTAGACCGGGACCTACAATTTTAAAAAAAAATTGGATTCCTAAACACTACTAATATCCAAATCCGAGTGTGGCAACTAAGCCACAGTAAATGGGGAATCAAACATGCATCATCCCTTACCAATGGGAAATGTAACTCAGTTGTTATCTGAATACGGTATCGGGAAGGTCGTATTGATACCCGTCTATTGTGGTGTGGAACAAATCATAATTGAAATTGATTATAAAGAATTGTATTTTTAGATTGTTTAACTTGTTAAAATAAAACGTTAAAAGACAATAGGACTTGTAATTGTATGAATATAAAATCATACACCCAGAAATCTGATGCGACACCCACCGAGTTACGATTCAAAACCACGAACTGTTGAATCAAATGTCAGAATCAAATAAATTAGACCTTTATATATAACAGGTGCCAACAACGTTTTTCTTATATAAGTAGATATCATTTTAAAGTAATTTTGAAAATATTTTACAGCTAAAAGTTCAAAGAAATTACTTTCAAATTATATACATATAATAAAACAAATTTCTTATTGTATTTCATTATAAGAAAACAGTTTTACTAACAGCTTTTTTTTATTATTTGATGGTTCTGGTTTGTAACACGTAATGCTTACTTTTTTTCAAACGAAAGCTACTTAAAGCAAGAACTGTAGTTTAAAATGGATTCCGAACCACTACAATCAACCAAGTCAGAAGAAGAAATTAAACCAGCAAGCTTTCAAAACGGAAGTCATAGCAGTATCCATTCTACAATCAACTTTTTTTTTATTTGATGGAGAACTTAAAGGAAACTCTTAAAATGATAGTAACTCATGAACATAAGTATTTAAATTTGTTTTGTCATTCTAAGATCAATTTTGAGCTTGCAGTTTAAAATTGATTTTGTACCGTTAAAAACATGAGCGTGTAACTGAAGGCACAAACTATTCAGTTGTCAGCTCAGCCAATGCTAATAAGGATAAATTATTATTACCAATATCTACAAGTGATCTATAAAAAAAATGCACAAGACCGGATATATTGAGACTAAAAACGCTTTGCAATTATTTTCCGCGATTTTAGAATTCATTTAATTGTTGATATTTAAAAATTTTCTAAGTGTGGCAAGATTTGAGAAGCTACACTTTATTATTTTTTTCTAAGGAGATTAGCAGTCTGTAACTATTAAATTTAACCATTCCATGCATATTCCTATAGCACCCTCAAAAGTTACATGAACTTTGAACCTTGATTGAACAACATTTCGTGAATGGATCGAAAACATTCAAAATTTTATCGGCTGCCCGATCCATCGGAGGCGGTGGGAGGAATTATAAGGGGGGTGTAGCAAAGTGGGATGTCAACGAAGGAGTGAAGCACACATGAGTGATGAGGAGCCGAGGTATTTGGGTGGTCGTCCATCGGGTATTTTTTACCCTCGGCGTCTCCTACCCGTACCGGCCACAAACCGGATTGCTCGCACTCTTTCCAACGAGGCCTTCAACGGCTCGTCGGCAAGAGGGGAAAGCAACAAGTTATAGGAAACCCCTAAATCACCAAAACTGCGCGTACTATTTTAGCCCAGGCAATTTTTTTTTGTGAACATTAAATAAATGCATACATGACAATCCATAAAATGATGGATTTCTACTGTTCTATAAGGGGCTCAAATTATGCGACAATATTTATCCAATATTTTTTTTCATGTTTTTTAAAAAGAGCATGCCTCCTCCCAACATTCCATTTATTAATTCCTTGATACTTGCGATTGGGTAAAATTATTTTGTTAGCCATTACATAATTATCATTTCTTATAGCATATTATACAGAGAGAGGGGGTACATATATCTTCATTTCAACAACAGTGTGTTTCCTTCTCCCCCACACACAATATGTGTACATTGCGGTTTTTCTACACACGAAGGCTAAATCGACAAGGAATTAAACTTAAACATGAATTTTGAGTCAATACAAGCATCCACACTTTAATATAAAAATTAACATACGAACTGTTGAACAGGAAAATTAATCTTCAGCTTCCAGTGGCGACCTCAACGACTGGTGCGCAGCTGAACGAACATAATACAAAATCTAAATTTCATATTAAACAGTATGAGCATCATGGTGCAAAATATGATATTAGAATGTTACATTACCATGTTTGGTTTGTCGCTCTATATTTACATTTTTGAATACGATTGAATGTCTGTTTAAATGGATTCAACTTCTGCGGTGCAGAGAGTTAACTTAGTTAGGTTAACAGTAACTTAATTAGATTAGAAAGCTCCCCTAAATTTACCATGTGACTCTGTAAGCACAATTCTATACATCCTACTATAAAATAAATACCTAGATGTGAAGATTATACTTAAGATCAAATCATTTTATAAATCATCAATTCATAATCATTTTATAAATCAATTTATAAATCATTTTTAAAAATTATCTCAAATATTTTCAAGAGATTTCTTAACATATTTTAAATTTTCTTTCATTATATTCCGTGGTTTCTGTTGCTTTTCTATCAACTGAGTAAAATTTGCAACTTAATACTCAAATATTTTGATGATTGAATAAAAGTACACAAATATAAATAAATCTAGAAGGAAATATGTATACACATGCTGCAGTGAGGAATATGGCAATTTGAAGGGCAGTTGAAGCTAAAATACGACTACATAAATATCAAATTGTTAGAGAAAATAGAAGGAAATAAATATAACTGTCTAAACACTGCTTGGATCATTGATAAACATTTAGCAACATGATATTATTCTAATTAATACTAAAATGTTTCATTAAGCTCCCCAAAACGCATAGAAATGCATACAAAACACTAATTTATTTATAAAATCATACAAAAATGTAAAAACAAATGCATTTGAAAATAAGTCAAGTTGCTTCAAGTTGCTAATCTAAATTGTCATACAATACAAAAAACGTTTAAAAATAACAAAAAAAAAATCAGTTTAAAAGATTAATGTCTATTATTGGAACTTCTATGCTTCAACCGGACAAGAGTTCAATATCCGTAGCTTAAAGCTTCGAATATTCGACAGTATATAAAAAAAAAAGTAAAGAATACCGTATATAAACTGCATACAAATAAAAAAACAGTAGAAAATTTAATTAGAAATATAAAATTAAATAATTTTTTAATCCTTTTTGATAAGATAATTGAATTATTAAAAAAAAAGAAAAAAAGAAGGACGCCAGGCGGTGAACTTGTTTTCTTTTTACTACTTTTCTTATTCCTTCTTTATAGCATCTTTCAGAAGCATTCTTTATTCAAACCTTATTAGGGATACCTGGTCTTGAGTAGCTACCAGGATTGACTTCCATTAAAACTGGCACTGTGGATTTGCCGGTCCTCTTAAATTAAAAATAAATACCTAACCTAATAGTGTTAATGAAATCAATGATAAAATTTGAACAAGGAACGATTTTCCAATATATAACACAATTCACAATCATTTCCTTAAAAATTACTTTACGATTAAAAATTACTCAATATTATTTGGAGTATTACCTTTGAGAATGAAACTATTTAAACTTTTGTATAAACACAGCTTCACAAGAAAAATAAAATTCAAACTTTTAAGTTACTCAACGCAGTAGAGACACACTTACTCGCTCTTACAAAAAAAAATAACAATCAATTTTGCTTAGATAAGAAAAAATCTGAAACAAATATTAAATCATCTGTTTAAATTCTGCAAAGCAGTCAATTTATGAAATATTCATAAAACATTACAGACCGTTCGCAGTATCGTAACTGCCTGAAGAAAGCAGATATTGGTAAACATCGCCCTTCAAAGTTAAAAAAAACTTTAAACTGTATCGAAACGGCCCATCAAAGCGTAAATGCTTCACAAAGTGAATTTGCGAATTTTATAGCCATTTTATCGAAAATTATCATATTAAACAATATATTATACGCAATCTTAATAATTTTAATCGTCACATAAATTTAAATGGCTTAGTGAATCCTGAACTAAATTAGAAGCTAAAGAAACAAAGTTTAGGTCTTGAAGCAGTTTTTATTCGAACACATAATTTCAATCTTTGGATCTCGATATTAATATTTTCACCATCTTCCAAACACTTCTCATTTTGCAAATTATGACAGAATATTTGTATTTTTTAAGAACATGCAACTGTAGTATCGGTAGAAATGTCCCGCAACTAAAAAATTTACTTTTAAACAAGTAAACCGTGCAACATTTCTTTGAAAATTGCGATATTCTTACATGCAATTAATTGCCTTGCTGCAACTCTTTTTTTAAATGTTAAGTAAAATTGAACATGGACTACATTTACTAATTTTTCGGACAGGTATTTAATTTTTTTTAAATAAGTATAAGCAATATTTTTTTTACCGCGGAACTTAAACTTACGAAAAGATCCTGATACACACTTTTATCCCAGTTTGATATATTTTTCTCAGTGATTAAAATATATAATTAAAAGCGAAAAACATAATCAGAAGCTAATGGCGCTAGAGAAATATTGTTTGTTCGTCACACTAAAGCCACCTTTAGCAGACAAGAGTTCATTTGACAAGAACTTACAATTTAAGGTGAACTCCGATCCACTACAAGCATTTACGCCGAATATGTTATTTGAACCCCCACAAGTTAAGACAATACGCGAATTATTCCACAAAAGGCTTGATTAATAGATCTTGAAATTAACATTTTTAATTTTTTAATAATGCTTAAAGCAATTGCATTTTAAGAGAAAACTGAATCGTTAAAATAAAAGATATAGTTTCAATTCTTATACAAATTATCATAAATAGACTAATATCCAGCAGTTGCTTGACAAAGAATTTTAAGAGAATGTTGACAATGATGATAAAACAAAAACAAATTTTTGGAGTTTGTTTTGTTAATAGTTTAACAACCGCTTTATATATATATATATATATATATATATATATATATATATATATATATATATATATATATATATATATATATATATATATATATGACGACTCATTCGACAATGGGAAAGCTGGGATTTTAAAATGGATTATCCACTGCAAACATCTACAAAATCCGTGAACGTAGAATTGATATCTAGAACACTAGAATTCAGCCGCCAGCTCGGTTAGAAAAACATTGATTTTATCCCAAACACATCGTTAACTGCCATGTAATTACTGTCATTTGAAGATTTAATTTAACGGGTTCTGCGAGTACTTTCACGTCTTAAGAGCAAACTCTTTCCAAATAAATTAATAATCTCTCATTACCCAGCAAATGCAGGAATAATTTTTAACAAGTGATCCGCTAAAACGAATTATACTGAAAATTAAGCTCTCGTTGCTGTTGATAATTCAGTGCATAACGAATGGAGCTGGCAGGACAAGCGGGAGGTGGAGCAACTTAAGATAAGGAGAAAACGTCTCATAAATATTTCAATTCAGTAAGTGATCGATTCAGCACGGATAATGCAACCCCCTGAATGTATATAAAATAGTTTATGAATATTGATGCAAAGTATTATAGCATGAGGCGATTACAGTGTAAGCATCTTCTCCCTCGTACTAGATCCCTAAATAGAATTCGAAAATTTTTCCCTTTAACAGAGGTATGGAGAAAGATTTTTTACCCAAAAACAGAATTTAAATTATGGTTCACATAAGAATAAACACTCCATGAAATATAGCTGTAGACTTATAACATGAATTCTTCTGTTACAGGAATAGATAAGTTTAGAAAAAGATCGACGAAAAAAGAAAATATGTGCTTAATATAATAAATCAAACAGCAAAAACCAATGCATTACATTGGCATTAGATGGATTGTGTGTGTTAAACAATCCTAAGCAGACAACCAAGCTAGCAACCGAACTTTAATAACCTGGCCTTCAGTTCAACAGTTCATTACAAATGGACAAATGAAAACAAATTTAAACTAATTATTCTTCGTGTTCAACGGTCCATTTTTAGACTAAAAAATCCCCGACAAGGCTATATTTACGAGAAAATATAGCCTTTTGCTAAGAAATTAGAAACTTGCTATTAAATTTTAAAATCTATAGAATTTTATTTGCTTAAGGGGCCCTTATAAAATTAGGAACCCTAAAAAGTATTTTTGATAAGAAAAGTTTTCCTAATACTCGCATCTTCATTCACATTTATCATAATACATTTATTTCATAAAATTATAAGCAGAAACAAGTCAGTTTCACTTTAAAAGTGATTAAAACTTTGATTGTGAGTAAAGCAAATTTTATAATATATATATATATATATACATATATATATATATATATATATATATATATATATATATATATATATATATATATATATATATATATATATATATATATATACATATATATATATATATATATATATATATATATATATATAGGCATTCTTGGCATGAAACTATATAACATTTGTTCGTCTAACAGTCTTTGCAAACACACGGCTAGCACATCATGGCAAACGGTCGTAATAATACTCAATGGTATGAACAATAATACATAAAGAATATTTGCGTTAGTAACACTTTACCTGACTAATTGTTCATTCACCTCATTAAAAAAATTAGCACATCACTTAGATGAAAAGAATTCTCACTCTCAATGGCTCGGTAGACTTTGATAGTCAGCGCAGGCATATTTTGATATTCAAATCCTATTAAGGACACTAAATGTAACTCCCTTCTTTTAAGAAATTCATTGTCCCAGCTGTGATAGCGAAATAAATTTTACGAATTATTATTCGGGGAGAGAATTTCTCGGATTTACCGGACTGACGAACTTCTCATGTTTAGAACTGTCTAGCTTACTCGTTAAAACTTTCCATTTACTCATTACTGACTATTCATAAATTAATACATCACTAATGTTTCATAAATCTCATCAAAATTTACGTCGATTTCATAAATTGTAAATTTACCCTCATTTTTTGCATCCTAATAATTCTTCCAACTTCAATTTAAAATAATATATTATTTAAGTTTTCCACTCAATATCGCGCAAAAATAAAAATTTCTTAAGTAGGCATATTAAATTTCCGTTAAAGATTGTTTTCCGTAAGAAATTTTTATTTCAAAATTAGCGATTTATATATCTTCTAATTATAATCTAGATTTATAAACCAAGAAAGATGCGATTAGAATATGTGTAATCTGAACCACCACACATAGGTAGCATTCGAACCCATAAATTGTGGAACTGCAAACCAGAGTACTAACGATTCAGCTGACAGCTCGGTTGAGTAATGTAAAAAAGAAACAACATTTTGTTTAAACCCCTTATGTTTTTGAATTTCCTAGCTGTTTATGGACTTAAGGGGTTGGTCTAGTTTTGGAATTGGACAGTCTGAGATTAGCAACAATAACACATTTTGTTTACCTTTCAGCATCATGAATAATTGATACTCTTGAGGTTTTTATTAGCACTTTTTTCCCAATTTAGACCACAAATACCACATTGAACGGGTGTGGATATCATTGACAGCAATTACTGATCTCTTCACCTTTTGTGTTTAAGTCTCATTTTTTCCTTCTTTTTAATTCCCATAAATCAGCTGAACAGGCATTAAATTGTCCCAGGGTGGAAAGTGCAGAGCTTTCAGCTTTAAATAATAGCGAGAGAGCACCTAAAAAGTCGTACAAATTCCACCCATTAAAAGAAAGGCAGAACAAAGGGAATGGCGAAGGGGTGGAAACATCAACCCGCAGGCCATGCAGCTCCTGAGAGGGAAGGACGGGGGAAAAAAATCCAAGAATCCCCTTACCGGGATGGAAGTTTTTAAAAATTATCTCCTCCCGTTACTACAATGAATATGATTTTTTTTTTCCTACAAACCACTTTCCTTAATTTTATTCTTGGATAATTTTTTTTCCTCCACAATTTTTTTTCTGCCAGATTTTTTTAAACAAAAGAATGCTTACTCAGATAAAAATGATTTTCTCTCGTATCAACTTCAACTCAACAAAGATAACTCAACAAATATTCCTAAAAAGCTAACTGTTACATGTACTTTTTTTAATCCATGAGGTAAAAATGATCGTAAGCGCAATTCTTCAGAGAGTTACAATTTTGGCAACGAGTTTAATAAATAAATAGTTAAATTCAAAAATGATCAAGAATTCGGTTTATTGCAATACATTTCTGGTTGCCCACATCTGCCGATTGAAACTGCCTGCCCGCTTAGTCATTTTGAATCATAATCAAGTGGCGAAGTCGATACTTGAGCTGGCACCATCTTCTTAACATCACATAAACAGAGTGACACCCTTAAATCGCTATCAGTAAATCAAAAGAGCCTAATCACCCATGGCCACAGCTTCAAAGAATTTAATGATTTTATCTGAAAGAGCTTGTTCTAAGGTCTTTTAAATCACTGCAAGTATTCACGTCTGAGATGATGATCTCAGAATTGTTGAACTGAAGGCGATAGTGCTATCCACTAATGGTCATGATCAGATCAAGAAATGGAAAACATAATATAATCCTGTAACTAAATATAATATACATAATGCAATCCTTTCAATATTAAGTAATATAAACCACTTAAGATACCAAACCAACAATTATAAATAAATAAAATGAATGCTTCATATCAATATATACCTCCCTCAGAATACATTTATGGAAAAGCACTTTAATATTTCTCCATAAATATAGGACATTAGATTCCAATATAAATTATGAAAATTATTTTTAGAAGTGTTTATACTTTATATTATGTTGGTAAAATGTTATCAAAATTTAGATATTGAACAATTTTAATCATACCATTAATTATTAATACAATCAGCTCAGTAATTTTTTTAATGGCAAAGAAACCTTATTTTAGTTTTTTACATGTAACATTGAGTTTATTTAAGTCACTAATTTTAAACTCTTTTGATATGATAAAAATGTTAAATTTTAACTGTACATTGTTGGCAGACAAAATAAAGTAATATTTTTAAAATATTTATATCATAAAAGAAAATCGCTGTTATATAAAATTTGACAGAAAAACTCTTTAATAAAGATACAACCAAGCATTTTAAAACTAACATTGCAATTGAAATATATACAAAATTTTAAACCATTGAAGTCACTTTCATAATTCTACCAGAATTAATATTTAATAATTTTAACAGTATAGAAACTTGCAAGCACAGATTTTCTACAGGTTTTTTAATAAAAATAAACCTAGTAACCAAATGTTTTCAATTATTAAAAAAAAGTGATAAGTCATGTGCAGCAGTATGGAAATTCTTACATGGCTTTATTTTTTTATGAAGATCATATAATTAAATAGATCATTTTCACTAGCAGTTGTTCTGTTGCAAATATTGCAGATGTTGCTTGTGTGATAATGCACTACAACAAGAAAGTATGATGCTAATCACATTTTTTTATATATATTTTTTTAAATGAATATAGCATCCCCTATCATCAGATCACTACAGCCATAATCAACTAGATCCTACTTCCAATTAGTGAGTAATTCAAATCATACATCAGGTAGAAAGGGTTTTGCCAGATACTGGGGTTATCAAATTATCTTAACTGAGATGAATATATTTTCAAGTGGATAGTAAATTTTGCATACATGGGCATAATCAATAGGAAAAAATACTAAAAATACTCTAAGCATACTATTTTATATTTGTATTCAACTACTAAGTCAACAACAATGATTTTTAACATTCAATCAACACATAAATTGAACAATTGACTATTAAACTATTTAATGAGTCTAAACCTCAGTTAATAAAGACAAATCTGGTCTTGAATCTTTCACAAATCCACTAGCCATTCAGTACAAGCCCTTAAATCCATGAACTCCAACAAGTCTTTACAAGATACATTTATATCCTATTTCATTAAAATATGTACTGCATACAGATCAATAAGTATAGATGGTTGTTAACTATATACATCATTAACAGAATTCACATCTTGTCAATAGAATTCATATCTTTAATGGAATTATGTATTAATCAATAATAGTATTCCCCAAGACAACAATGTCCATACCAAAGGATAAACATTAATAATTGGTTTGATGAGCATTTTGGAATATTAAAACAAATGATTGATTTCTCTTATTTAAATACCTTATGAAGCACAATTGCACAAAAGGTAATTACAAGGGTAGTAACCTCTGTAATGTTATTACTTTATGATTACTTTTTACACAAAAGGATTTGTCACTTTACAATATTTTCAAACATAAAAGCTGATTCAACTAGGATTGATTCTTCCTTTATGGTCATCATTTGCAAAAAAGGCTAATTTGAATAATACAATTAAAAATGAATTCTGAACCCCACTCTAAATATTTATATCTAAAATGGCAGACACACAAAAATTGTTGAACTGAAAACTAAAGAACTATTAAACTACTGTCTAATTGTTAACTTAGTTGGCTATTAAGCTACCAGGTAAGTTTACGATTTGCTAGAAAAAATATTTCTGAAAGTGATGCTTCCACTACAAAGAACCATATAAGTAATAAAAGACTCTGCAGTTTAAACTAATAATTTAATTGATAAATGATTTCTTTAGATTTATTGAGTCTATGCACTGGCAATTAGGAAACATTTTTTTGCAAGGGAAGTTACCAACATTATATATATAAATGACTATCTATTAATGATAAAGTTTTAAATTAAATTGTGTATAATTTACAATTATTTTATTTTGAATTACTTTATTCTATGACAACTACTTTATTTTAAGGCTCGAAGCTGTAAATTTTTTAGAAGTTATTGATCATTTGACTAATAGTCATTGATGTCATAAGTTTAAAAATGCAATAAAGTTTGTGTTGAAATATATATTTTATAATTATTTCTTTAAGAAAATAACCATTCTGTAATATTCTGAATTCTCAATACCTCTATCATAATTTTTGGCATCATGTAATTGGAAGTAATTAAAAAATGGTTCTCAAATGTATTTATAAAATTATAAAATGAGTTATAAAAATTCATAATATAATTTTAAATTTGCCCTATTTTCTTTTTACAATAAAATTCAGATTTCAATAATACATTTTAGAAAAATTTCAGCAATGGTGTGTAAAGGAAAATTAAAATAGAATCAATAAAATATAAAGAGAGAATTGTTTTTTAATTAAAAAAGTACATTACTTTTGTTATACTTAACTTTCTTCATGTTTACAATAATAAAAATGTAAAACTTTTTTATGGTAAACATAGAAACCCAAGAGAATATTTTAATAACTAAAACTATCATATCGTCAGTCAAAAAGAACTGTTTCAATTATTGTTTATATAATTGATCCCAGCAATTTTATTTTGGTATAGAATGACAACATGGTCTTAAGGTATAAACACCAGTCTACTATTTTAACTGCATTTAAGATTTTATACAATGCGTTAATTCACTATATCTTGCAAAAGGTATTTTATTTTGTAAAGTCATACACAACTTTAGAAAAATATTTTTAATACATCAAAATCCAATACATGTCAACTATATCATATTAAATTACTCGAGTGCATTTAAGTAACGTTTTGCTCAATAGTTGCAAAATATTAATAATTCATTTAGCTTTTAATATAGCATTAGAAAAGCAATATTTCAAAAATAGTATCTCAAAATAATTTTAAAAAATGTTCCTAAAGAAATTCTTATTTTTGTTCTTTAACAAATTAAATGTTATTATTTGAATACACACAATAAGTGTGTATAAAACACCACAAACTAGATACATACTTTATTACTATACTATGTTTTATATTTAAATGTAGCCCATTTTTAATAAAAAAAAAATAAAACATACCATTGACAGAGGTCCCAGAGTTCCATTGTGATGAGGATAAGATGAAACAACATATCCAAAGGGAGAAGGCGAAAGGTAATCAAAATGTTTGCCTGTAACATAAACGAAAAAGAATGTAACACCAAAGTTATTTTACAGTCATTGTTAACAAATATAATGAAACACTACATTAGAGAAAATTTATCCATTTTCTAAATGTAGTGCTTATAGAAAAAACATGTTTAAAGAGTGAGAAAACTTTATCTAGGAAATTATCAAAAACATTTTTGGTGGCCAAAAAATTGTTTAATAAGCACTATTATTAGAGATAAAAACAGAAATACTTTGATATCAATTAGTATTTTTCAAAAAATGAGAATACATTTATTAGTTCATAATAGTAATATTTTACAACACAAAAAAAATTAACTTTAGCTAATCATGTAATCATTATGGATTTAGACAGCTATACTACAATGGGTAATATTAAATGTTCATTATTTTTTTAAATTAGAGCACAAAAATGGAATACAAAACTGCAAACTTTAACTAATTCAAATGACTTGCTTGCTAAACTTAAATAGACATATATAAAAACTAAAATAATCTGGCAATAAATGCAAAAATTAATCTAAAAAATTATTAATTTTTAAATAAACCTAATGCAATACTAAAACTATGGTATCTGAAAAAAATTTCAAAAAAATTAAGTAATTTCAAGGAAAAAATTGGAACTCATATCAGATATATTTGAAACATTAAAACACATCTGTGCAAATACCTTTAGTCTCCTTTTTATAAACACTTTTAAAGTTTAATTCATAATAATTTTACAATGAACTTTCGAAGAAACTTTACACATGAAAAAAATATATTAACTTTTATTTATTTTATTAACTACTTTTAAAAACTGAATATAATGAACATTTTTTGCTTCAACACTTTTATAAAACATTAAATTAGCTTGTTAGACAACTTGAAGCAATAAAAAATATATTTAATCATTATAATAAATATGGCAAAACATTCATATCTTTCACAATTATTTCAAAATCATCTTGGATAGATCAATTAATTTTTATGTATGTAAATTGTTATTAGCTTTTCAAAGATAATTTAACAACCTGTTGTTAATGTATATACCACTTCTTTCACAATATTTTGTTATTAAACAAATTACAGATTTAAAGTTTATGAAGTTACTATATATAACTACATAAACTAATATGAAGTTACTATATATAACTACATAAACTTTAAATTTGCAATTGCATCATTTTATATTATCCATTTTAAATTTTCATAGGACATATATCAAGACTGAACAATGGCAGAAATTCAAAAAATAAATTGGAAAAATTTTTAATTAAAGCTTTTGGTTGTTTTCAGATTTTATTTTACAACTGCAATCAAATTTAACAATATTTAAAATTTCTAAAGAAATAACCATAATATATAGATTCAATCTTACAGCCCTATAATTCCTTACAGTTCTATTAATTATATTTTCAATAATTAAAATATAACAAATAAATATACAAAAAATTTTCTTCCTTTCTTAATATATCCTTTTCACAGAAAATATACTTATGAACTGAACAACTAACTTCCATAGTAAACTGAGAAATTTAAAGTCTTAAAATAATCAGAGTAAAACTCAATTTCAATGAAATTAATTTTTATTTTCTGATATTTTGGCACTAATAAAATAGATAAAAGCAGAAAAAAGAAATTTGTATATGTTGACATTTGGGAAGATATTTTATTGATGGAGAGCTATAATCATAGATTGCAAAGAAGAAAAATAAGGAAATTAAAAAGCAACCACTTTTGACAGATATGCATGAAGAGAATTACAATATCTATTACAAGTTGTTAAACCATAGTTGGGATAGAACACAAGACATTCCTTTCCAAAATGTCTGGTCTTACAACTTGACATAGCGAACCTATTTCCTGGCATTTTAAAATAATTTATTTTAATCTATAATTTAACAATTTTTCTTTCTCAAAATTTATAATTTAACAGATATTTTTAAGATTCTTCCATTACATTTTACTTTTTTTAAAAAATCCACTGTCAAATGTGTGTGTGTGAAATATTTTTTATAATTCCCGCACTCTATTTTATAATAGTTTCACATTTAATATCATTATTTTGTTGCAACAATCATTGGTCTCATTACAAATGCCTATGATTTCCACGAATTCCTATAGATTAAGATAAAGACATCAATAAAAATACTCATCAGTTTTATTTTAAAAATTGTCATGACATCTAACATAATCTTTAGGTTAATTCAGTCCGACAAAATTGTAATGCCTATTTTATGTAATAAGAATAATAGCTTTTATAATATATACTAAGATAGCAATATTTCAGTTTCAGGAGAATGATCCTAAAAACCAACAAAATTGCCTTTACAAATCTTTCTTTCACTGCAATATAATGTAAATTACATCGCAAATCATGTAATTTAAATCAGCATTAAAATACAGTTAATACTAAAAACACAACACATCGGATGCAAAGAAAACTTTTTATTTGTAAAGGCCCTCTCAGCACGATACTTTTCAGCTGGATCAGGTATCAAACCAAATCCTTCTAATCAAGCCCGCATAAACTTTATCCACCAGGGTGCTATAGACCCCACACATAATTGAAATCCTATAATTGCTTAATTCAGAGCCTAATAGAAAAGGGAGCAAATAAAAATTACAATGAATCTATCAGAGAGCTAACAAGAAGAGCACAAAAATGAACACACTCAAATCTTTTCCCCTCAAGTTTATAAAGGCGTTTTTGATTTATTCACCAGAATAGCATTGTTTAAGAATTGAATTATGCAAATGAGTAATCCAAACTTTGAAGCATAACTAATCTTTGTAACTAAAATCACTAACAAAAACATGCACTCATTTTTCTTATTGCTGTTAATATAAGTAGATAACTAATATACTATTGATGAACATTATATAAGGAAAAAATATTATTAAAATCTGATCCTATTTTTAATAAATGCATGTAATATTAATTTATATAACGAAAATAAATGGAAAAAAATTTGCATTCTATGACAGCAAAAATAAGTCGTAGAAATATGTAATTTTAAAAGAAAACTTTTTGTTTGTGCTGATATTATTTTTAATACATGCTTTACATAGAGTCATATTTATCCTTCAACCTATTGCAAAATGCACTTTTGGTCATTTACCATGCTTTACAGAAAAATCGTGGGAAAAACAAGAAGACTATAAAATAATTTAAAAAAATTAAAATCTGTCTTTACAATTACTAATTGTAGAGAAATAAACTTTTCAGAATATAATTACATTCACTTCAATAAGTATTTGAGGAATGAGAAAATTCAATAAAAATTAAATTAATTTCTAAAAATAGCAAACATAACACCTCGGTCTTTAAATCAAAATATTGTTAACGAATAGTTTGGAAAGAGGGGGTCGGGGGAATGTAATCCTGGTCAAGGTCAGTCGACAAAAATGAAAACATTTCACTTACCCGGCGGCGGCAAAGAACTCCGATGGTCCGACGGCCTCACAGGAGGGACATTTTTCGGCGGTAAGTAACTGGGATGAGGTATTCGCACGGTAGACTTCTCCTAAAAATACATCAAATTCACTATTTCAGAACAAACGCCACTTCAATAAGATCGTTAGCAAACAGACGCGCAGCAGTTAAAAGAAACAGAAAATACACAACACACGCCCCTACCTCTTCTTCAGTAACGAGGCTGTTTTTGACCTCCTTGAGATTTTCGGCAGACGACTTCTCTTCCTCTTCGCCTTCGTCCTGGTAGACTTTTATCTCATCTACGGGAGATATGGCCGAGTTTCCCACAGTGTGATTAACATGTGGCATGGTTTGTACTAATGATCGTGCGACTTTTTTGATTACAAATACGCGACAAAAGACAAATAGTAAACAATGGAAACCGCGAAGAGAACGCAGCACGTTCGTCCGCCGACGAAAACGCCGGCCCACTGAGATGCTGAACTTTCGAACAAATCAGAAGAGAGCAACGAGGTTGCCGGACTCTCCCAATTTTGTCGCCAACAGAATCACCCTCGCTGTTTTAGCACCCAAAGTTTGCATCTCGCCAAAAATAGTAGATTTTATTTTCTTGGAGTGCCTTCTGTGTATAAGAATATGCCTCATCGCTTCACTTTCAAATTGGAATATATTAAAAACCATACCTAAGCGCTTCTATTTTTAAAATTTCAAAATATGTTAATAATGAATTTTTATTTCTTAGACATGTTTTTAATAGATATATTTAATCTTAAAAAATTTTATTTATAATAAACATAATTTTTTTATACATCCATTGTATGTACTAATGAACTTCAACACATTTTTAGCAGTCACTTTAAACTTCACAGACACATTTAATTTATTCACTCTTTAAGAGGATATTCCTTAACAGCGTCAGGCTGTAGTCGTAAAATCTTTAAGTCAATTTTCACATTATTTGAAAACTTGTCGAGAAGTATTACTTTGATAAATTAACTTAAGATATAAATTGCATTTTATTTGTTCCTTAATAGCTAATTAATTAGTCGGCTTTAAGAACTTGTTATCACACAAAATTGTCCTTTATCATTGAAAAAATTAATAATCGAGAACACCCTCAATCACAAACAAACTAATAATAATTTAATAATTTTCTATAAAGATTTTTATTAAATAAATCCTGAAAATATCTGATTCTTCCGCCTAAAAACAAAAGATTCCAAGCTGGAAAATAGCCTGTTTTCATACATTAATAATGCAGAGAAAAGTTTTCAGATACACATAAGTATTCTTCTAAAATTACAAAAATAATTCGTTTCAATTTATATAGGTTTCATTATAAATTGAAGTACGTTCTTAAAGTTCATAATAATTCTCATAACGCAAACAGTATTTTATTTCAAATTTAAGGTTTTCTTCTCTAAAAAGTCGTATACAACTAGCAATCTATGTCCACGGTAATTCAATGGGGAAAGGCGTGGATCTTGTATTTCGAAGACAACAAATTCGATAGTTGACTCAAATGAAGACTTTCATGAATAGAGGTTGATAAATACAAATTTACGAAAAATATGCATAAATAGTAATAAGAAAGCTAAAAATATCATAAATTTTTTATTATTTTTATGCGATTTTTTTGTGAGATTTTCTATTGCTTATTAAAGTACTCTTACATACCAAAATAATAGAAATCATCTTCGAAAAAAATATAAAAATTTAATTTTTTTATTAAGACTTTTCAATTTATTATCTTCCTCCAGAAAACTCCAATCCTAATTTCTTTCTGTACAAAGTGGGAGTAATTTTATTAGGAATTAAGTGAAATTGAATTGATTATAATGAAATTTCAAATGAAAAATGTAATATTTCTCAATACCTGAAATTATTTACCGGATCTTTTTATGTTAATTATATATCTCATATGTGATTCATAGAGTTAATCTGCAAATAAAGTTATAGTGTGTGATATCTTTTTTTATATATTGCTTATCCATATGGACAGAAAAACTATTTTGCAAAAGAAAAAAATTGTTTCCTACTTTATTTATTTATTTTTTTATTTTCAGTCTTGCTTGCTGTGCTTTTTTCCCCCTAAGTTTTAGATATTACTTATAACTAATAAGTATCTCGTTTGGGGGAAGAATATTTATCACTTTCCAACTAGGTACATGAGCTTATCGCACCCTAGCTTTGGAACTATCCTCATCAGTGTCAAGGTTCTGATGGTTTGATCCCTGCCACCGTAGAACATTGGAAAGTGGATATTGCTTATATGCTTCATATGCTCATCTTTGAAGGGTGCTTTGCATACTTTTCGTTTCAGGTTTGAGATGTTGCATTTATATTTTCTTGTGAGAAGCTGAAGAGTTTTCCGAGTTTCTCTCTCTTCCCCAGCAATTAGAGAATATGGCTCATTCTTCATGAAAAGATCTATAGAAAAATAGTATGCAATGGATATATATAAAGTGGCATAAAATAACATACTTATGTATATAGAATAGACGCTAGTTATTTAAGAACCCGTAGAAACGAATATAAAATAGTTCTTAAAATCAAAAAATAAGTCTTAAATCATAAAATTATTGTATTTTAAAGAACAGTTCGCACTTTCTTTTAAGTAAATAAAGTACTGTTAAAAATTTTAATGGTGAAAAATCAGGCAAAATTGTAACTTTTTTTTATCAAAGCTACATTTTTCTATTTTTTTACTTTAGGAAAATTGTTTTTTGCTTTTTTTTCTTACAAAATACTTCAATATTTCTAGGCATTGATCTTGAAATGCCTACGATTGAAAAACTGCGTAATTTTCTGCTTATTTGTATCTGAAAGTTCTTCACTCTCACTCATTATGCACTCAGGAACTAGTAGGATATATACCCCTCATTGGCGACCTATGAGACTATTTTTCTTCGCCAAGCAGTATGTGACATAAAAATGACCTAAAATACTAAAAAAACTAAACCTGGCAACAACAAAAAAATCCAAAAAAGCAATAAAAATTCTAATTGGCAACACAAAAGGGAAAATCAGAAACACTATAATGAAAACAAAGGGCGGCAGATTTGGCGAGAAATCTCTTGAGGTGGATATATCATACTTATACCATGTACTCATTGAATTAATCATCCCATACTTCTAACATAACAAACTACAACTGAATCCACATTCAAAATATACTGAAAGTAAATTTTTGGGTAGCAGTAGATTCTTTTATGGAAGCTCATGGATAGCTAACGAATATTCACTCAAGACAATGGGTAGATGTTCTTAACGAGCTTCAGTTACTTTCCACCTAGAATGTTAGTTTCTCATAAGGTGATTCCAAGACTTGATCACTCCTTACAAAACTATTTTTCGATACTTGAACTTGAAGCTATAGATTATATACTGATACATAGTATGTAAGATGGAAGTTAGACTAGGTGATAGAAATTCAACTTGAAGTGTTCCAAAAAGAGTAAGGAATTTCAACATCCCCAGTTCAAATAGTTATCCACAATTCGAAGGATTTATGATTCTCTAATAAAATCATTGATCCAAGTTTCTCAACCATTAAATAAAATAAAAAGAAAAAATGGAAAAAATTAAAATATAAAAAAATGAGTGCAAGCCAAGAAACTTGAAAATGAGTTTGCAAAAAAAAGAGATTTTTAAAAAAAATTTCTCTTCGTAAGTGGGAATTAAAATTATTAAATCTATAGTATCACTTTAATGATCAGTCTCTTGTTTGCAAACTCCTGAATATTCGCAAATTAAGGGTTTCTAAAAATAATCGCCTACTTTAATACGATTATATTAAAAAAAAAAACTTACAATATCATATGCATAGAGAACAACTTGACAATTTCATTAATCATGTTATCCACTACACATAATTTCAAAATATAAATAAAACTTTTTGACTTAAATTTATTTCGAAAAGAACTTAAGAACTTCATACAAAAGTAAATATTTGCCATTTAAAAGATATCCTTTCCTTCTTGCATTGTAGTCTAAAATAATTTTGACAGGATACATTTAAAATTAAAGTAATAAAAAGGGATAATTTATAAAAGGGATCTTAAATAATATTTCTTCTAATTTACAGAAAAATGTCAAAGAATCAAAAATAAGAGAAAACGATATTTTAGATTTTTACTACAGTATTATTAAAAATTCATATTATGAATAGATCACAAGTAAACTTTGAATGAATACAATTGAATTAATCTGATAAGCATTAATTCTTCATCAATCATCTTTATTTAACATTTATTTCCGTTTAATTATATTATTATTAATTTCCCAATAAATATGTCTCTAATAAGAATTCATGTTTATTTTAATTATTTAGATTAACATTAATTTTTCATTTAATCTCTATCAATATTATTTAAATACTATATATTTATTTAAATTTGCTTTTAAAGTACTTATATTTTAGCAACCCCATTTACCACATTCATTACTATTATTTTCATTTAATTATTTCTATTTAGCATCAGTTTTCTATTAAAAAAATTAACAATGCTATAACTGGAACTTAATACTATTATTCAATCATTTAACATTAATTTCTCTTTAAATCATTTCGATTTTAATGTTTATGTAACGAATACCATGAGGATGTCGGAACGAATTATCCCATGTATGCTAAATACGGTTCATTCTAAAAATTTTCCAAAAATAATTGATTTTCAAGACTAAACTATTCAAACATGAAAGGTTATTTCAGCATTTTAATTAAAGTAACTATTTACAACTTAATTGTGGGGAATTTGTTTGACTATTAATATTCAATGGAAAACTAAATAATCACGTAAAGCTGGATTATATTTGAGCATAAGTATTTGTGATGAACTATTATGTACCCAAAGCATTTAAATAGGTAGCTCTTTTTTTGATTGGACTACATTGAGATATGGAAAGCAAGACTCATATTTGAGGGTGGGGGTGGGTTCGTTTTTTCCGGAGTGAAATGGTCTTTTCCGATACCAGCTGTAATCGAGGACCTATGCTTCCACCTTTCTTAAAAAATGCATCATATTTTTATTTCTAACATAATAAATTTGTCTTATAACTATGATTTTATTATTTGCAATTTTTTATTGGTGTATGTATCATATTTAATAAATTGAAGAAATTCTGTTAATCGATATTTTTAAATATTCCAAGTAGCCTTAAATACTTATGCAAATACCATCGAATGTTTTAAGAAATTTCGACCGTTGGTATTAAAAGGATTACTATTATAGAAAAAAGAAAAAAGCATTCCTTTTTTTTTTTCTCAGAGCATTGAGTAATTCAGAGTATTGTAATGACATTGTGTAAACGTCAAACTAAAACTATGTTCTCAAGTATTCTTCTAAATAGCATTAAGAACGATGGGGTCACTCCAACGGAGTGGAACGTTCTTAACATTAAGAACGACCCAGCTGGGCAGACCATCATTCTTAGTGTACCCGAACTAGATGCTGCCACACTTGGTGTGATGAGATATAAGTTTCATATCGGACTTCACCAAGTGCAGGCAAAAGTGCTTGACAAACCCGCTCCTGCTGATGGGGATGAATGTAGTTCAAGCCAATTTCCACCACAGTAGAAGTGGTACCACTAACCTCGGTAAGAAGTTTCTTGCTGGGGATATACACCTGGCCCTGATTCAAGAACCCTGGCTGGTTAGGGGGAGAATCAGTGGCCTCAAAGGAACTAAAGGTAAGCTTATCAATTGTACCAATAGTAATACTAGTACTTGTATAACTTTACATAAAAACATTGAGGTTTTACCCCTCTCTGAATTTATCCTTAGGGACCTGATAGCTGTGAAAGTCAGACTCAACATAGAGGGAGGGGACAGAGAAATTGTTTTTGGCTTTGTGTACCTGCTCTATGAAGAGAAGGCTCCACCTGACCATTCTCTGCACAAGCTCATGAACTTTTGCAGAGACAACAATTTACAGGTAGTTCTAGGACAAGACTGTAATGCTCACCATGTCGTCTGGGGAAGCACGGACACAAATAAAAGAGGTGAATGCCTTTTAGAATTCATTCTAAACTACGGGTTAGATATTCTAAATGAGGGCAACGAACCAATTTTCATTACTTCCAATCGATCTGAAGTAATTGACATTACTATAGCGACAACTCTAATTAGTAAAAATATCAAAAATTGGAAAGTAGATGGCAGACCTTCTGGCTTGAAATTCACTCTAATGTGTGTCTGGATCGCATGT
Source organism: Latrodectus hesperus (assembly GCA_037975125.1). NCBI lineage: Eukaryota > Metazoa > Arthropoda > Arachnida > Araneae > Theridiidae > Latrodectus > Latrodectus hesperus. Next base: position 1,260,551 of record JAJQOW010000024.1, read on the forward strand.
TTAGAGACCCAGTTAGGACGGACTGGAAGAAATTCCCGGAGAATTTGACTGGGTTGGTTGAGCTCGGGAACAGACTTATTAGAGACAACTACGATCTAGAAGTTACAGCAGACCTTCTGCAAAGTAGTTATCATAACACTATTCACTTCTAATAACACTACACACTATTCCCTAGTGCGAATAGGCAGTGAATAGTGTTCTTATCATAACATTATTCACTGCCTATTCGCACTAGGAGAGCTAAATTCCAATGTCCTTGGTGGAATGACTCTCTAGCAACCGAAAGAGCAAATGTTATAAAACTTTTTAATAAAGCTAAGAAAAAATGGTTAATGGGAGAACTATAAAACGGCCCTCACTAATTATAACACAAACTTGTTAGGAAAAGCAAAATTAACTCCTGGAGGAAGTTCTGCGAAGAGATAGATTTTATCACTGAAGGAGCTAGACTCCAAAAACTCCTCAAAAGGGATGAACCTATTTTGGTTGGCACCTTAAAGGACGAGGAAGGTAATTTTGCTGTTTCCTGGAAAAAAGTTATGGAAATTATGACCAAAACCCACTTTCCAGGAACTAAAGATATTTATAGCAACGAAGGGGAGCACTGCATTGGCTCTTTGCAAAGAGTCAATAGCGATCAATGGACCATAGCTAAAAATATCGTTAACTACAACAATGTTAAATGGGCAATCTCTGCTTTTAAACCTCTAAAAAGCCCAGGGCCTGATGAAATCATGCCCATCATGATCTAGAAGGCAGAGGAAGTTATCATACCAGTGCTAACTAGAATTTACAGAGCTAGCTTAGCACTGGGTTACATACCAAAGATATGGCAGAAGATAAGGATTGTTTTCATTCCTAAACCTGGCAAGGACACCTACGACCAGGCCAAGTCTTACAGACCTATCAGTCTTTCTTCATTCTTTCTTAAAATTATGGAGAAAATCATTGATCGACAAATTAGAGATTACTTGGTTAGTAACAGTCCCTTGCTCTTCAATTTGCCTGTCCACCCGGCAAATCTACTGAAACTGCTTTACATCAGCTAGTTTCGAAGATTGAGACCACTCTGGATCAAAACGAAATTGCCTTGGCAACTTTCCTCGACATCCAAGGTGCCTTTGATAACACTTCTCATCTATACATCCTCAATGCACTTAGAGAGACAGGGATTAATCAGACCCTGTGTACTTGGATTGAGGCCTTGATTTTGGATAGATGTATACAAATGAGCATCTTCGGTGAATCATTTGAAAAAAGACTACTAGAGGTTGTCTTTAAAGAGGTGTTCTCTCACCATTACTTTGGAACCTAGTTGTAAATAGCCTTATAAAAAATCTAAATGATAGGGGCTACTATACGCAAGGACATGCTGATGACATTGCCATCTTAATCCTTGGTAAAGATTTCGACATAACTTGTCATCTCAAGCAGGATGCTCTAAGTTGTGTAGGTCAATGGTGCATGGATAGGGATCTGATGGTTAATCCTCAGAAAAAATACCTTGTACCTTTTACACGCAAAAGGAAATGGAAGGGTTTTTTCAAACCAAGACTTTTTGATGTTGAAATCAATGTGGCTTCAGAAGTGAAGTATCTGGGCATTTATTTAGACCAAAAACTCACCAGGAATAAGCACATTGATGATAAAATTAACAGAGCAAAGAAAAGCATTATGATTTGCAGGTGAATGCTTGATAAAAACTTGGGTCTACATCCAAAACTGATGTTGTGGATGTACACAGCAATTGTCAGGCCCATTCTCACATATGCCTGTGTGATCTGGTGGCGTAAGGTGGAACAGAAGACTGTGACTGACAGACTAGGAGGTCTACAAAGACTGGCCTGTCTCTGCATCACAGGAGCAATGTCCACAGCGCCAACCAGAGCACTGGAAGTTATCTTGGATCTGACTCCCTTAGACATCTTCATCTGCAGCACTGCCAGAATGACTGCATACAGAATGAAGCTACAAAACCAATGGTACGACCAACCTGTTACCAAAAGGCACAGGGGTATCCGGGAAAATTCAAGATCCTACTTTCTTGATGCCCTCGGACATCATGGAAAAGTCATACATGTATGAAAGGACATTTGAAATAGTTTTTCCAACTAGAGATGAATGGGATAACAATATGTTCGAAACTAAAACAGGAGATCTAATCTGAAACACAGATGGATCACTGAAAAACAGCCTCTCAGGACTGGTAGTATGTGACATGTTACCAAGAACCAGCCTATCTGTAATCCTTGGGTGATACGCTACGGTCTTCCAGGCAGAAGTTTTGGCCATTATCCACTGTCTGCGACTAAATATGAGGAAGGGCTACCACGGTAAGTGGATTCTCCTTTTTAGTGACAGTCAAGCCTCTTTAAAAGCGCTCAGTTCTTTCGAAATCAAATCTAAAATGATTTTGGAATCTAGAAACCTTCTTACAGAACTGGCAACTAGAAACAAGGTGATCCTTGTATAGGTGCTAGGGCACAAAGATATCGAAAGTAATGAAAGGGCTGATGAACTTGCTAAACAAGGATCGTCTTTTGCTCCCATAGGTGAAGAACCTTTTTGTGGGATCAATTTGAAGACCGCAAAAACCAATGTTCTTAGATGGGAAAAACGGAAGATATATGAAGCTTGGCTCAACACTCCTGGTCAAACCCACGCTAAAAGTATGATCTGTGGATGATCAGCGAGGATTGCCTCTGAAATTCTAAGATGCTCTAGGCAGAAGATACGTTTAATCGTAAGCTTCATAACTGAGCACTACTATTTCAGAAAACACCTCCATAAAATGGGACTGTTTCAGCAAGACCCTATCTGCAGGAAATGTCATACGCAAGGGAAAAAGGCCAAGCATATCATTTACGAATGCGAGGCTCTTGCCCTCCCTAGATTAACTTCTTTAGGCATCATCCATACTAGAGAGTTACACCTAGACTCCATTAAAGAGTTATCGGACTTTATTAATAAAGTGGGTGACCCGAGCAACTGGAACTAGGAAACATTGAATTTGGAGTTAATGGTACAAAATACTGATAAAAGCAGAGGTGCCCAATGACATACAAACCCAATTCTAAGAAGAAGAAGAAATAGCATTACCTTTAATAGTTTGGAATTACACCTCATTTCACTATTCTCTAGGATTATATGGTATAATTAGCCCTTATGTGCAGGCCGTGGTAGCCTAGTGGTTAGGGTATCGGTCTTCCATCCGGAAGGACGGGGCTCGATTCCCATTGCCGCCAAAGACCCACCGAGTACATGCGATAAACGTGCTCGTTAAATCTGTGGAATCGAAAGTCCTGTGGTCGGTCGTTGAGCAGTTACCATGGGTGCAATGGTCTGGAGAAATTTACTCCCCCTTCAGATCAATGCCGAAATTGAGGGAGTAGATCCTCTGGTGCTGCCATCTATCAGAGGATTTGAAGAGCAAAAGTCGTACTTTCACCTTCATGGTGCTCTGATTAAACGAAAGACGCTCCCAATTGACTTAAATTCGCATTGCCAAGGCATAGCGAGCTTGGCTTCTCCAAGTGTCATAAGTAACAACAACAACAACAGCCCTCATGTGCAAAAAATGATCATTGAGTGAATATATATGTATATATATAATAGAGGGTGTGTAAAAATTCAGATATTCCAGAATTCACTAGATAGATGGCTTTTGAGAGACAGTACATGGCATCCCTTTGTTGGCATTGAAAATGTACACTGATGGTAGCAGGGGAGCCGGTGATGTATCTGGAAGTGGAGTGCATATCGAAACACCTAATAACACAATTGATCTTAAGTTTAGAAATACTGATTGCTGTTCTGTCTTCAGATTTTAACTTGTGGCTATTTACAAGGGGCTATATTTTATATACACGATCTTGTCTTCAAGGATATTTGGATTTTATCGGACAGTCGTGCCTCTATACAGCACCTCTCTAATTGGATGGTTGTTGGAATATGACAAGCCTGAATATACTAGAACATTTGAATCAGCTTGCTAAAAGGCACTCTATACACTTTCAATGGGTTTCATGCCATTCTGGATTGAATGGTAATGATATTACCGATAATGTGGCCAAGCCTGCCTCTGCTGATAACTTGCATGGCAACGCTAAATTAACCAATTCTGAAATTCCTCAATCAAAAGAAAGGAATTAAGTTTATTTTGGAGAGTTCCTCCTAGTCACCAGTCGTACTTTGGCAAACGACCTCGTTGGTGCCACAAGCTCAATATATCGAGAAAACAGCAAATGGTTCTCTCACGCGCTTTCTGAGCGGCCATATCAAATCACTTACCTTTCACCAGGGCGGGAGGCTCTTTTCAGAGTGTCATTGGTTTGGGGCTGTACAAGCCTCTCCCGATCATATTCTTATTTGTCTAAACTTTACAGTTTTTGAGATTTTAACGGATCTGATTTTATTTTTGGACCTTCTGGACATTTTTGGTTTTATGGAGATGGTGTAGCTTAGCTACATCATCTGGGATTAGAAACAACAACAATATATACGTTATATTACAATTTTTGTTAAATTAAGACTATTCAAAGACTTTTATTGTTTTCGCTGTCAGCTGAAACCCCACCAAAATCTATATGGAGATTGACATGACTGAAGATAAGGATTCTTTAAATAACAATTTAATTCTAAAAGTCGTCAATACGTGGTTTTGTTAAATATTAAAATACAATAAAATTCACATATCATTCGACATTTAGACTATAATGATTCTCGAGGATTGAATATTCTATTCTCTGCATAATATTAACTATGGGTAAATGTAACATATCACTGAGAATGGCCATCACACATGTAATTCTTTAAAATGCACAATATCGAGATCTCACTAAGATAGACTTTAGGTTTTAAACAGCCTACATACGAAAAATCATATATGGTTAAATTTAAGAAACAAGATGAGCATGTTACCTGTTTTTTCTATAAAGTGATTTCATGATATTTGTTATACTATCCAATGTGTAGTGGTGCCATATATTGCACAAAAGATTTTCATTATCAAAATAAAAAAGACTAAAGCATTGTCTTCACTAAATTTTAGAGTGGAAAAGGCCAGTTAGCATATCATGGCATCTTTACTATACAAATATGTGGCTCTGTTCTGGTTGTAAAGGAATGCTCGATTGAATTATACTGTAAACTCTATCAATAAACGCACATCAATAATCGGCTTGCCAATAAATATCAGTGTTAACTTCTTGTCACAGTTTTGTGTTTTAGTTCATTTAGGCAGCTCATTGGATATGAATAATGTTAATCGGCATAATAGCCTTACAAAACAGACCTGTAATCCTGTCATAAGTGTCATAAAAGAATATTCCTATATCAAACAATTTTTGTGAATGAAGTGGAAGTACAAGAATTTCATGCGAATTCCCAAATTTGAAAATTGTGATTGTTAATAGTTGCACTCGTGTGAAAATGCCTTTATCTTTCTATAAATGAGCGTTATAAATAGTCATCTATTAAGAAGTGTCAGAGAGCAAATCTTAACTTTTGTGATCATGGTCTTGTCTTAATTCATAAAGACAGCTTATCTTGTAAAGACAGGAATGGACAACAATTCACAATATATTTTCTATGCTAATAAAGTACACTACTGGCCATTAAAATTGCTACACCAGGAAAGCGGCACACCACTAACGTGAAATTTGCATGACAGGTAGAACTTGCTATGAAATGCAAATGATTAGATTTTCAGCGCATACATACAAAGCAGACGACAGTAGCGACATCTACAATGCGTATAAAACCAGAGATTTGACAGCAGTTTTCTCATACTCAATTTCCTTTTCAACGTTGTTTTCGGCAAAGAAAGTTGTTGTAATGCCTCATGTAAGAATAAGCAATGCCTATCAGCACGTGTCTGACTCTGATCGAGGAAGGATTATAGCCTACCGGGATTGCGATTTATCGTACCGCAATATTGCTGCTCGCGTCGGTCGAGACCCAATGACTGTTAGCAGAATATGGAATCGATGGGTTCAGGGCAATCATACGGAAAGTCATACAGGATCTCAGCGACCCCCATCACTAACAGCAGAGAAGACAGACATCTTATCCGCATGGTCACTAGGGATCGTACAGCCACGTCACGAACCCTGAGTCGAGAAATGGAGTCATTTGCAAGGCAACAAGTTTCTGCTCGAACAGTTCGACGACGTTTGCAGCAGCATAGATTGTCTGCACGGCGACCATGGCTTCGGCTACGATTGACGCTGCGTCACAGACAGGAGCACCTTCAATGGTGTGATCAACGACGAACCTGGACGCGGGAATGGCATCACGTCATCTTTACAGATGAATCTCGGTTCTGTATACAGGACCATGATGGCCGCATCCGTGTTTGGAGGCATTGTGGAGAACGCGCATTGCCAGCTTGCATTGGACATCGCCATACTGGCCCATCTGCTGGAGTGATGGTATGGGGTGCCATTGGATACACGTCTCGATCACGTCTTGTTCGCATTACCGGCCCTTTGAACAGAAACCGTTACATTTCCGATGTGTTAAGGCCCGTGGCTCTGCCCTATCTTCGAGGCCTCCCTAATGCTTTGTTTCAACAGGATAATGCACGACCGCATGTTGCCCGTACTGTTCTGAACTTCCTTGATACAGAACAGGTTCGACTGTTGCCCTGGCCAGCACGTTCTTCTGATCTGTCACCAATTGAGAACGTGTGGTCAATGGTTGCGGAGCGATTGGCACGCCATCATTCACCATCCACTACTGTCGATGAACTGTGGCATAGTGTTGAAGCTGCATGGACTGAGATCGCCGTACATGTCATACAATCTCTGTTTGACTCCATGCCTAGGCAGATAAATGCTGTTATTGCAGCCAGAGGTGGCTGCTCTGGGTACTGATTTCTCAAGATCTATACATCTTAATTTCCTGTAAATCTAATCACTTGTTCTTTCCACTATAATGTATGTGTCCAATAAATATCGTTCTGTTATTTGCATTCCTTCTTGGTGTAGCAATTTTAATAGCCAGTAGTGTAATTTAATTAACTTATCGTATAATTAATTATGTATTTAGAAACATTTTCTTTGTGCTCTCACGATTGAACTGTTTTGGATGAATTATTTGTATTTGTGCAAAGTGTTTTATTATGGTATATAAAGCATTTATTGGAAAAGGTCTTGTCGTGACTTGTTTTGACTTCTAAATGCTATAAAAGACATTGTAGCTTGAGATGAAACAACTTCATAAGTAACATACATTATAATAAAATGCGATGCATCTTAAAATAAGCTGTTTCCTTAAATATTTTCAAAAGTTTAGTTTATTTTTATACAAACGTAACTGCTCATCAAATAAAATATGATCTTTTATTTTTAAATTTCACGGATGTTTTATGCAGAATTTCAGCTACAATAAAAAAAGTACCAGTTTTAAATATTGTTCACAATTCATTGAAAGTAAATTGCTTTTTTTAATATTTTTTCAACAATTCATTCCCATACCAAATATAATAGTTTTCTAGTTAGATCGAATTGCAATAGATTCTCCAATAATATATATATATATATATATAATATCTATCTATCCATATATATATTTAAAATTATATATATTTAAAATTATAAAAAAAATCAAGAAGGATTTGTAAGAAAATGTTCGTTTCTTAATATTTTACAAACAAAATTGCAGATATGCGGGATACAGTGCATATTATAACGGTGATATATAATATTCATTCAAATCATGCTACAATTATGCTCATAAACGATTAAAATTAATTTTTAGATTAGCCTTGTTGGATATCGAGGACTGTTTTCAATTCAAAATGATATTTTATGATTAAAACTCGCCAATGAATAATTTTTCGAGACTTTTTTTTAAATAAAAAGGAAATGTATAAAAAAATTTAAAACTATTTAATGCAATAAAATAATTATTAATGATAGATTAGGTAATTATGGCTACCTATTTCAACTGACTGAAAACGATAAACACATCCAAACATCTATCATTTTGAACCAGTGTCAAGTAATGAGACCGATACCTGAGCATTCTTCTCTGTTTGCGAGTTCATCTTGGTTGATTTGGGATGGAGAAAAGGGTTTTTCCATTGTAAAGGTAAACTAGGAAAATTTCATTGTATGTAGGCCTTCTCAGCCCAAAGATCTGTGGATGAATCAAATACAGAATTCATTTTCTTCTTAACACGAAAATGGTGTTCTTCTTCATTATTTTCTAAGGCTAGCTCTAATTTTTTAAAGTTAAAAATAAAATTTCATAATAGATATAGATAGAGAGTTCTGCTTGAACTAGTAGTCTCCTCAATTAATTTTCTAGCTTTTTTTTATTATCATATTGTGACTTTGGAGAACCTAAGTGACATTATATGCTTGCAGTCTCATACTAATCATTTAGTTAAATATTGTATAATGTTATAAGATATTAGGAAAAATATGAAATAATACGTTCATAGTATAAAATAATAAGGTGAAGTGTTCTATATTATTCACTTGGAAATCTGAATTAAACTTTTACTGTTGACGATTGTCCTGCCATCTAAGTGACATTTTACCAATATATTCAATAAAAACCTAAATAGTATACCTTTAAAGAAAATATTTAATAACTGAATTTATTATAAAAATTATTTGCAAGTTTACCTGTTTGATTTCAAAAGAAAATGGAACTCGTAATTTATTTCATGTTCAAAGTTTGGCATACATGGAATGTATTCAAAAGACAGAGAGAGAGAATCTTTATTTATATCTAAACAATAATTTTCATGTTATGTATATAAAATATAGAGACAGAAGACAAAAAAAAATTTTTTTTAATTTTACAATTAGATTGTGTAAAATAATCTTTTCATGTAAAAAAATGTGACTTTAAAATATTTTCGTAAAAAATATTATTTGATTTTAAAAATATTGCTTTTTTATTTTAATATTTTTCTTTTATTCTTGAATTTTCTGGCTGTAAGCATTTTTCGAAAGAGTTAACTCTCTAGGTTAAATTTTGTGAATAATAATGTGAAAAAATAATATTTAATTCATCACAGATCAAACTTTATTCCAGACTAAATTTTAGGCTTAATTATTTGTGTAATTAATTTATTTAAATTAAATTTTTAAATGTATTTATTTTAAAATTTTAATTAATTTTTAAATGTATTTATTTTTAAATGTATTTATTTAAATATATTATGTAAATTTTTAAATGTATTTATTAATTTTAATAAATATTTACTTTTATTTAATATTCTTTGTTCTCTTTCTCTCTACTAATATTTATTATAAAATATCTTTTAATAGGTTGTTCATTAACAATTTTTTAAGACTAAAAATTACTTTGATTAATATTTATTTGAGATACAAAAATAAAAAATAAAAAGAACACTCACAAAGATAATTTGTCCTAAGAATGTTGGGTGTTTCATGATAGTCTTTTTGAATTTTTATTTTTTAAATCTAAATAATAATTTAAAGTTAAGGAGTTTTTTTTTATGTTTGTAAATGCTTTCAAATATTATAACCATGATATTTTTAATTAAAGTTAAAAATATGTTAATATATTTTAATTTTTTCTAAATGTATGAGTATGTAAAGTCACTTAACTGAACAGCCATACGTTTTGTAGTACTGACAGGGGACCATTTATCAGCAAAGAAATTTTTCCTATGCTCTTCCAAATTTTAAACATTTTGCAGTTTTATTGCTTCTTATAAATGTTACTTATTAGCTTGTGAGAGAGAGAGAGAGAGAGAATGCTTTTACCTCATTAATTACTCCCTAGCTGGTGCTAATTTAATTTGTTGTTCTTTTTTTTATTATGGTGTAAACAAGTAAGGCAGACAATTTTTCAAATGCAAAAAATTTTTTTTTTAAAAATGCGAATACATGTTTTAAATTGACGTAAATAATATATTATCTCCAATATTTAAGAAAATAGGAAAGTTAAAAATTATCGAATAGAAATTCGGATGATAAAAAAGGAGCTTCACACTTTAAAATTAGCTTATAGCAAATTGGAAAGAAGTCCAAAATGGCCATGTGATGATTAAATGGCAATGAAAATTATGCTTTAGTTACGAATACGATCATTCGTAGCAGCTAAGATTTACCTTATTTGCTCATGCTAAATACACAATGTTATTAATAAGTCTTGAGTCATATTAAGTGAATTTCAAACTACTACTAACATCTACGTCTAGGTAGAGAAATCAAACCCCAAATCACTAAATTCAGATCAGAGAGCTACCAATTCAGCATCCATCTAGGAGCTCTGCTGTAGATGTCGGAATGTTTTTGGCCGTATACGTTCGTGTTAAGCATTCAATGCAAATAATGGTGGGCTCTTCGATTATTTGTGAAACATTTTGAAATATAAAATGTAATATTTATGAGAAATTAATATTTTGAATTATCTCTTTTGTGTTTTTATATTTTTTGCTATGATTTGATATCCAAGTCTGAAATTTTTCAATGTCATTGTGCCACTTGCCCTTAATGCTTTTAACAATTCATATTGATACCACAATCTTGTATTGATGGTTCAATTACCATATCTAGAGAAACACTGATAAAATAACAAAATTAATTTTTAAATTAAATTTCATTAATACTACAAAAATTAAATACACTTCTTTGCAGTTGCAAGTACTAAGTTTAACTACACTTTGTCTTAGTTCTAATGAAATTATGACTAAATTTATTTATAAAGATTGATATATAAACAATGCAAGTTTTCGATTTATTTCCTCTGTACAGTGTTGAAAAAAATACCATTCGAATTTTAGAATTTTGAAATAAAAAGAAGGAAATTATTCATCAAATTTAAGCATAAAGTAATTTTTTTTTAAATTTCTTAAGTTTAAATAATTATATGCTGTATTTTTTCTAAATAAAATTGTGATTATGATAATATTTGCAGTATTCAATTGAATTTTCAACAGATGAAAAATGATCGAGAAAAACTATACGTTCTAAATAGCTTATCCCAAGGATAAAAAGTATAATAAATGCTTAGTATGTAGAACTGTAATTAATGTAAATAAAATCTTTCTGTTTTACTGTAGTTGAATCGAGAAAAGCTGCTTGGAATAGAATGAAACATTAGAATGTTGGTCTTTGCTATTTAAAACATAAGCTACACTTGTAATTAATTTAAACAGTACTTAAGGCTGATCTGAACTCAGTATAAAATTCCTTGTGTCGCACAATGCATACCATTCAAAGTACTCCTTGCCCCAAGAACAATGGCGCATGTGAAACTTCTTTTCTCCTTTTTAATATTTTTACTTCCTGATTGCGGGTAGGGAGGCCCTAGGTTTGAATCCCAGTTCGGGCATATAGATATACTTTCGCTCTCTTTATCCTACCTTTGTAAAAATGAGTCGTGAATGGTTGCCTACCCTATAAACGGGTACCTATGGCATGTGTGTACTGAGGAAGCCGGACTCCACACCAAACGTTACAGCTATTTTTATTTTCCATTTCTCATTCAACTAGATTATATAAACAGGTACAAAACAATTTCTTAATTGATTAAAATAGGAAATTAAATTACTGATATTGTAAAATGTAAAAGAAATTATTTTAAATTAATCATAAATAAATTAGTTCAGAATTGTAAAACCGACTATTAAAATTAAGCCCCGCGCGCGCGCGTTCCACAAATGTTTAAATAATTCCACAATTATTATGCATCAGAACAAATTATTTTGGATATTTCATTTCTTAAACGTTTTAAATATGTAGACTATATATACAGCAAATACGGAGAAAAAAAATGGAAACACTATATTTGCAAAAATAATTGAATAAGATGTCTAAAAGTGAGTTTCCTAAACTTACATTAAGATATTAAAATTTAATTTTACCATTTCTGGCTAAAAGAGTGCTTTTGATAGAATTTCATTCCTTTGTATTAATTTGAATTTGTGTGTGTGTGTGAAAAGCTATTTTTTAGAACAGGCCAGGCATTAGAAAATAGTTTTTAGAAGCAATCTGTGTGTATGTGATATACATTCCAACTAGAATATTATTCTAAAACATATTTTATGACAATTTAAAAATAAATTCGTTATCTTTTATACTTAAGTAAAATTATAATAGATATTGATGTAAAGGCAAATATTTATCTCTTCTGTAATAGTGCAATTATTTATATACATATACTTTAACGTTTATAATTAAATCGTAAATAAAAGATACTTTTAAAAACAGAAAATCGAAAACGAGTATTAACTCTTTTAAATTTTTTCAAAAATATTTATATGTTAATATATTATAATAACATTAATATGTAATATATTTAAATATTACAGTTAAATGAAGTTTTTTTTCTTTTTTATCTTCCCTAAACTAATATATTATGTATTATAATTATTCACGAACATAATTTGAATTTATGCAAAAAATCTAGGCACTAAAAATTTTTCACAGTTATCAATCAATAAATCGTTATTTCTTTTCTATAAATTGAGCAACTTTCTACCCCCTAAGGAAGTGACATGTAAAGGTGACCAAAATGATTGGAAATGAATTAAATTAATACCCAAATTCAAAACTGATACTGGGAAATAAAATGTAGTAGTCTCGATAAAAACTATTGCAGTTATTTTATGTACAAAGGTTGATTTGTAGCGAACTTCAGTTAAAATTGCTTCAGGCAACACCCATGCTTAAAGTCGAATGAATATCTAAAGGCTGAACATACATTCTTTTCAAAATAGAATGCACACAAGGCCCAATTTTTACAGCATGAGCGGACACATTTGAACGATGTTTGGTGCAACAAAATCGAAATTGGTTATTTGGTAAGTATTATTACAGAGCTCACTAATTTCTAAATATCAATTGTTCAATCCAAAATTACATTACCTACTAAAATCAGAGATTAAGAAGGTTTTATATTTTACGTTTATCATTATCCATTGTTAGTAACTTTATACTGTGTATTGGAATTTTCTTAAATTTAACACTATTTAGAGTTTGCATCAAAAATTATAAAAATTTAAATGTTTATATTGGATTGGTAGTTAGTCGCACTACATCCACTTTTTAGATGCGAGTCTAAATTGGAAGTCGATTCCACGAACTGATGCATAAAATCCCATGAATCATTATTTAACTACCAGTTCAGCATACACACAAAGGTTTGGAAACACATTTGTACACTGAATTACATAACGCGTAGAAATATGCTACTAGACAACGATTCTATGGAAAATTAAAATAGAAAGTTTCGTATGTGCAATTATTGAGATATGTATCTTTAAACTAAACACTTATATACTTAAAGTTCACTTTTTTCCAGACTTATCACAAATGAAAAAGAAAAATCTCCAGAGAAAATAGCATTTAGTAAAACCAGGTAATATAGCTTTAAAATAACTTTGCTTTTTTCAGGTTGAAGTTTAAAACATATGAAAAATATTACAATTTCTCCAAAAGTCAAATTAAAAAAGAAAAAAGTTTGTTATAAACACTGTATTTTCGGCGTATAGAAGTTTTAAGCAACATATAAAAATATTTTTCAAAAGAAATCTACTAGATATACAAATTGAAGTCTCTAAATTTCTACAAACAAGTAGAAGTTGTAAGAACTTAGTGGTTATTTAGGGAACTTTTAAAGTTAGGATATTCACTTGTGAAATTATGCTCCATTTGATAAATGGGTTTTAAGATTTATATTTTTATACATTAAAAGGCATTTGCTGCTTTTGACTTCAGAATATTTGGATACAATTCATTACATACTTCAGTTATTCTGATATATAGTACTTAATAATTTTGGAGAAAGGCTTGTAGAGGAATACTAACAATAATGAAAAAAAAATTCGGTATTGAAAATTGTACAAATTAAGTTTTTATATGTTCCAAAATATTCTTCGTAAATGGTCAAAATTCTCTATAAGCTGGTTAAACAGCTGAAACCAAATATTTCACATAAAATAATTTTTACACTGCAAAATAATTAAAATCTAAAAACTATCAGCATTTTTGTAATTAAAAACATTAATTTTCAAATAAATAACAAGTATTTGAAAAAATAAGTTTTTTATAAAGTAAAAATGTATGTTTTCTGAAATTTAAATGTTAAAATATCTTATAGAAAAATAGCAAAATTTCATACTTCACACCAAACACACAAAAAAATAAAGATATTAAATTTATTCTTATGAAATAAACAATTAAAATAAGGAATAAAAAATATATAAAAACATTGTACATGTGTTTGGTATACTTTTCATTATAGAAATTTTGTATTGAAATTTTATTTATATACTCAAAACATTTCTTTTGAAAATTCAGTGTTAAACACTGTTAAATTAATAATGATGTAATAAAACATAAATCAAATTTTTAATTTCCAAACTAAGTATGTGCAGTACAATGATATTTGTACTAAAATTAAAACATTATAAAGATAAAATCAACAAAAAATAGATACTTCTGAAAAGGATACAATTACATCCAATATAATGCAATTTATAAAGGAATTTCAGTTTGTATAAACAATTTAGCAATACTTTAATATATTATTAGTTGTTCTAGGAACTATTTTCCTTTAAAAATCTATCCACAAATTTTACAAAAACACTTATAATATTGAGCCAATTTTTACAAGAAAATTCTATTTTACAGTTTGTAATGTGATAAACAATATTGTAAAATCAATGCATTCCCTGACAATTATGAATATCAGTTAAATTGAGATATTCTTTAATTAGCAGAAAATATTTTTTGAAATAATAAAATAGTTGGATTTTAATAAAAAAATTAGTGAAACCATTTTCTCAAAAAAACTCTTGTTAAAAATCACATCGTTGAAAAATGTCTTGAAATCCATATTTTTTGATTAATTTTAGACAGAACCTAAAATTAAGTTTCATAATTCTAAAGAAACAAATTTATAAAGTTTCTGCCATAAGTAATACTTTTGACTAAAATGTCTGATGTTTGAAAAGTAAATACTTAAAATAAATTAAGTAGTGAAATTTTACAACAAAAATAATGTACTTTTTAAATGTAATCTTTGAAAATACAATACAGAACAAAATGTGTAAGAAAACAATAAGACACAAATCAAAGGAAAGAATTTTGATTTATTGAAGCAAAAATAATGAGTCTAGATCCAGCTAAGTAGTCTGCAATACAAATGCAGCCAGGCCATTATAATCACATGGAATATCTGGCAGTGGTGTTTAAAGGCTCTGGCGCTATAATACTATTCAACTACATCGCTCTATATCTGAGAATTACAGTTAATGTTCAAAGAAATGATTATAATCACATTCACATATAATAGAATATAGTTAAAATATATTAGTTAAAAATTATTAGTTTTTAAATACAATTTTATAAAAAAAGGACACTTCTAGTTTGTCGTTTGTTTGTCAATGCATAATTTGTTTACACAGGGAAAAGTGAAATCAATAAGCAATAACTAATTTTTTTAATTACAAAATAGAAATTAATGCAAAAATTAAAAAGAAAACAAAAATATAAATCAGTTGAGAGTTTTCAAAAGAGAAAATATCAGAATTTTAAAATATTTGTACAAAAGTTGCTATTTTATATACATACAGAATATCTACTTTCCTTGTTAAAGATTATTTTATACGGTAAAACTCAATATACACAGCTTAAATTTATTCCCTCTGTATATTAGACCAGACATTTCTTTAAAAAAATAACTAGAAATATAAATTGATTACTAATTTAAAACTTATGTTATTTAGCACAAAATTTACTTTTGCTATATAATGACTATTTATACATGAAATAAGTTTACAAACTGATAAATATTTTTCAGATTGGAAAAAACTATCTTATATAAAAATCCTTAAGTCTAAGCAGGCTCCATAATGTTTTAAACAGTATACAGATGAGTCCATGTTATCCAACTAAAAGACAAATTTGTTTCGGAAATGCATATGAAATATCAGTTTGCAGTAACAATTCCACTAGTGCATTTTTCTGAACTTTTATTAGCTAAAATTACTAATTTAATAATATTTAATTATATTAGAAAATTTATTGCACATAATTAATCAAATATTCTTTTTTGAAAAAATTTATAAAAAAACAAATAAATTCAAAATTTCAGGAGAAAAAATTTTTTTAAACTATGTTTACAAATTTCTGGACATAAAGTTATCTAATAATTAAAAAATGACTAACTTAAAACTATAGCTGCTAACAAAGTTTTATACACAAATTGTCTTATTAAAATTAGGTACATTTCTTTCTCCTTTTTTTTTTAATGTAAGCAATAGTTAGTCCTATAATTTCTATGAAAGACTTCTACATACAACTTGCAGAAATAATAGTCACTATTAATATCAGTGTAAAATTTCATTAAATACATATAATAGATTGAAATTGTTTGCATTTTAAAAACTATACACATAATATTAAATATCTTTACTACATAAGACAACTTATTATTAAACCTGAAATCCTCAGATATTTGACCAGACATCTAGTTTATGACAAGATATATAAAAAAAGAAGAAAATTCAAAAATGTAGAGATTCCACATCACCAAGATAAAATTCTAAAAAAATTACGTAAATTACATGAACATCTTAAAGATTTATATACTTATGACATTTACAACAGAATATATAGATATGTTTAAGTTATTAACATTTTTAAATGACATATGTTCATTGCAATTTTATATGTAATTAAAAATATACATAAGGTATTTAAATCTTTCAAAACAATCACATAAGTATCTCTCATAAAAATATCAGCACAAATCTTTTAGGTGATCCAGATGTAAAGAAATAACACAAAAGAATTACAGTCAAGCCAAGCAAACAAAAATAAAATTCTTTAACATATGTTACTGACACTGTGACTGAAATTAAATTTGTAATAAAAAATGTGCATTGAAAACAAGTGACGATTCAAAGCAAGACTATCGAACATTTCAGAAAAGAATTCATTACTACAACAATAAAACCACAATACAAATAATTGAAGACATTGTTAGTGCCCAAATACACATTAGTACACAAATTTTCCTTAAACAAATATAGAGCTTTGCATCTGCAACCCTCATTAACACATGCAAAAGATATGTAAGTTCTTTCATTTCACATAAGCAATGTATTGTCTTACACTCATATATAAGTTTCATTTAGACAAGCACAATGCAATATTAAATAACCATTTCCCAAAAGATTCATTTCTAAATAATTTTTATTAAATGACAATTGATACAATTTTCATAAAATATTTAAAACACAAGAGGGAAAATTATTATATAAATAACCTGATATAACAGGTTAAACATAAAATAATGACTATTCATGAACCTAAGATTTTATAACATTAAGAATCAAAATATCAACCTACAAATATAATTTATAATTTTTACAGTGATTTAAAATGTTGTAAAAGGAAAGAAAAATGAATATTTAATATTTTCAGTTTGTAAATCACAAAACATTTCAATTAAATACAAAAATATTTATAATTACTGGACAGAAAAATAGGGAATTATAAGAATTACACTAATTTCAATAATTTACTATGACGAAAAAATTTTCATATAATTTTTTTATTCCATTTAAAATTTCCACATCATATACATTCAAAAATAAAACCTTCATCTTTTTAGCACAAAGGCACAAACATTTTCATTTATCACATTGAATAACAGTTTGTAACAGATTTATAAGAATGTAACATGGGACCGGATATGATATAAAATCTTTATTTCTTTACACAAAAATAAATTCAGATAATTTAATTTATGTACAATGACAAAATATTCTTGTACTCTTTTCCAAGACACCACACATCTTAAATCTAAAATCATCAATATCACAAGATTCCTATTTTGATGCACTAGGAGGCAGCAGTCTGTTTTGATTTGTTCAACCCAAATTTGATTTTTCTCATTTTTTTCACAAACATCACGACACTGTATTTGACACTCATTCAAGTTCATACCTTGTAAATCAATCAGAGCATAAGAAAATTTATTTTATGTATAAAACAGTCTTTGCAGCATCCCTCAACATACCTTCAGCATTGACATGATCGAAACAAACTATTTTTTTAATTCTAATTTCATGTACATTTCAGTTTTTCTATACATAAAAATTTAAGTCAAACATTTGGTTTTGTGTTATGATAAAAAATTTAAATACAACATATCTATTAATACGATAAAAAATTTGTTTTTTTTTTATTACAGCAAATTTTAATGAATAGTAACATTTTCTTATTCCCCAGAGAGAAGATTTATATTATAAAAAGTATTCGTATCAAAATTTTGTTGGAAAGAAGTTTTAAAAGTAGTGAAAGTAATTAATTTGAAACTAAAATAGCTAACAACTCAAACTTATAATGTGACATAACTACAAAATTTCTAATTCACAATTACAACACATCTTATTCTTGAAAAGGTTATCTGGCAATAAATAATAAATAAAAGAAATGCTAAGATAATTTAAATATGTAAACATCAAAAACTATTTATCCCAAGTTGTAAAATGAATAAGTTGAAACACTGGGAAAAAATCTCAATCATTGTTTTGTACTTCATATTATTCATCAAGGAAACTAACTTTTTATTTGAAACTAGCAAGTTATTTGTCAAAAAGTATTCGAGAACACTTGGCACCATATTATTCAGTTTGAATCATGAAAAATAATACAATGCTGAAGATACATGGAGTTTTCTTAAATGAAAAACACATATGGTTGGAATTTCTTAAACTGAACTTAAAAAAAAAAACATTTCTTGTTCTTTGAGTAAAATAAATAGAGATGTGGACCCAGGACATGATATCTACAGGATGATTTCACATCTTTCTTGTGCCTTGTAACCAGGCAAATTCATTGGGATATTTTTACTGAAAAGATAAAAGGAAATACTGTAATTGTAACACAAGAATTATGCACACACAGAAATGAGTAAAAAATATTCAGAACATTTATATTAATGTTAAAACTTCTCAAAAGAAAATTTTTCTATTAAATATCAAATTAAAATATTAGACGTTTCTTTCTAACCAGAGGCAAAAAGTAAACAAAATCAAATAATTCAATTTATAAATACATTAATTTTCACCAACACTGAAAAAATTTACAAAAGACAAAAATATAGTGGAATCACAATTTTATAAGCTGATTTAGTGTAATGAAAATAAGCAAATATTTAGGATATTTTTAAAATACAGTCCACTGCTTAGATGGTTGATTGAGTTTTGTAGCACAAGGTTCAAACAGAAATGTGCTATACCTGATCTGTCATTACTTGGAAAATTCCTTAACAATTTGAGGAAGCTTTTGAATTGCCTGATGATGTATGGATGTATGTGTGTGTATATATATACATTGAGGAGACGCTTTCAATTAAATTGTTTTCTTGATAATTGCTACACAGATTAAAATGTTTAGCTGATGGTGTTTGTAATATCAATCAGAGGGATATTCAGAAGAATGCATTTTGCTAATTGTTTTTTAAATAACTAGCTATTTCATAAAGCTGTGAATAATTAATTGTTGGAGAATAATAGTTATTTTATATCAATGAGAATTTTTGCCTATATTTGTCATTACAGTTTAAAAAACACCTGAATCATACAAAAGAAACAATGCATTTCTTGTTTTTATTAAGTGAAAGACATTTATTGTGCTGTTGACAAACTGAACATTTTATTTCTTTAATTTTAAATGACATATTTGGAGTAACTTTTATGTTCAATATTCAACCTAAAACTTGTAAAAGGAATTATTATTCTTTATAGACAAATTTGTGATTGCAATGTGTTCAGTTTCCCCTAACTTAAGTTACTTAATGTGAAAGATGTTTGTTTCAAGTTACATTTACAATTTGAATTTCAAATCATTACACTGACAGACCAGATAGAAGCTGATAATTTAAGCGAGAGGCTTAAGTTAATTTGTTGAAAGAAAGACAAAAAACAACATTATGAATAAAGAGAATTACTGATGCTGCATCCATCTATTTTAGTTATAGTTTCAAAATTTAAAAATATGAAAGCACATTATATTAAATCATTAAAACTATAACAATGTACATAAAAAATAATAAATTTTTCTTAGGCTTTTTTATATACACTAAGTACACTATCATATACATTAAGTAAAACAATTTAAGAAGTAAAAATTAATAAATGGTTACTTAAGATTTGAATTTTTCTCAAAAACAATATGTAAAAAGAAACTTAATTTTGCTTCCTTATATGGATTTCTAATATACATAATTTTAAATTCAGAAATACTTATAATACATAGAAAACGTTTAAAATTAGATTGCTATGAAGATATTAGAAAATGTGACTTGAATACACTCACTTCCAAAAGTTAAGCATGGAGAGCTACTTTCTTGAAGCCAATCAGAATTAAAGAGGACGCAAATCGCAGCAGAGGAAGATGGAACTTTGCAAATATGTTAGGTAATAGCCAATCGGGCCTTCATGTCAAGAAATATGCAAAAAAGGCAGTCTTATAAGATACCAACTTTATAAAGGGTTACAGAAGTTGATTGTAAGTGTTGATAGAAGGTATTTAAAACTTTTGTACATTTGTTTTCAAGACATGTGTTTGACTTCCAGAAGACGAATAGAGAGTGCTGGGGTGCTGTGGGGCGCATTGAAGCAGGATAGCCGATCTCAGATGTTGCTCTTTCCTTCAGCATTCACTATTCTGTAATTTCACGTGTATGGAAACAATTTCAAACCACACAGACAGTTGTTCGAAAGGCCGTGGCCGGTCGCCCAAGGATTACAAACCCAGCGGAAGATTGATATATTGCAATTTTAGCCAAGCAGAATTACAGAGCGACCTCCATATGTGTGACATCTATGGTTACAGCATCCATTGGTAAGGTGATATCTGCAGCCACTGTATTGCAAAGCACAGTGTTTGCACTGTATTGCAAAGATTACATATGAGTGGACTGTACGCCCAGGTACCTCGAGTTTGTGTTTGACTATCCGTCCAATCAAAAGGGGCATGATTTAAGTGGTGCTGGAAACAAGTCAGTTGGATCGCATCTGACTGGAGCAATGTCATGTTTACTGATGAATCAAGATTTGCTCTGGAGCCAGATAACTAGGGTATAAGGATATGACGTGAACAAGGAACACGCAATCAGCCCCAAAACGTCACACATTCCAAGACGGAAGCATTATAGACAAGGATTTTATTAGGATACTGTACCGACATGCACACATTTTTAAATGATGTTCTGTGATGGCTGTCCGGTATTGAGATGAAGTCCTAGAACCCATTGTGAGATTGTACATTGCAGCAGTTGAACATTCTTTTGTTTTAATGGACTTTAACGCATGTCCCCATAGAGCAGATATCACCAATGACAACCGGGATAGTGAAGGATAGCGCATTTGGCGCGGCACCAGCATGTTCGCCCGGCCTCAAACCCATTGAAAATCTTTGGGATGTTCTCAGCTCTGCTGTATCTCCACGTTTGCCACCTCCACTCTTATTGAGCTGAAGACTGCTCTACAAGAATGGCTATTGCTTACTCTGTGGTTGTTGAACACCTAATTGAGAGCATGGTCACAAGGTATAAACTTTGTATACAGATGAGGGGAATCACATACCCTATTAATGTCCTTTTTTTCATTTTATGCTGTTTATTTTCACTTTATACATTATTCTGTTTAAATCATCAGTATGTCATTATCTGATAATTTACAAAAATTTAATAATGTTTTTATTTCTGAATACAATTATTGATTTTATATTATACATAAATATAAATACTACTTTCCTGCCAAATTTTGCATCAATCAAAGCAGTATTTGTTGATTTGCTTGCATTTTACATTTTTGTGCTTAACTTTTGGAAGTGAGTGTAGAAAGTAATGCATTTCTATAGGATTTTAACAAGGCCTTTTGGAGCTCCTTTGACACCCATGAAATGTTTGATAAAAAGTCAAAAAATCAATTCACAAGTAAGTCAATTTTAATTGAATAAAATAATTTTCTTTTTTAAATAATTTTTCCTACGTCTTTGAAGAAATTTTTGTCCCAAATATTTTTCTCCACACAAAAATTAATTTAGACTTAAACAACTTATAAAATTCATTTGTCGAAAATAAAGTTATATATGGGGCAGTCAATTAATTTATAAATGTGATAAGTGGCAATGCGCATTTTATCTATAGTAACTTTTTTTTGACCAAATAAAAACATTTTATTTAATCTTTTATTTTAGTTAAAGTTTCATAATAAGTAAGCAGATTTAAACAGATTTTAAATATTAACGTTCTCATTTAAGGTATTTTCTTCAAATAAAAAAAGTTCTCAAACAATTCAATTATATAATTGGATATTTATATATATGTATATATATATATAAAGGCGCATATGATTATAAAATATAAGATTTGTGATTGAAGTAAGCAAAATTTGTTTGCACTTACTATTGGAAGATGAACAAAGGGATCTGTTACTAGACTATCGTTCTGCAATGTCAGGTTCTGGTCTTGGAATGTCAAACACTTCAGCAAAGAGAGGAGAAATGCGGAGGTGTTTCCAGTTAGCTCTGAACCATCGAAGATGATCCAAATGCAACTCTCCTAGAGACCTCAATTCTTGCAACTTGGTGAGAAGGGCAAGAAATATATGTTGCTCCCCTGGATGATCTTGTGCCCACTGATACTCAAGAGCCTTGATAAGTTTATCTTGACTCAGTTGAAGTGCCTTTGTATCATAAATGCCATCTCGTTCTATAAATTATAAATTTCAAGTATTCTCAGTAGGAACACTAGCAAATAATCCCGTTAATAATTACTTTGTAAAATATACCATACTGCACAGATACCATTTTAATAACCTGGCAGACTCATTTAATAAAAAAAAAAGTTTATGTATAGCAACATAAAAATAGTTTTACTCAAAGAATGAAAAAAAATTGAAAATTAAATTGTATTTGAATTTAAAAGAAAAAATCAAATCATACAAACATTTGTAAAAGTTTTTTAGAAATTTGGTTTTTGTCAGTCAATGGAAACAAAAAACACTAAATTTTTGATATTATAACTTACATCTATTCAACCATATTTATAAAGAAGTTATAAAAAAAATTAAGTATCAACAGGAATATAGTTTAATTATAATTTATGATCACACAATAGTTAAATCTTAATGTTAAATTATCTACAAATAAAAATCAAAACAATGGGACACGAATACACTATTTTTGAATTTCTACAGTTAAACTGTTGCAGTTTGGTAGCTAACACAAGTGGAAACTTAATACTTGGTCTATGTTGAGATTAATTAAAATGCAAGAGAATCTGGAAAAGTAATATAAAATATGCAACATTAATTCCCATGAATATACTTAACATGTTATTACTAAGCATTTTATTGCCAACAAATTATATTAAATAATTGCACAAATACAGGAATGCTCCTATATATCACTAGTATTAGTTGATAATTTTATTGAAAACAAGATCATTTCTGTTTTACAGTTCTTTTGTGCATAAGAGTAATTTAAAATATTCTAATATATTATGAATGTCAACTGAGATTAGAGTCAAATTCATGAAATGTTAATTTATACAGTGCTGCAATAACTAAGCTTTGGCTTTAAAATTCTGGAGATTTATATACAGTGATTGTTATTTTTGCTTTAAAAATATTTTATCAATATTTCAGAATTCTTGTCAGTATATTTATATTTAACTGGATTTTCTTTAAACAATCTTTACTCATTTACACAAATTTACAATAATATAAGTAACTACTCACCAGGATTCAGAAGTACCACAGCAGAATAAAGGGCAATGTCAGAATCACTAAGACGCAATTCATTAAACCAACATGCAAAGTTGAACACACGAGACACAAAATCAAGCTGTAAAAAAAAGCACATAAATAAAATATGATAATACAATATATACTCATGATAAATGCATGTTGCTACTGTTGAAAATCAAAAATAGGACATTTGAATACCTTTAAATAAAATTTGAAAAGCAATCTATTTGTAATTGAGTATATGGTATGATAAAAATAATTAACCACATAAAAACACATTAAAAGTTTTTCTTACATTACAGAAAGAAAAGAATAAGGAAAATTTAAAGCAAGAGTTATAAAAATAATGATTTATTTTTTAAAATGTAACTGCAAATTACAGATTGAAAGTTTTCAAAATACTTACATAAATAAATTAGAACACTAAGTAATTAAAAAAGAAAATATAAAAATTCAAAAGTTGAATTTCTGGAATTTAATTATTTATGCTATTTAAGCTTTGAATTTTTTTTTTTTTTGCCATTTTTTGACTAATTCATAAATAATAACTTGCTTGTTATAGACATTTGTTTATGGTCAAGATATATAAATATCATATTTCCTCTTAAATGGGCAGAATCTTTTCAAAGAGTGATTTTATAGAGAGGAAAAAAATTGGAAAAGTTTATTTACAACCATTTTTTGTAAAATAAAAAATTTAAAAAAAATAAAAAAAAAAAATAATTACAAATAATTTAGTTTTCTTTATAAATATAAGAGCCAATCATTACACAACTGAGCATACATAAAAACTTAAAAACTGATTATTTCTAACATACTTTACACAGTGGAACTCTCACTTACAATGAAAAGCAATTACATTAAAAAATATATGTTATCATTCCAATTTTGAATAGTGTGCAAGTATAGAAATGATTTGCAAATGCCATAATCAGCAGTTTGAGAAGGTGCTGTTCATACTATCAATTATGATCAAAACCAAAATAAGTAAAAAGTACAAATCTATACACATTTTGATCATAGTCAAATTATATTGGCGCTAAACAAATGGACATCTCCATTTTGGAAATAATACTAATCAATATATGTTATTAACACTAAGTTTTCAAGCAAAAGAATGCAATGTTTATGCTGTGAGTACAGTGAATCTAGTAAAACCATATGTACCAGAGACAAATGCTTTGGACATGGCATAAGGATGATCAAAGTCAAATGTGTGTGTGTAAATAGATTACATAATAAATCACCCACTAATCTAACACTAGTACCCAGCAGTACTAATAATTAAATTCTGTGGCAAGACAGAAAGTCACAAAAAAAAATCTTTATTTGAACAATACTGAATACCAGCAAGTTTTATTGCTTAACAAGTCTATAAATAATTATTAGTTTTATGCATACCAGTTCTATGTGTTATAGGATTACTTTAGTATTTTTTAAGTATTTTTAAGTTATTTCCACAGATGTAATAAATCATGCTTTTTAAAAGTCAAGGTTGAGAAATCTGGAGTTTTTATATTATTGTCAATGAATTTTACAAAACAAACATGAAAATTTATTTAAAATAAAAAGGCCATACTATTTGTATTTAATATTTTTTTAAAGTATAACTTACAAAATAATAAATTTATAACAAACTAAAATACTAATTTTTTCAAAATAATGAATTTCAATACACTTTGTTTATAATTTTTTGAATCTGTACTTTCTTTAAAAATAGTAAGTGAAAAGCAAAGATACTCAAACATCAATGGATGAAACCGAATTGATTCCTTTTTTAACATTTCTGGTTTAGTTGTTAATGCAGATTTCAAGAGTTTTTGGTAAAGAACACTACACTTTATTAATTCTTAATTTATGGAGGGTGATTGTTTCTTTTCAAACTACTTACATTTTAAGGAAGAACAATTTTTATTATACATTAGACTAAAAACAAGTAAGTACTTTAATTTTGTCCAAAATATTATAAAGAACAATACACATTAGAACTTTTGAAACTGGTAACTTAGTATGAAAATGTAAAAAAAAAATTCACTTTAGTAAAATGTACTTCAAAAAATGAACAAGGGAAGATAATAAAAAGTAACACTTTGCACTATTTAAAGTTAGAAAAGCAAATATCCTTTTCAGCAGCTAAACTTAGAATTTTATATTATTTTGGGCAAAGTCTGACAATAATATTGATAATTATAAGTGAAGCATGTAGTTTCAAAACAAAAGAAATCACATTTTAAATGATATACAAGGTTCACACAGATTTTCAAAACCAAATTCTGGGAGTTTTAAAAAGCTTTCCAGGGTTAAATCAAAAATTTCCAGGAGGTATTAATATTCATGTTATTTATTTTTTAATTTTAAAATTAGTTCTTAACCGAATATGCATATAATTATGTGTATGCAACATTTTTCAATATCTGTAAATAGAAATAAATAATTGCAAAAATTAAAATTTCCTACTAATTTAAAATATTAAAAAAAAATTTATTTAAGTAACTTTTTATATTATTGGATTATACATTGTATAAAATAAAGGGTAAATTTATAGAGTTTTTAAACACATCTTCAATAGATTCCTATCTATTAATTTATATAGTATTTCAAGATGTTTATAACCTCTTTTCAAATATGAATATACTTATTCAAAACAAATACAACTATTAGATAAAATTTCCACGATGACTTTTTTTCCAAATTATTTAATAAAAGCAATTATAAATTTTTCTTTTGTTTACCTTCAAACTTTTATAAGCTGTAAAATTTCCTATCCATATTCTAGGTATTATTTCTTTAATCATTCAATAGATTTTCTCATTTCTTGGTTATTTATGTATATAAAATTTTGCTGATTATTATTTAAGCTTTCATCAAAGAGAAGTACATAATTACTTAACTTTTTCTTTTCATAAGTAGGAAAAATAAGTTACAATTCCAAAAACTGTTAAATAAACACACTTTTTTCAGCATAACTGAATTGCTTTGCAATAGCACTAACTTAAAAAATTGCTTAAAAGGAAAAATTTATATTACTACAAGAACTGTAGTTGAATCTACTGTTTAAAACTTTAAAGATTTATAGAATTTCAGCCTTTAAAATTTCTTTTCTAGAAACAAAGAACTCTTAATTTTCAGAATATGCTTTGTGTTCACATTCTTGAATAGGAACAGTAGAAATGAAAAAATTTTTTAAATAAGTAAATATTTTGGCAGGTACAGCTATCTCTAACAAATACAGGCCTTCGTATGAGATTTGATTGCTGATTCACCTATATCTGAAATACAGAAGTTTTTCTCGCAAAGAAATGTGCTTTGTTTTTCCAGAAAAAAGTTAATCTTTATATGGCTTTACCAGAGTCCTTTAGTCAGTAAAAATCACTTTCAACCATACATATTAAATTATTTTTATTTGTCTTTATTTTATTAATAAACAAATTCATCCCGATTCACAGAAATTACGCGCAATTTCTACCAAAGGAGACATGGAAAGCACATTTAAATATTAATATTCAATGAATTTTATACAATATAAAGAAAACAAAAGTAGAGAAAGAGTCAATTAAAATCGTCCATCTGATTGCACGTGATGATCTTGTTTGGTGATCACTTCACACACATAAATCTATATACTACTAAATTGGATTCTAATGAATTCATGGCAGAAGTGGGTTGTTAAACAGTTAAGAACACAACAATCTAATACTGATCATGCTGCCATTTAGTGGTAACACACATTAAGAGTTATACTCAATTAGGTTTTCAGACAATTTAATAGAAAATTTTAAAATACTAAAACAAAAGACTAGAAAAATTTTAACATTTCCTAAAAAATAATAAATGCTTAATGAGGTAAGTGAGAATTCCAGAAGTAATTCACAGTTTACAAGAAGTCAAATCAAAATTTCAGAAGTTTCAAGGGCTCTTTAAAAAAATTAGAAAATTAAGGAGTTTTTAGGTGTTGTGCAAACCCTGGATATATTTCAATAATGCTCCACTTGGTTGGTATTCCTTATCCTCTAAATATACAATTAAGGCCATGCATATTGATTTTAATACATTTTCTATGTTTCCCATTTAATAAAATTTTTCCTACAATAATTTAAACTAGATATTTTAGTTGGTTAAACATAAAACTGAATCATAGTTTTCTTATGGCTATTACTGGATTATAATATTTGCCATGCTCTGTATTAGGTAATCAACTTTATTATTAATAAAATAAAGTTATAGAAGAAAACATGATCTTACATCAAACATAACCTCCATTTGTTGCCTGGACATATATGTTCCATCACTGAAGGTAACAGTGCCTTCCCTAATATTAATGAGACGGGATGCATGAACCAGCCACACTTCAAAGAAGCCCAGTTTAATGGTTCGCAGCTGATCATCTTGAGTAAGCTCAAGAAAACCAGGTATGCGTTTGGCAAATTCCACAATTTGTGGAACAGAAGGAGTGAGAAAAGATGAAAACTGTTGCCAAACGATTATCTTTTGCAGCTCTCTATTACCAGCGCCAACATGATTTTCTACTGCATTTAAATCAGCCATACTCTAGATTAAAAGCACATAATTTATATTAATAAAAAAATATTTGGAAAACAAGACATCAATGTGTTTAAACAAATAAATTTTATATAAATACAAATAAAAATGCAACAATGTAAGTAAAAACATTTAATTAAAAAAAGACTACATAATATTACATGCAAAAGTGGTAAATGACATAGAAAATTCAAAGTTATTATTTTGAAGATAGAATAGATAACTTTAACAATAAACCTAGGCAATCTTGTAACACCCAAGCCTGTTCATTTTAAAATAGGGTTAGTTTGGTTTACTGCTCAATTATCTATTTTTGCACACAATGACTAATGGATTGATGCAGATGATTATCAGGACCTACAGTTTAAAGTGGATTCTGAACCATTAGAAACAACCAACACAGAGATTTGAACCCAAGAATTGTTGAACTGAAGACAAGAATATCTAAGTGAATTATCAGTTTGATATTTTTTGAACATCAAAAACATATTGTTGAATTATACTACTGTTAGAGTGGGGACTTTTTAAATGATAAACAATTGTAGATTTTTTATGAATTAGGAACATTTGTTTAAACTACAAATTACTTGTGATCTGAGTAAATTAAAATCATAATTATGATTAATATAAGAGTTAAATAGGAATTTAATTATAGGGCATAGGAGATGATCAGTTGGAAACTCCACAATCTATAATGGGATTGGCATATGATTTAAATTGATTAATATGAATAAAAATCATATTGTAATAACTTAGATAAAAGTGTTAACAATATAAAGTCATTTTTGGCACATCACAGAGCTATATTTATAAAAATATAGAATATAAAGTAAATCCGTAACTCCCAAAGGCATCCACATTCAAGATATAAATCAAACCCACAAACTGTTACTTAATCTAGCAAAAACCTTTTCTAAGCTACTTACAAAATATTTATTAAAATATGTAAAAAAATAAATAAACAAAATTTTTTTTAAATTAGGCATTAAATGTCTGTAAAAAAGTAATGAACTTAACTTCTAAGAATCAGTAGTTATATTTTAAACAAAATGTCAGAGACAAATTAGATCAAACTTATGATTTTAATTATGTAAAATTTAATAAACATAAAAGAGTTAACAGATGTTCAACAATGATGTGATCATAACCATACTTCATCTGCCTCATGATAAATTAAAAGAATAACAAATGGAAAATTGTTTTAATATTTTTAAAGAATTCTTTAATGATACTTATAGCATATATACATATATAAAGGTCACTAGTTCAAACATAATTTATTGCGAAAAAGGAAATGGGATTTTCACCAAGGTACATATCAAAACATCAATTGTTATTCATACATTCAATAAGCAAAAATATTTTTTTCTTTTGAATTAATAATGTAAAATTTACTTTATAAGAGTTTGTTTCTCAAAATTAACTTAGTTTTAAAAAAATAAGACCTAAACAAATTAGATTTCCCAATATAAATGTATATATTTCCTAAGATAAAAATTTTGTAACAAAAGGTTTAGATCTTTCCTAAAATAAACAGCAAGAAATTTAAATGATAAAAAAATTTATATAGATTTCAATATTGTTTCAAAATTAAATTGGTTTTAACTATTAAATGCTCTTTAATTATTTAATAAAAAGTTCACAATTCATACATATAATTAGAAAAGAAATAGAGTTTAAAACTTCAATAAAAATTTTTCAAGGAGTACTTGTTGAAAGCCAATTTGAAACTAAAATTTTATATTAGCTAATAATAAAATCATGTTACATTCTATATAGTCCCTTTAAAAAATTATTTTATCTTAAATGTTGATTTCCTAAAAGCTTGTGCATTAGACAAAATGTTTAATATTAAGCAGTATGGACTAAGATGATTAACTCTGTCGTGATAACAAATGTGTAATAGTGATGTGTAAATGTGTAATAAATAAATGCTTGCGTAGAACATTCAAGTAATTTAATATACAAATGCAACTCAATAAATAAAATTACTTTCTGAAGTGTATTTGTATTTACAATTAGTTATTAAATAACATCTAACAACTAATTGTAAAAAAAGATATTAATTTTACTCAACTATTTTAAAAAATAATTTGAAATCCAATTTTAAAAATAAGTTGACAGTAAATGAAATCTGTAATGAATGCAAAATAACTGTCACACAAGAAACTGTTTTAAATATAAAAGTAAAAAAGAAGGTAAAATATCTTAGATTGTTAATATAAAAAGTGATTATATATAATCATGAATTATCACTATAATAGTCATTTTTTTATAATAATAAATTTCTTCTCAGAGAAAAAATTGTAAACATTATTATTCTAAAAGTAGCATTTAACAGCACAATTAAATATTAAATGAACATTTAAAATGAAATAAGACTCAAATTAATCACACAAAACAGCAATTAAAAAAATCTTATCTAAGATTATGTAATTTCAGTAAAATAATTTTGATAGTAAAAAATGTTGAGTTACACATTTTATAATTCAATTCAAATAATCTTTCTTCTTTACTTTCAATGAATCTCCTTAAATCTTATTACTTATTTCAGAAGTTACTAGACTGTCTTTAAATTCCATCAGCTTTTAGTTCTTTTTGTATTCTGTAATGTGTTAAAATCTGAACTTTTAAGTATACCATGGACTTTTGTTAAGCATTAAAAACATACACATTAATTGAAATTGCTACTTTGATATGAATATTGCCTCTGGTTGAATTATTATAATCTTCAATGAACTATGTGCAATTGACAAAAAACCTTTTCATATTCTCAAGTTCCTTGCTGCTATGAAATATCTAAGATGCCATTGCTTCATGAATTATTAATATTTAAATCACTTTTCACATGTTCTAATACTCAATACATTATAAAAGAATTCATTATTTCAGGAGTCTTTTGGAATAAATTAATAGAAATTTGAATGCTATAAAATATAGCAACATTATTCATTAAGTCATCAAATTCTACTAAAATCTCATAATTACTTTCATTGATTTTTTACTTCGACCACACTGTAATAAAGACAAAATTCATTTTAATTTCCTTGGCTCCTCACAATGGGGAATTTATAACTTTTTTCAAATTTTCATGCAAAAAGATTAACAGTGGTTTGACAACTCGATATTTGTTTTTAGGGAAAAAAATTAAGATTTCTGCAATGAAATAGTAAACTTAACATAATTGAAAGCTAACTAAATTTTTAAAGGAAACAATGTGACTTAGTTAGCTTCTTCCTCTTTTATCAACAAAGAAATTACCTTTTAAATAAAGCAAGGAAGAATGTTAGCAGCAGCTTCATTCTTTAATACATTTACAAAATATGTTAAATAATACAATCATGTAAGATACTAGAGAACTTCCGATTTATAGTAGTCAATATTTGCATGACTTTGGAAAATTAGATTAATTATAGAATATTCAAATATGCTAGATTAGCACTGACAAAAGTATACATACTAATATGTCTTCAAAACTAAATTTAAATATCCATTTGTTTTTCTTCTTTCACAATACATATAGTAATGTGCTTCAATTTTGAAGCTTTCAAAAGTAACACAAAGATTTTTTTGGATAAATATTTTTGCAGATTTCCTAAATTAGGTCCTTTTAAAAAATACTGCATAATTTTTCTCAGTAACTTTTTCATTCTTATAAAAATCACAAAATTCAAGCATTTCACAGACATTGCATACTTATTAATCACATAAAATGGAATATCAACCAAAGCAATTGAGGTTATTCTTTAAATATTGAATAATATTGAAAGGTGAAAGAAGATTTGATGGATAATTGGTTTATTGCCATGGTCAATATAAGCTTTCTAATATTTTTTATTATCTGTAATATATGTACTTATGATATCTCATGCAATTTTTTTACAGCATTTTAATAACAAAACACTAAAATTCTGAATGTGTGAAGGAACAAACATGTTTGTAGGTAACTACATTTTATAATCAATTTTCCTAATCGTGCATAGTTAAAGATGCATTTGCTTGTCATTAAGCTAAATTTAGCTAAATTAAAAAAAATTTCAAATCTAAAAATTAAAAAACCTTACTCAAGGAAAAAACAGAATTAAATTTATCAGATAAAGTTAGCAGACATATGAAAAATCATGTTACAGACAATGAAATAGTTACATTATTAAATAGTGACAACCTCTATTTCGTAAGTATTTAGCTTTAAATATAAAATGAGAAAAGTTTCAATAAAAATTTTTCATTACTAGAAACCATATAATACAAGATGCCAAATGTATTTTTCAGTTTTTTTTTTTGAAAGCAAACTATTAACTATTAGAAAGTAAATAATAAAGTAAAAATAAAATCAATTTATTGCTGTGCATTTAGCAAATATGATTCCTCATTAAAATTTCAATTTTTTTGATTAAAGTCAACTATGGCCATTAAAATTTTAAAAAATGTTAAGACATTTAGAAGACTAAAAAGAAATATTTAACATTTTCTCCTTACATATTTGCAGTTACAATGAGGGTGATAAATCATGAGTTACATTAATACTTTTATTAAAAAAGAGAAAATCGATTGAAAA
This sequence comes from Latrodectus hesperus, assembly GCA_037975125.1. Lineage (NCBI taxonomy): Eukaryota > Metazoa > Arthropoda > Arachnida > Araneae > Theridiidae > Latrodectus > Latrodectus hesperus. The sequence continues at coordinate 1,293,412 of JAJQOW010000024.1, forward strand.
TTTTAAAATATTACAGTATAGCGAATTAAATATTTATAAAAGACAATATCATAAAATCTCTCCTGATCAATATATTAAAAAAAGCCCAAGTAAAATTTCCCCCCAAAAATAGTTCAAAGATTTATTGAAAATATAAATACACACAGAAATGGCAATTAAATGCTGAAAGATAAATGTACTTTATAATTTTTAGTGAATGAGATGTAATTTACCTTCATATACTTGATAATTTAAACACAGAATTGCAATTTTTACTTTTGCCAATTTTAATACCATCATTAATATTTAGAATTAGCAAAGAAATTAACTTACAAACATTGCAGGTTTTCGTACGAGATCTCTTGTCTTCTCTTCAGTATAAGAACAGTGTGTCTGATGAGCATCAGAAATATTACAGATTATGTCATACATAATGGGTTGAAATTCTTGATTACACTTGACAATTTCTGCTGAATTCACCTGAGGGGTGTCGTTGTTCTTCCCTCTTGATCGTTTTGGCACTCTACCATACCGTACAGCTAAATAATTTTACGTTAATTTCATTAAATAGTTAAAAAATTACTTTATTAATTATATTTTAACTCTTTAATTCTACTTAATGATACATATATCAATTAAAATATTCTTCTACATTTTGTTAATAGGAAATGCATTGAGAAATAAATGAAAAAAATTCCAATTTCAATATTTATTGACTTCATATCCAAAGGGAATTTTCATATGTTTTATAGAAAATTTAAATTGTTTTCAAGTGATCTATACATGACAATTTATTTTACAGTGCAGAACAGCATTCTAAATAAATATTAAAAATTGCTATTTTTCAAAATTGTATTTTTCCCATAAAAGCTAAGTACACTTTTTTTTTACTAGAAGCTGTAGCTCACAAGATTTAGCAGATTTAGTCTGATAAAATTCTCATAAGCAAAATGTACAGTTAAAATAAAATTTTATTGAATATCTAGAATATACCATACAACCAAGATTAATTCAAACTTCAATAATTAATAAAAGAAGTTCTCTTGATGATAAAATATAAAAAGAATATAATTTGAAAATGGCACTCTTATTTAAAAAAAGGGATGTGAAAAAGCATTAAAAAAATTAAAAACCAAGAGAAATTGGTAAAATTTAAGATTCATTTTTCAGTCTTTTGATATTGTAAGAAAACAAATCTTACTTTATTTCTTAAGGAATGCCTTACACTTTATCATTTGACTTAATGAATACAGAATAAGTATTGCAATAAGGAAGTTCTAGAGAATTAGCAATAACTTTTAAAAAAGCATTTAGGAACCACATATTTTGTGTCAAAGAGAAAAATTTAAAAAGGATTGTAAAAGGATATAAGTGTATGCATATATTACTTAAGCCTACATCTTACAGATCTTAATCATTTGCATTAATTTCAAAATCAGTAATTTATATAAAAATTAATTTCACCAAGAAATGTTTTTCATAGCTGATCTAAAATTATTCTTATATAAAACAGAACTTAGTTTTTTTATTTATAATATAATAAGCATCTGTGCCCATAGAACATAATAAATATCTGTATCCCAGTTGGCATAGAGAGAAGTTACAAAACTAAGAATTTACTATATTTTCAAACTAGTGTTACAAGTAAATAAAATTTTGTTGTGTGTATTATCCACTGTTGAGGATAATCTGATAGAAAAAGACTTTTTTCAGCAAAAAAGCTTGAAACAAAATTGACATTTATATTTTATAAAAAGAGTAACAAATAGCACTAAAAGTTTTCATGACTTTAATGTTTTCAGGTATAAAAAGTTTTGTCTAATAATGTTCAAGAACACAAATTCAGTAGTCTAGAAGAATATTAGAGTTACTAGTTGCTAGCATTATTTCACATTTTATCTTGACCTGAAATGTTTCATCCTAAAAATATTTCAGTACTTACATATTAGCGTCACCGCAGCTTTTTAAACCCAATGAAAATAAAAAAAATGTTTCTTATTATTAGAAAATTTCTTTTCAGAATTATAAGCCAATTTTTCAAAAGTAGAAAAAATGTTGAAATTATAGGTTACACGCTAATTCTACTTAAGTTGTGGAACAAAATTAGCTGTGGCAACACTAATACGTAAGTACCAATACTTCATGTTGAAGAAAAAGCGACAACAAAAAGATGGCAGCAACCATGTTAAGGTAAAACATTTGCATTTTGAAAGAAAAATTTGAAAAGAATCTTTCTCTTTTATTTAAACAATGTAATAAATATATATTTTAAAAATGTGTATGGTTTTGTTTTATAAGTCATTAAAATTAAAGTTTTATATTTCTTTTTAGAATTATACTTAAGATAAAACAGCCCCACTCTATGAGGTTTACTGTTTCCAAATAGGATCTAATTAGCTATATTTCTTACAGTTTATTTTCTGTACAATTTATTACTTTTATTTTTAATCATAATGTGTACATTTTATTTTATGTGACATACTAACAGCAGTATATATTTTATAATATTGGCTATAAAATTTGCTGCAAATTATGCAATGTTTTTCTTTTTCTACTCAATTACTAACTTACAGATTACTACTGCAGATTACATATAAAAAAAGGCACATTTAATTAATAAATAAGAATTATGAGACTTAAATATTGACACTTATCTTTATTTGATCTGAAGACCAGAATATTCCAAAATGAACAGAAGTACTATTCAACCAAAATGATAGTTAAATAATACTATTTGTGAATGAAGGATAACTTTATGTAAAACATAAAATTATATAAAAGTTAATTATGGATAAACAAAAACACTGCAATTAATTTATGTGCATTTTATACATTAATTTTAAGTTAGTATTTTAATAATATAAATGTGTAAATTTGATAAGCAATATAAAATTAAAAAATATACAAAATCAAAAAAAATAAATAATCAGTTTTAAAAACAGATATGGATTTAGACAGTGTAAAAATCATTTGTAAACAAAAAAATGTAATGAATGTTTAAAAAAAGTATACAAGGGTGTTAAAAATATAATATTTGTACATAATAAAATTGAAGAGAGAAATTATAGGTACATAATGATTACATATCAATCATTTTACACTATAAATCTGTGGAAATATATATTCAATATACTAAATCTGAGAGTGATAAGACAAAATGAAGCAGTGCAAAAATTTTTAAATAAAAAAAAAATTAAAGTAAAACTAAATTTTGAAAATTATTACACAAATTTCATTAACTTCAGACATATGCTATTACAGAAAAATACTAAATTAATGGGGTAAAAATTAAAAATAGTATAAATTAAGAACATATTAACTTAAACTTTGAATGAACATAGTAACTATTAGTTTTGTTAAGTGAAGCAGAATGCTTGGCTTCATTCAACTTTATATTGCTTAAATAAGAGGAAAGTGTGACTTAATATGATTAGAATTTAAAAAAGCTACTATTAATAATAATGAAAACAGGGGTGTTTGTGGGACTCCAAAAATCCCTGGAAACTTTTACAAACTTACTACCGACATTTTGGAGTTTCGAGAAGGGGGAGAAATGAAAAATTACAATTATGAAGTATTGAATGACCTAATTATTGCGTTTTCTGCTTTCAAAGCAAACAAAATTACCCAGATCAAAATTAATAATTCCTTATTATTCCTAATTTCTTTTGAACGACGATCCCCAGAATTTTCGGGTATCGAAGTTCGAAATCCCCGGAATTCCAGGTTTCCTCGGCGCACAAACATCCCTATGAAAATTCAAGCTAAAAATTTTGATAACAAATACAATAAATGAGTTTATGTACATTGCGCTTATTATTAAAATTATATAACTTAAAGAAAATGAGCTCCACTTACAATCTTTTGACATTCCAACGTCCAAACATTTTTTGAATCGACAATACTGGCAACGATTGCGATTAAGGCGAATCACAAGACACTGTTTATCTCGCAGACATTTATAGTCAATCTGTTTCTGAATACTTCTCCGAAAGAAACCCTGCAATAAAATTATATATTAGAATGTTTCATCATTAAGTATATTTAAATTATTATGAAGTGAAATGTAAACTGTAGATAAAAGCATTATATTAACTTAGCACAGAGCTAGGCTTCAAAATATTTCAGTCTATACTTCAAACATTAAATATTTTTTTACTGGTGACCTAAAAGTTTAGCTCCAAAATTTCATGTGAACTTCTCTACATATTTATAACATTACTTTTATCAATATTTTTGAAATACAATACAAAATTTAAAAGAAATATTTGAATATGTAATTTATATTAAGCTTATATTTAATAAACAGTAAATTTTTCATTTTAATTTCTAATTAGTTTAATCAAGATACTTACAATTGATTATCATTGTTTAAATTACTAAATAAATGCTAAAATACTAAATCCAGAATCTATTTTCCTTAGTCTCTTTTCTAAACAAAAACTAATCTGAAATATCTTGTGTTTAACTTGTAAAAAGACAATATTATGTGGTTTGTTAAATTAGTCAACTAGAAATAAGAAATAAATATATTGTTTTTCGTTTGGCTAGTTTTTGCTGTTAGTCACTGAGATCATGACAACTTCATATTAAATTATATGGAAGTGAAAATCAATAAATCTGATAATTTTTCATATCTAATTATAACTTAACATTTAAAAATTTCTTTCAACAGTTATATAAAACATTTGAGAATAAATCTTAATAACAATGTCATTCTTTAAAATAAATCAATATAATTCCCATGACAAGTTTGACTGAGTTAAAGTAATAAAAGCTAGAACATTTTACTTAAAATAGTTTAATTTCATAAAGATATACAAGTTTGATTTCATACACAATTGGGAAATCTTACTTAAGTCTTTTATGACAATTTGTAAAATGCAAAATCAGAAAAAAATTTAGCAATAAAATCTTAGAAAAAAATAAGGTAAGTAATGAAATATGATTAAAATATAACATCTAATATTTTCAATCACAATTTTCTATTACTAGATAACATAATTAAGTTTTGCTTTACACTTTTCATGTTTGTTTTGGCAAAAATCTCAGATTTTGCAATAAACCAAATATACATAACATTTTGCTCCTTTGGATTTATATAAATGTTTTGTAAACTAAGATATATGAAAAAACTTCTGCAAACGTAATTTAAAAATAAAATAAATGATTGTTTTCAGTAGCATAAACTTAACTTAAATTAACTGGTAATTTTCTTCAAATAAAAGTCTGAAAACATAAAATTAAAAATAATTGACTTAGTGTATACAATTGACATTATTCATCACAAGAAACACAGATGTACATTAAATTTACATATTTTTACTACAGTATTGAATATATCAATAAAATAAGTATCAAACGACTTTTCAAGCATACAACATAGAGTAAACTATAATAGAAGCAGAAATTGTAATCAGTACGATAAAATTTTCCAAACTAAGTAACAGATACATAAAAGTAATTAAAATCGCAATACTTCGCTTGTTTGAAAGGTGAAAATTTCACTTTCATTTGAAAAAAGAAAATAAGAAACATACTTTCTCAAAGTTAGATGTTTTCAATTGAAGTTGATAGAACCGGTTTCTTTCTCCTCCATATCTATTTAAACAAGCAGATACTTTGTACTTAACAAAAGAAAACAGACGAAGAAAAATTTACTGAAGAAGGAATTTTTTAATATTATATTAATTTATGGAATTAATATTTTAAATTAATGTAATATGAAAATAATTGTTTAGGATCAAAATTGGAAAATAAATATACTTTTATTCAGAATGATGAAGTGGCTTTTCAAAACGATTGCAACGCCATCTCTGTTTCATTCAACTCTCTCAACAAAATTTTATTATTTATCAACAGTTACAGTTAATAACGAAAAACTTAAAAATGGTTTAAATAATTATAAATACATCACGTAGCACTCAAATTACAATACGTAATTAAAAAAAAACGATATATAAAAATCCAAAACTGAACATTGTTTAATTCAAAACAATTTTCGATTCATGACTAAATTTTTCAAAATCAGCTTCGTTTCAGACTCTTTGGATCTCAAAAAAGTTATGGCTAAATATAGGAAATAATTTTTACTTGTATTCTATTCTCATTTGGTTCCTTTTTATCCTCATAGATTAAAATTTAATCTAGGTTAAAGTGTTGATAATATAGCATAGGAAAATAATAACAATAAAGATTGATGTCAATCATGATGAGAATTTGTTTTAACTATGTTTTTGCTCTACTTGCGAATTGTGCTTTTATGTTTAATTCTTTCTTTATGCTTAATTTATTTAATTATTAATTGCTTTTACTTCAATAAGAAGAAAACAACTGAAGAAGGAAAACGTGGTCATTGTTTATATGTTTCCATATGTTCCAGCAAGCGTTTTGAGACCCACAAAAATTGAATGCATAGATAAAAATGTTTTTTACCACAAGTCTATTCTCATGTGCAATTCTAATTTCTTTTTCTCTTCATTTCAGTATGCAAACGATTAATACTAATTAATCAAGGATTACTGTGTACATTTCACATGATGTATCGTAATTTATGTTTATTTTCAATTTCCACCAATAAAATAACCAGACAATTTCATTCGCAAGGATCTGATGACGTCATATGCAAGTGTCTAATATCATCGCATTTGAGATTATTGAGAGGATGTTTCTTTGACACCAGTAACAGCCCACTCCAATAACATGAAAAATTTAGAATTTAATAAGCATTTTAAATTAACGTATCGGTAAAGCAATAGATATTGTTAAATATATGAATAAAAAAATTTATTTCAAAACAATATTTTCAAATTTTTGTTTTGATAATATTATTATGAGACAAACTTATTTACTTAAATATATACTTTTAAAAAATAACAAAAAAAGGAAAAAATATTTTATAATAGTTATAATATTATAACAATTAGTAAATAAGTACAGTGCATTATTGTAATAAATTTTTTTAATAATATTGTAAACATAATAATTACATTTTTTCTTCTGAATCTTAACAAAAAATAAAATCCTGTGGAAACTGCCTAAGATTATTACTTTATATATTTTAAACAAAAAACATTTTTTCACATGTCTTTCTTTAAAATAATGCAGCGAATATATTATTTTATAAATTCTATTCATATTTTACAGATTTAGACTTTTTTATTAACAAAACGTCTTTCATACTATTTTACACTTCGTAAGAATAATTTTCAAAATTTTAAGGCAAAAAGTAGTTTTAAAAACTTTTATTTTAATATCAATATATATATTATTAGAAATAGTTCAGCGGTAAAAATAAGTGCTAAACATACATTCCTTATTATCTTCTGGAAAATAGTTAAATGAAAAGATTGGAAACAATTAATATGTAATTTAAAAATGAATCGGAATATTATTGAGAAGATTATTTCATTTCTCCTCTTTTTCTGAACACAAATAATAACATTATAAATGTTCTCATTTTTTAATAATATTTATTTTCAATGGATATCTGCTAATTTATAATGTTTTGGCTCTGAGATCACTTTTATGCTTTTTTGCAAAAGCATAAAATTTTGATTTTAGTTAGAACAACATCGTTCATTATGGATGAGTACCATTCCCTAAAGAAAAAATCTATTTTCACTGAAAATTTAAGTGTAGATTTTGGGCACAAATTGTAAAAGATTTTTATATACTATTATAAAGTGGTTGGCCATACATGAAAATACTGAATAACGAAAAATGTAACATTTACAACAGTCGTTTCACTATACAAATCAACCTATAATCTATATGTCTGAGTTTATTTATGTACTATCACTGTTATCAAGCGATTATTAATCTATGTAAACTTAATAGAATATTATACAAATGAATTAATTCTCCATTATTGTTCTGACATATATAAAACAATTGTTTTCTTTAATATATTTTTGCTATATATCTACATATATTTCTCAATGTTTTAATAGGTAAGTAAAAAGCGGCGTAATTAAATCAATAATAGTAATAAACAGGAAAAAATATATTTAAATAAGACAAATAACTAAATTTTTAACACTTTGGCTTTTTTCTTGTTTTTTTATTATTTGCTAATTACAACCTTGAAATAACACAAAAAAATCTGATTAAGTTATTAATGGTTTCAATTCAAAAGGAAAAAATTGCAAATTGGAATTTAAGTAAAAGAGAGTACTTTCTATATTGATAAAAAATTTTAATTGGAATAAATAAAGAAATTTTGTGAATAATTTAGTTTCTTTATGTGTGTTTCATAAAAAAAAGAAATTCAAAAAGTGGAATGAAGAAAAGAAACAGTAATATATATGGAAATCAAAAAACCAGAAAAAAGATTCCAACTTAGTTACATGAAAATGGATAAAGATTAAGCGATGCATTTCACAACAAATGGATTAAAAAGAAGCCGGATCTTCTATTATGAAAATAAAAAAAATTGTTTGAATAATACTACTATTCATTAAAAAGTGTTGCAATAAATTTATTTAACTAGTAGATTAATTGCAATTGGGAAATTTTTTGTAGGTTACGTGTCATCCTACAAGTGATATCCATCCTGTAGAAGCAAATCTGTAAGACAAGGTACCATAAATATCAACATACCAGCAACATTTTTTTTGAAGTTACTAGTTACTCTGTTTAAGTGTTGAATATGATATCCATTATTTTACAACGTGAGATAAGTTTTTGTGTTAGTCATAATTTTTAATACAATGTTTGTTGTACAACAGATGCAATTAGGTAAGTGACGATAATAAACAGTTGATAACGATACATTTCTGACTTTAAAAGTCCCCTTATTAAATTAAGACTGATGGTTAGGGCCATTTTGTAACATAGTGACTGATCCGCTTTTATCACTCTTGCGGTTCTAAAGCCAAGTTGTCCAGTAAAAATTTCAATATATTTATTAGCATATTTATAAATCACAAAAATATTTTTAAAATCGGTGCTATCAGAAAAATTGGCAAGATGATTTACGAATCTTTATGCATTGCTTATACTTGATACAACTTTTCATATTAGATTAAGTTTTGTCACTAGAAAACTTTATTCATTAAATTTTGCATAACAACTCACAAAATTTTATAGTAATCAAAATTTAAAATATTGTAAACTGTTCAGGGATCATCCTAACTGTCAAAGGCTACTGAATAAAATTTATTTAAAGATGAAATTAAAAAAAGTTTTTAACACTTTTTCATTTGAATGAGGTGAATTCAGAATTGAAATAAATAATTTGTAATTATGTTAATGTCAGATGCATTACATTACATAATGTATGATGCATTTATTTCATATGTCAGGATACATTATGCATTATTAAATGCATGTTTTCAAATATATTCTGGTTTTAAGGCATTAATAAATAAAAGCAGTTTAACTACTATTTCCCATGTCTTAACCATATCATCAAACTAGTAATTAACAGATTAGGAAGTAATTGTTGCACAATTTTTTTTTCTTTCTGGAGTGGAAGTGAAATTTACATTTGCTAGTACTTCTTATTCTTAATTTGTCCATTTTCTTATTCATATTTTATCAAGCAATTTATTACAGATTTCAACGAGTGTAATTTATCGAATGATTTGTTCTATTATATATTCATATGAGTTCAATATTTATTTCGAATTACATAAATAAAATTAAATATGTTAAATACTTACACTGTTTTAAATTACCATCTTCAGGATCAGAGCAATATTAGATAGTAATATAAAATTTCGGAGGTCTTAGTACAGTACAGAAAGAATTTCAGATGGTTTTTCTCCATAACAGTAATGAATTAATCAATATTTTCATTTGAAAAAAAAGAAAGAAATTGTTAGGTAAAAAGAAAATGTTTCAGGAAAACATACTGAGAAAATAACAGATTAGGTAGTGAAATAGTGAACGCGGTCTTCAGCGGATTAAGATGGTTTGCTCAGTGATATTTGCAGAATCTTCTAGTAGGTGATGAAGTGAATTGTGACAGTAAAAATATTGAATTGCTAAATTAAAAAATAAATAAATTAACGTTTTTTTTTTGCAAACATTTTTTTTAAATAAATGATTGGACACGAGAATATTCAATACTATTTTCTATTTGTAAGTATTTATCCTTTATCTGATGAACATTTAGAAAAGTATAGAGCTTTCATCTCCTCACCAACTTAACATTTATCTTACGAAATAGATGGAAATATGAAGACAATGACAGAGGTGGATGCTAATGTTATATTTTATAGAAATATAATTATATAGAAAAGAATAATTTTTAAAAATTTTAAAAACATTATGAGACTAATTATTATTAAGACAAAATAAATTTCTTTGATATATTAAAAGAAGCTCCTTTTGCTATTTATTGTTCATAAGAACCAGCATATTAATGAATGAAACAAAATAAGATCTAAAATAATGAAAGTTAATGAAAACTTAAGAAACTGAAATTATGGAATGAGGGAATACAGGAGAACATTTAAGCAATTTCATGATTAGAAATTTATTGTAAAATTGCAATGAAGTTAAAAAACTAAAACGGTATAAATATATGTGTGTATGGAGCATAACAACCCCTCCCCCCCGTATTTGTTTGAATTTATCATTACTTAATAAATTTTATTTTGCTTCACACATGTTCAATAGTTTTCCCTTTTAAAACTAAAATACTTAAAAATTTTGTTATATTTGCTGCTACCATATTTAGGACACAATATATATACTCCTACATTCATTAGTAGTAGCTTAAATTATCAAAATTGACATTGTGTTGGGAAAAATTAATTCAGTTGAAAAGATTTCACATTATTATAATACGCTCAGTTGTTGTACTGACCCAAACTTTATATGAATTTCCTTAATCTATATTATTCACTATACTCATATTATAATTGCATTTTTTACGCAACTGAAAAGGGTGATCTCTATGGAAAGTAAATTGTTTTAAAGAAAGTAGTAGAAGCAACTAAAGACTCATGCCAAGATAGTGTTAAAATTTCTACAAGATATAGTATCCTTCCTTAGATGTAGAGTTATATTACGAAGAGGGTGTCAGCTCAAATATGGACTTCATCAATTGATAATCTTTTTTAATTCAGTGTTGATTGATAAGGTTAAGCACATTTGATAGTCAATAATATGCAGCCGCAAACATATCACATTAATATCACCAATCTATAATAAACTTTTTCACGAGATTCGGGTTGATTTATCCTCATATAGAGAATTTTAATAATAAAATTATTTATCGACGAACAGATTTGATAAATGAGTTTAACAAATCGAATACAGCAAAAATTTCAGAAAAAAGTTATTTTCTTCCTTCCATTTCATTGAATATGTATTCAATATATATCATTCAATTTTATTTTTCAGCCCTTCCGACATTTTTTATTTTCTTGTGTTCATTATAAATATATAATTTTTGATTATAATATGCTTTGTGAACTTTTTCCTTCAAAATGGCTTGTGAAATGGAGGACGGTGTGTCATTATTTAGAAATGACATCATTTCAGAATCTTCTGTAACATTGATTGAAAAAGTGGAAAAAGACTTCAATTGTAGTAACACACTTGAGTACTATTACTGGGTGCAGAATCACTTCAAGAGGTCATTCTAATACGAGAAGGGAATCCATGAAAAAATAATAAACGAAAGTAATATCTTATTACGAAATACACAAAAAATTTATTGTACTTTTTATGATATATTACTACTAAAACTTAATGATTATCAATACTGTTTATAACTAATACACTTTAAACTCTGAAAATACAGATATCATGAAATATAAAATTCATGGGAGGACTTTTAAATCTCAAAACACATGAGAACTTAAAAAACAAATCTCTTGCTAGTCGGAAATTTAATATGAAGTAAATTTCATTTGTGTAATCAAGAATTATTGACGAGACAAGTATATTAGGTTTGATGGTATTAAGGATTGCAATCATGATAAGATATTTATTTGAATAATAGTTTTTATATTTTTTCAAAAGTTCAGCATGCACCCGAATATACTGTTTATTAATAATCATTCAATAATTAGTTTAATAAAGTTAAAATTCTCGAGAATAATTTTCAATATATATATATATATATATATATATATATATATATATATATATATATATATATATATATATATATATATATATATATATATATATATATATATATATATATATATATATATATATATATATACATAAATTGTGCATGTAGTAGAGATGCTTGGTATAATAAGAATTACATCTTAAATTTTGTTACAACAATATAAACAGTCGAGGTAATTTGTAGAAAGAGCAATAATGTTTCATTTTTCACCTTTTAAAATTTACTTGACGATAAATTGAAATATTAGTGATGAAATTATTTTCAGGTTTGAAGTTTAATCAAGGAGTTGGAATATGATACCTAAGGGTAACTCTCTGAATTCCGAAAATGTGTTGGTTTCTCTTTCTTTTAGTTCCCATAAACTACACAAAATATCAATCCCGTTTACTATTTGGTGTAGTTTACTTACTTACCCTTCATATTTCATTTTGAACTATTGATAAAACATAACAGTTTGAATAATTGTGTTCATAGTGGTAGAATTGTGCTTTTCAGAAATAAAGGTTTCGTGTTCAGTAGAAGCTTCAATTTAACAACTAGAGATGGATGATTGAATTTTGGCTTCTGTATGACTATCTGTGACGTTGAGTGTGCTTCGGAGATTTCCTAATTTCTTTTATTGGAGTTCTTGAATAGTCTACAGAAAGCCCTTTCGAGAGGCAAAAGCATGAGATGGATGTTAAACAGCTTTCTAGCAACTTCTAACTAACAGCCTGTTCAATACTCGGTGTCAATCAGTGACAAAATGAAGATTTTTTATTAAAATATACGCATCATATCATGCACTGAGTACTCAAACATACTTTGTGAAATTAATCATTAAAACTTACTGGCAATGAGTAGAATCATTGATAAAAAAATATCAAAATTCACTCAGAAAATGAAACAGTATCTATTTATCAACTATACACACAACTGTGATTGTCCTTCGCAATACAAACGCGAGCATAGATGGCAAATGTATTTCCATATATTTTTGAATTTGATGAAGATTAATCGAGCAAACCAAATAAATGAATGTTTTAATTTTGAGACTATGTACTGCGTTTTGTGAAGTGCACATTCAAATGGAGTGCAGATACACAAGAAAATGAACGGCAGTTGTAGATGTAATCCATGTTTGTTCCCATTCCTCCCTTTGTGATGATGTAGGAAGGAAATTGAATGGGGTAACTCTCTAACAATCAAAGTGTTGAGACCAGTTCAATTCAACACAGACTGACCTCTCTTCTCCCGCATTTCTCCATGTAAGCTTTTCTCTCTTGTAAACTCACTTTTGTTTTCATTATCTTAAATAAATGGGTGTTCATAATGATTCCTGTTTCCAAGGACACGAAAAATATCTCGAATTATCTCTGAATAAAATCGAAAAAAATGACTCCTATATTATTATCTATTTGTGTAATATAACGATTCTTCAAATATAAAGCTTATTGTCAAAAAAAACTAAATTCTTTTGATGCTTCGGTAAGAAATAACTTTTTGTTCGATTTAGATACCTTATTTCATTGCTCGTGGTGAAGCAGAGGATTAGCAGTTTCCAGGGATACCTGTCAACTTAATAAAAGTTTAAAATTAAATTCTGTGCAATTCGCTCTTTTGATTGCTAATACAGTCCAGTCATTGATTTTTTTAAAAAGATATTTTATCACATTAGACTTATCTATTAATAAAATAATATAAAGATGGAATAACTCCTAATATACTTTTTAGCTAACTTTTCTTTGCATATTAATTTTCTGCAGAGTGAAAATTTTAAATATATATATAGGTGCCTTGTTGAATTTCATAAATATTTAAAAGCTTTGGTTATCTTTTTTAATCAATGAGATTATAACATTTTCATATCATTTGTTTGCACGAGTCACATTTTTATTAATTAATTTCTAAATGATTGCTTTCATATCTCATTTTTTTGTTATCATAATTTCTGGTAGAAAGGTTGCAAACAGATTTAAGAAAAATGTCTTTAAAAATTAAGAACGCATATAAGCTGAGAGTCGTATCACAATGAATTTTTCAGTCGTTTAGATTTATTTCGTAATGGATCATCGAAGAAAATACGTGTAAAATGAAAACAACTATAAAGCTTATAAAAGAAGAATATTAAAGTATTCTTAAGTTTAAGAATATACTAAAATTTAATCGCGAAAATAAGTTGAAATCCAGTTCTGCTACATTGTCATATACATTTTTATGCTTTGCATTCCTTAATCTGTGAATATAATTTCAATACTTTTGAATCCAAGTAATAAATGATATCTTCACAAACATTCGCGTAAAAATTTAGTACAATAATAATATTTTTTAAAATTATATATAAACATTGCATTGCTGAAAAAAACTTTTTGAGCATATTTTTGAGCTCAGCGTTTCTTCAAGAAAATAAAGTAATCATTTTTGTTATACTTTTTTTGTAATGTTGGTTAATATTATCATTGATTGCACACGTTATTATTATAACTGAATATGCTGAAAAATAATGTTCATTTTCAATGCTTATACACTGAAAAAGTTTGGGGCAAATCGACTTAATTCTTTTGAAATCAGTGGAATTATATGTACTCCATAAATGCGAAAGTTTAAAATTCAATAAGCACTCGTTACGCATTATTCTGTAAGTTTTACAAGTTCACGGATATAATTGAAAATAAAATAAGTATATACATATTAAATGAGATCTTACAGCAATTCGTATAAAGGCTATATTATATAAAGTGGAGATAAAGTGCTCTACAACGTATGGTATAAATTCTAAACAAGAAATTAGTGCAAAATAATGTATTCTTAAAAGAAGTGTTACTACTTAAATTAATTTTTTTGTTCTGTTGAGATAATCGAGGTAGATTTTAAGCTTAGGAAAAACGACAGATATTCACGAATTGACAGATATCGATAGATATCAACAAATCAAAAGATTACGATACAGTTAAAAGAGTTAATTAAGATATGACGTGTACTTGTATTGCTTACAAAATATAAAATAAATTATGTTTAAGAAGTAATATGGGATATCAGCATATACTAAAACTAATGGTAATAGTGGCTAGAAAAATATTGATGACAATCTCGGTGATTATGAAGACATTGTTAACAAATAGGGAACACTTAACTTTTGACTATTTGTATTAATGAATAAGTTTGAAATAAAAGTAGATATATCCAGAAAATTAATATACACATAAATTAAGATATAAATAAACCTTGAATTGTTCTGACTAGTTAACGCTAAATAATTCCCACATCTCACATTTAAAATCTCGGTCGACTGATGAAGTTTACATCTTAATTAGAAAATGTTTCTTCATTACACCATATCATTGAAAGGATATTAGACCTAGTAATATTTTATAACTAATTATGATAATCTAAGACTTAATATGGATTACAAAATCGACTCCACAATTTACAATCTTCTTCAATTAGGATATAACAGAATGGGAAAGAGTGGGTGCCTACCATCCAAAGTATTGTCACAATATTTGACTTTGTGGTTGCATCAAAACATTATGTTCAAGTAAAAGGGGAGATTGTATTAAACCAGTTTATTTGAAAAGATCTTGATTAATAATGCTATGGATAAAATAAATTATATTTCAAAAACAAATAGGGAATTTAGTGGAATCATTCCAGCGTATAATTATTATAGATGCTTTCACTTCAAGAATAAGAAGACATCTGAGGATTATTCTGTCCTCAGATGATCCGTGGTGGCTGTTTATATGTTTTCTATACGTTCCAGCAGTCCTTCTGAAACCAACGAAAATTGAATGCATAAATAATAATGTTTTATACCACAAGTCTATACTCACGTTACTAATTTCTTTTTCTCTTCATTTCAGTATGCAAACGATTAATACTAATTCATCAACGATTACTACGTACAATTCACTAGATGAATTGTAACTCATGTTTACTTTCAGTTTATCTTTAGAAAGTAAGCAGATAATTTTGTCTGCGAGGATATGATGCTGCAATATGCAAGTATTTAATAAACAACTATCGTTTTAGTTGAGATGTCAGCGTGAACATAGTTACATATCGCATACGAATTATTATTTGCTGTTTTATTACATCACATGCATGATAATCAGTTCTCCGGCGTGTCAAACAACGCTTCACACTTATTATTGGCAAAGGAATACGTGATCACTCATTAGATCAGAGTGCTGAATAACGGCAATCGTGCATGACAGAGCAGCTATTGCCCTGTGACAAAAAGAGAGAAAGCAAAGAGGAATGTCCTCATCAGATTTTAGAACGATGATGAGATTTTCCCCGAATAAATTATTTCCTAAAGTAGAATTAGCTTTAACTCGATAGTGAGCTCCAGGGGATTTGTAATAAATAGAAAAACAGAAGAAATGAATAGAGAAAGTGTCAATAGCTCCTTTTTCTTGATGATGTCATCGAACGTGAAGAGCTGAAAAAGGACATCACAGACCAAATCGAAGTTAAAGCCTGTAGGCATTTAAAAACTAAGACTTTGAGCACAGTTTTAGACCATTTTTTAGTTTCGTAGTTTCTCTTAGCTCATTTTCTTCGCATCGTACATTTTAGCAATGTTTACATGATATCCAAATAAGTAGATTGCAAACGAGAAAATAGTTAGCATGGAAATGTAATGACAGAAGAGAAGTTTTGGAATTGATAAAGAATTGGAGAATTAATCGATTTTATTATTTACAGAATATAAAGAAATATCAACTAAAATAGGCAAAAAACAAAATTTAACAAGCAAACATGGAGCGTCAGATTAAATGGGATTATTAGAAATGAGAACTCTTGCTTTTAGCAAGAGGTATTAAGGAATATAAGACTAGGAATCTTTGAATCAACTTGAAATATTTGTTAGTTATTAAGATTTTCAAATATATATATATATATATATATATATATATATATATATATATATATATATATATATATATATATATATATATATATATATATATATATATATATATTGAAAGACCTTTATCTAATAATGCGGAAAAGAAATTGAAAAATAATTTGACTCGGTACAACAGCATATGAAAATTTCATTTCATCTCACTTTTCTTACTGTCTTTTTTTACGAATTAATTCCTTATAAACTATGGATAATTCAGATAAGATAGCAACTTAAATTAAACTCCAATTATCTTTTCATTAACATTCAAATTAAACACATAATTTTAGGTCCTTAAAATATCATTAATCCGATAATTGTTGCTTTGATACTCATATATATCTATATCTATATATATATATATATCTATATATATATATATATATATATATATATATATATATATATATATATATATATATATATATATATAAATGTAAATAAATAAATATATATATATATATATATATTTATTTATTTATTATATATATATATATATATTTATATTTATTATATATATATATATATATATATATATATATATATATATATATATATATATATATATATATATATATATATATATATATATATATATAATTCCTTAGATTACCATTTCACAATGTATACATAAGACTGCTCCCCCACCGAGATGCATCATGAGTGGAGAGATTACTTTATTATGAGAGGGCCGTTATCTCCGCTGCCCATTGGGAAGAGGAGCTGCGGGCGAAGGAGGAAGTGGGCTTTGAGGTCACGCCAAGGTGCAACGACCTGCGCCGTTGTTTTGGGACCTCTTTTCTGGTGACCAACATAACACACGCTTCCAACAACAACTCTCTTCCCCGTTCCGCCACAAAAGGGCTGACGATCACCATCAATGAACAATCTCGGCACAAAGAGATGTTGATACTCAAAAACTTATTAAGCTTTCAAAAATTATTCGATCATTGTATTCACAGATATCTGAATGACAATTTACCTAATTTTAATGATATCCCGGTCTCCCCCTTCATGAATTTCATTAAAAAAAATTAAAAATTTATTATACGATAATGTACTACAGGACACTTTGAATTCTGATTACGTCTATTGGGACATTTTGAATTTTGACATTTTGAACATGGAAATTATGTATAAACTTTCTAATTAGTTCAAATTTGATGTTTATTTTTTCCGGTTTCCCTCAATTATTTTGGAATATTTTAGAACAAAGTGTTTCTAGATTTTTATCTCGCGCGTTTTTTATTTATTAAATCACAACATGCTTACTATTTACTTATTTATTTATGAATTTTATTTTAAATACCCTAGTTTTACTTTCCGAAGGTGATAAAGGTAACGTTCAAAGCTAATAGTAGGATAGATTATAATTATCAAACCTGTTTGACATAAGGGCCTTTATCAAAACGATTTGATAAAGTTTATAAACGAGAATTTTGTTCAAATGTAATCTTTGAGTGATTCCGCAACAATACTATGAAGTATTTATTCGTCAAATTTGATCACAAATTCCTTATATAGGTACACGGAATAATTTTATAGACTGCAGAAATATGAAAAGCAAAACAAAAAGAATGTTTTTTCTCAAATATGTTCTTCTATGTTCATGAACATATCCCATTTAAAAAAAGATTATTTAGTAATGTGCAGAGTAGGGATTATTTATTATAGAATACACAGAAGTAAAACATTTATAAGTACAGATAGCTAAACTATAGAAGATAGCTTGATATAATTTAGAATAAGAGGATACTCTCTACTAAAATGTGGACTTTCAATTTTGAAAGTTGCAATGATGTCAGAGAGAATGATTAGAAAATACTAATCATTCTCATTCACATGTCAATAATTTGGTATTATATCACATGAATTAATTTACAAAATATACATTTTAAAAATAAGTCAATCTCATACTAGCATTGTAATAAATTGACGGGAGGGAATGAAATCAAATATTAATTCTTAAGAAGTTTTTAGTAGTTAATACTTTTCTCTTTCAACAGATTAAACCTGAAATGATATTCCAATATAACAGCTAGAAAACCATGTATGCATTCACTGCTTCAAATTTCTAATATTTTTGAGCTTTGTATAAGACGGTATATTTGATTGCATTGCATTTATTTCGAGAATTTATAAGTATATATATATATATATATATATATATATATATATATATATATATATATATATATATATATATATATATATATATATATATGGGTTCTATCGTTTCATTATTAGGAATAATAACACATTATGTTTAAATGATTTAATTATTGTTCTGGAAAAAATAAGAAAAAGCTATTTACATATTTACAAATGAATATTAAATCACGATCTAACATCTTAGTTAGTTATAATTCGAAATTAGTCCAATATCTATTCGCGTCTTTCTCGTCCATCACCTCGTCGTTCTCTTCTCCCTCTCTTCTGCGAATGTCCGACGGCTAACATGGCCTGAATGGCCCTCTGGTGGCGCTTCCAATCCCATATATATATTCTTTTTAATATATATTTAATACATATTAAATTTTCTGATATCCTTTCAGAATTGATAGTCCGATTTGTGTAAGTATTTTAAAATTGAGAAGATCGTTCACAAAATTAATAGAACACAAGACTAAGTACTAATTTTATTGTATTTCTAAAACAATACGAACACAATAATCAAATATAAAATGATTTAAGAACCACAAATAATATTTTCATAATTGGTGTAAAGTTTGGAGTCTCCAATAACACCGACAATTAATGACCTGTTTTCAAAAGTGACTTAAGTAAACCATGAAATGTTTTATTTATTTGAAGGGAGACTCACGTCTCTGATAGTACATACAGCAATAAATAATATTTAAAGGGGATTAAGAAGCTTATTACATGTTCATACATTTTTAATTATGAGCAGGGAGATTGCTGCCTTTAAAATAAATTCTACTTTAAACTAGCACAAACATCCTATTAACTGTTCAACATTTACCAAATAATGGAAAAGAAAAATTGCAAGAAACTTCACCAAAACTTTCGTTTAGGCTTTCGAATAATAAAAAATACGAGGATTCAAAAATGGTTTTAACATAACCATTTCTTAATCTTAGTCAAACTTTTAATTATTTTGAAGTTGTTTCTATTAAAGATATGCTTTTAAATATGAAAACTATTATGTATTTTATCCATGCGAATTCTTTTCTGATAATAGACACTTCGTTTCTGTCAAACATAAAGGATGAAATAGAGCCTCTCTTTATCTCTCTTTCTCGCACGCACACACACACACACACACACACACGTACATAATACAAAAATACATATATAAATATGGATGAGTGTGAAAAAGTAGAATACTTTAATCAGTTAAGTGACTTACAAAAATGATGTACGTGATATTAATCATTGTCACTGAACTATATTTCCTCATCATTAAATTTTGATATTTCATTTTTTGTGAAGTTAAATTGTAAAATATTATTCAAACATTTGCTTTGGAGAATGCCGTTTTCTAGTTTAAAAATTTTTTATGATATTCAGTGTAAATGAAAATCGGAATGATATCCACAAAGTCGTATAGAGCTGAAAACATTTCTACTTTTATCCATTAAAAAATTTGTGTGTAATAATAAAGAGGGTACAAATTCTTCGAAATTTCCAACGATACCAGTCCGAATTCTAAAAATTTCCGACGCCCAAAATGCAGGGTTAAAAAATGTGTACTTGGGAATGTTTAGTTTTTTTTTCTTAAATATCATTGTTAATAAATCCTGAAATATTGGAAAATATTTCTTAATGACAAAAACAGTAGAGTGTTGCATAAGCTAAGAAAAACATCACGAATCTATTCACTCAAAAATCTTTTATGTTTTTTTGTCTTGTAATATTTTGCAACGCATTCATTTTTGCCTGCCTTTCGTAACTTGACAGTGAACCTATAAATAGAGTCGAGAGCAGCGTCGGTGCGAAGTCCCTGGAGGAAGTTCTGTACGAATGATGGCACTTTCAAACCTCAGGTCAATCCTCTTTTTGCTTGACGTAAAGCGATATGGGTAGTTAATGACAAGAACGTTTTAGTAGAATATAATCCATGCCATAGCGCGATTTCTGCAACAATTTCGTCATCAGAGAATAGCAGAATTGCAGGCTAGAATAGTCCTCCTGAACAATAGAGACTTATTCGAAAATTTATAAATAATGATAGTTTCGGTTTAAATTACATGTAATAATTATGTACTTTAGCTGCACTTTTCTATTTTTGAAGTATTTTGTACGAGCATGGTTTCTTGAAATTATAGAGCATATGGGGTTGCTGTAGCCTTTTGAAACAAAAGAGTCTTTCTTAAATCTGGAAGACTGTGAGTTCGATACCTTATTTAAACGAAGATCATTATACTCATAGGGTCTATGAGCGTTAGTGTTTATTTGGATCGATTGTTTTTTTATTAATGGAGAGAAGATAGAATGGGAAAGATTTCATTACCTGTTCAAACTTATAAGATAATTTGCTGTATTTAACAATTTTGATCAATAAAAATAGACATTTTTAAAAATATATTTTTCCATTTAAAATGACTTGGAAATAACTTTGTTCTACAGTATTGCAAATGGCATGGACTGAGCAATTTTCCACCAAAATGTTTTTAGGAAAAGATTTCTTACAATTTTTATACAACATTATCTCTTGAATGTTCGATTTAGTCTGGCGGAAAAAAATTTTACTCTCACGTTCCGTAAGTAAAGGGCTTAATACCTGACACAGCACAGATACTTTCGTGTTCAAATAGAGTTCATCAGCATTAATTTTTCGTTAAGCCTAATATATCATCATTAACATAGAAGGAAGTTCAAAGAGAGCGATTCCAACTCACATGGGAACCTCGTTACTTAACTATGATTTTAAAAGGCAAATTGATTGCTTGGGTGTATTAGCGACCTCAATTGGCAAAAATAGGCAGACAGATATGTCTCAAACGTTGAAAGTTTGATTTAGCCTCTTGGAAAAAATGTTACTCGACTTATGAAAGTAGTGGGCGCAATACCTGACATAGAACAGATACTTTCGTGTTCAAATAGTTCATCAGCATTAATTTTTCGTTAAGCCTAATATATCGTCGTTAGCATAGAAGGAAGTTTAAAAAGGGTGCAAAATACCAACTCACCTGTGAACCTCGTTACTTAACTATAATTTTAAATGACGAATTAATTGTTTGGGTGTATTAGCGACCTCAATTGGTAAAAATAGGCAGACAAATATGCGTTGCAATAACTATACTTAATCAATAAATTAAGCAATCTGAGACTATTTAGAAATATTAGCATTATAATCATAAATGTTTTATCGAACTTGTACTTTATGTATTTATTACAAAACGAAGCCCAAACTAAGATTACATCATTTGGGTGACAAAATAATTCATTTCTTTTTACTGTATTTTGTCAATAGATCTGAACTGGAATCTCTGATGCTATGGTGCAGATATTGGTTTAAAATATATACATATTTATTTATTTTGAATATTGTCTAGATGATTCTTTAATATTTCCACTAGATTTCAACACAAAACGTCACCATAGGCCAATTTGGAGCTCCAGCGAGAAATAAATGCAAAAATTAAAAACTATTATATACTGCAAAAAATTAATGAAATACTTATGATTTGGGTTGGTTTATTTGCCATTTTATGATCACTTTTTTGTACATAAGTGTTAATTAGACCGAGATCTAAAATTTTAGAGAAATTCTAAAATGCTATAAATATTCATAGCCGATTTGAGAAACAAATCCATGATCTGTTGAACTGAAATCAAGAATGCTAACCATTCATTTATCTGTTGGGAGATATGTTTATGTACCGATAAAACAGGTTAGTATCAAAGTGCGCCTTGATAAATATTAATCTGCATTTCGAAATTCAATAATGCATTTTAAGTTTCTCGATAAATCCTATATGAAGATAAGCAGTTCGTGCGAAAGATTTTTCCTGTAGAGAATTTATTTTAACTTCTTCGAATAGAATCAATACAGGAGGTAAAATACGACTCCATAATCTGCCTTCCCGCAGTCTTCCTGCAGAAACGCGGACCGCCATTCATTGTCTCGGGACGCGAGATAAGCGCACCGAGTGACGGACTGTTGTGATGGGGAGACGTAAACAGTTCGTGAGAACGAGAGAGTTCGTTGACCTCAGAAAGCCACTGGTGGCCGACATATTATCTCTCCCCCGCATCGCTGGGCGCTTCCTCCTCTCCGATCCGATTCGGAAAAGGAGGATAAAAAGCCAGAAAGAAAACAATTTACCGCGTAATGTACAAAAGCGGAATGCTGTTTTATTCTTCACTCCGCTAGGCAACATTGTTGTATTCAAATTCGCAAGCCAAGTGGAGACTGGAAAAGTGGAGCACTTGTTTCATGACACAGCGCCACGTGACGCTGTTTGTCCAATGCATCCAGAAATAATCGGTTTACATAGTCATAGCCTTTGAAATGAGTGTGGACAATGAGCTGCCATTACTTTTCAATGCACGAGAATCAGGCGACACACAACATTTTTTTGTAATTGGATTTAATAGGTTATTCACGATAAATTAGATATTTCGTTTTGTAAGTGAAAATGAATGGGTATTGGAAATTTTCTCATTTTTGTTCGAAAAACATGCTATGTCTCGAAAGCGTTCTAGTTTTATAAACTGACCATATATGATAAAAGATAAAAAAAAAGCAAATGTATTATCTGAAATTCAGTCATCATTGAACAAAAGGTTAATTAAAGCACTCGTAATATGTTTCAGGTTATCTGTTTCTCCTTGCTGAAACAGCTTAACGCTATCAAATGCCTTGTCATTTTGAACCACGGTCAAATGACGTGAGCGACACCAGTGCTGGTGCACATTTTTTTCTAACACCTGCAATACATCAAAGGATTGACTTTACTTAACTATTTTTACATTCATAGTATACTTTCACCATTAAATACGGCCAAGCCACAATCAAATGATTCTTGATTTTCCTGTTGTTTGTTTCAGCCAACCGAAGTCCACCTATGTTCTGGACACTCATAACTGCTTTGTAATTTTAGATAACGGTCAAATGATGAGGTTGGCATCTGAACAGGTATCCTCCTCTAAATTCACGCCACATCTGTAGTAGGACACTGGAACTTTTGATACATGCTAGTGCGGCGCAAATGGTATTCGAATCAGACTCATACCACTGTTTTTCGAATAAGAGAAGAACAACTCGTATCAAAAGGCTATTGTTATCTTTTCATACTTTTTAACAATATATATTTCTTAGTAATTAAATTTAAAACAATAAAGTGCAATGTTAAAGTAAGCCTAAGAACTCAGTAATTATGGTTAAGATAAAAATTTCAAGACATAAAGTACAATATTTCTCCAACTAATTTAATCTGTAAATAAACTGGGTATAGAGTTTAAATATTAATTAAAATATTAATTTTGTTTGTCTGAGGACAAGAGCAAATAAAAATAATAATGATGAAATATTAAAAAAAATTTATAAGTCCATGGTAGTTTACTTGGGAAAAGAGAGTACCTGCACTCACTATAAATTATTAGCAAGTTTTTTTTTACAAAATCCTCTTTTACAAAGCCTATGTTTAGATTAATCAAACTACTATATCCAATTGTTGCTGAAGTTAAGTATGGCAATTTAGATTTTGACCACATTGCTAAAGCATGGCTCTAAGAATCTCTTTGTGGTTACGAATGAAGACGCATTCCAAATCATTACAAAAGCCCCATAGTACAATTGTACGAAAATGTAATAAACAAAATTCGTAAAATAAGTGGAATGAAAACATCACAAACTACATTAAGTTAAAAATGATTGAGCTAATTGGTGTACATGCATTCGATACATCATTCAAAAATGCTTGTAATATTCATCATGGTTTAAATAAACATTACTGTATTCGAAATTAATAGATATGAAGTTCTATAGATTGTAACTGCTCATATTAATAACAATAATTGCAATAATGTTCCAATATTCTTTAATATTTGGTAAGAATAACGAAACACATCCAATTAATGTAATTCTATAGCAAATTTTAACTAAAAAAATATAAAAAGTATTGAACTTGGAATTTAAAAAATAATAAAGGTAACTGGTGTCTGTGAGTTATAACTTAAATAAATTTATTCATTACTTAAATAAATTAGCAATACTAAGCAATATTTAAAATAAGTGCTGCATATCAGGTTACTCATAATAACTGTTTGACATAATATCAGTTGACACGATTGTAAAACAGTTCCTCATATAGACATGCATTCAAATAAACCAAGCATTTTTACAACAAGGAGGCCTAAGCGTAAGAATTAATGGTGCCACGCACACAAACCTTATATGCAGCTGCACAATAAAGAAGAAAATTTAAAATACTTTCGAGCCCGTCAGGTGTTCTTTTAGAACAATAATTCAGAATCTCCATAATGATTTCAATAATCGTGACTCACAATACAAACTCAGAAGATTTTTTAATATCAAGATTAAAATATTTAAATTAACTATTCTTAAAGCGGAAGTATCAAGATTTTAATATTTTTCATTGTAAAATTTCCTCGTACATTTTATTGCGAAATATAAAGCATTTTGAGGACATTTTTACTGAAATGAGGTTATTTAGATACGTTTCTAGCCACATATTTCTGCCTATTGTAGACATTGAAAATGACTAAATATTTGCAACACTCTTCACGAAAATATCACATGTAAACAGTGGTATTCCTTAAAAGAAAACAAAATGAGAACGATTATTTTATCATCAAATTTCAATAAAGGAAGTTAGAGATGGCGATAGCTTGTATCAGTGTTCCATGGCATCGGTCAGTGAAAATATATCACTGAAAACTTAACGCAATAAAAGATATACGTGTAAAAATGGCAGCAGATGATATGTTAATGTTTTGTCCATTTTATGTTAAATAATATTTATAAATATAAATACGAATTGAATCTTAATTTTGGGAGTTGTTTTGAACAAATTAAATTTGAGAGGAAAATACCGGTTGGAAGGTTTTTCAAAAATATAAAGAAAATTGACGTTTCAATAGAGTTGTTATTTTTAATAGTTAATCAATTTACTTACCATTATTAAATAATTACAAAATAGAAGGCTAATATTAAATTCTCTCTCTCTTTTTTTCCCTTTAGAATCTAGATTGGTGAGTGCGAATATTCTTCAGTAAATTCATTGAAAATCATACGAACATCACGTGATCGTTTTAAGAAAATAATATGTTTCTCAGAGCAACACTATATTCGTAGTTCAAATGTTATTTTTATAGCATCAGTAGCTTATTATTACTATTTCAGCTTTTATAAAAGCAGTTCACTGAAAATGCCGAAGTGAAAGTTCTGATGCGTTAGGGAAAACGAGAGCACATTTCCAGGTATAGCATTGAAAAAATTCACAGGCTTTCTCTTTTTAAGGTCACTCGAGGTGGACTACCTACATTGCTGACAGAGGCCAGGATGATGCGCCTTTTCTTTTTCTGGGTCAGCGGACAGTGTTGATATGTGGTGGACTTTTAAAAAAAGTCCAGTACAATAAGCTTTTGGCATCGATTTGAGAGGAAATTCCAAGAAAAACACCAAGTGACCATTTTAGGAACGCAAGGAATATAATACTGATAGTTTTCCCTCCGGGTCTCAACCCAGATCCATCGTTTCAATTTCATTTTCTTCTATATCGCATTGAAGAAGTATTCATTGATTTAGATTGTTGCTATACAATCATTTTTTGTACATAATATGTTTTAAAGCGGACTTTGGATTGTTACATATTTCTACGTCCAAAGGGAAAATTGAATCCATGAACTGTTGAGCAGAAATCATCATGGTGGGTACTCATTTGAAAAATCTATACTTTGGGAGTGTTTAGATATGAATGTGGTTCAGAGAAAATATACTAACACCAGTGTTTAAAAAATCACTTTCCTTAAATCCATCATTTTTTTACTTTTAATTATAACATTTAAAAATTAAAAATAAAAAGAAGTTAAAGATTAAAAAAAATTTTTTTGAATATTTTTTCTATGTTATGTGCTTGTTTAATGGATAGTTCAAGGGCTGAAAGCTGTTGTAGGAGCCATAGATTATAGACATCAGAGAAGACTTTACATATATAGTGAGCCACACCTCTCTTTCATAAGAAAAGAAACACATAAAACTCCCAATCTGTTACCTCAATAAATATGCATTGCAAAACCTATTACAGCCCTTTCTTTAACAGTGGTTAGGAATGAGCCCGGGAGCTTTAATTTAAAAAATAAGCTCCAACCGCTAATATAATAAGTCACGAAAAAACAATAAATACATAATTTCCTCAACGGCTTCTTCTCATTGGTATTATAAGAATTCAATAGCATATGTTATTCTAAAAATGTTTTTCAACATTAAAAAGCATTTATGATTATACCAATTAATTTAAATATCTGGTCAAAAATGATTAAATGAATTGTAAGCCCTCACTAGCAATACTTAAAACTTGTATATACACTAATGCATACCTGCATGCATATTATATATATACATGTATACACACAAGAAGGCAGGTTTTTATTCCTGCATTAGGCATTATACTTTTCAGTTTACCATTCAAGAATCGTTAATAGAGTTATCGTAAATTCTTCCTCACACCCCATTTCTCTTTACTTTAAAATATAAAGTGAATTGCAATTTATAACTGAGAATCTAATCTATTATCAGTAATAATTAACCCGTCATTTATTATCAATATAAATAATTATCATTATACATTTCAAACTGCCTTTTATTTCGTCAAAAACATATCAAGTGCGTATAAGTGTCTTTCATAAAATATGTACTAATCCATCAAATATAAATTTCAGACAGATGTGCAAACAGAGAATGGATTTATAATATTTATATATATTCCTCCTTAGCTTTCTATGTGTATTATGCATTCCCAGTATATTTCCGTAATCTTGCAAAGCAATATTTATGGGCTTACTGGTTTCAACACTTTTATCTTTTGCCCAGCTGGCAATGAATGATTAGTGCTCTAGCCTTCTGTTCAGAAGTTCGTGGGTTCGCTTCTTTTCTAAGGCGTGGATATCTATAGTGGTTTAGAATTCACTTAAATTTGTGTGTCCCGATTAAACTATCTCCGTGTACAAAAAGTTTCTGTTGATTGATATGCCAAATATATTTGTTTCTACTAAAGTTATACCCAGTTTTAAAATGAATTACGTTGGTTCTAAATTTTGTCCTTAATTTGAGAATTTTTATTGCATATAAAACCAGTTCAAACGAAAAAATAGACATTCAAAAACTATTTCACAAGTACAATTTAAGCACTATAAAATGTATTTCATATCATTCTAAGATACAACTAGATATTTTACAATGAATTAAATCTCGAAATGAAATTGTGCTAAAATATTGATGCATGCATTGATTTGGCAATTGAAAATAATTTGCACGTATTCATATCATGCTCTCACATATGTTATATATAAAAAGAGCAATGAGGCTCAAATTCTTGTCTTAGTTCTTAAAAATTGCAATTTTTTACAATTACCTTTACAAGTCACATATAAGAACTATCATTTACTCGATGACTATAAGCTACAATAAGTAAACAAAGATTTCATCATATAAATAAATAATGCTTACCGCTAACCAGCAAAAATGAATGGTGCCCAAATCCAAAAGAAGCGAAGAAAAGTCAATTCACTCTGATAAGGCCGGGGAAGACCACACCGTTGGACATAGAACAGATACAAAAAGTGTTTCAATCAATTTATCCAGATTGCTTCGAGCTTCCACGAGGCTGTTGACGAGGTGAGACAACAGCCAGCGATCGCGCGCACGAGTGAGCGGTGGGAGCATGAGGTGCTGCTTCTTGACTGGGCAGGCGGCTGTGCCGAATGGTTCCGAATGTTGCCGAGCGGGAGTCAGTGCTCCCTGACAGGAACAGAGAAAAGAAAAAGCTCGTAACGGGAAAAATAAGCGAGTGGAAAACCGAAAATAAACCGTGGAAGAGAAGAGGAATCGATTCGGCGTCTCGGTGTAGCTGACCTCGTGTGACCTGGTTTAGGGCGCTCCGTCTCATTCTGATCCATATTCCGAATGTGGGCAGCGCCATGTCATTGCTCTGTCCACAACAACAGTCACCACACGTTAACCATCCACGAAGGGTACGCAAACACAAATCGCGAGCAGAAAATCGTAATTTCCGAATTTGCAGTTTAAATCGTCATTAATAATACACGCTTACCATACGACTGAATATGGTGTATTGATATAACCCCACTTCTCAGACCGGGATGTCTCGTATACGATTCCAGCCACTGACTAATAATGAAAAATGGGTATTCCGCGCTTGCTGTTTACATGCAACTTGTTGACTTGAGTGTTTAAATTAATTGTTTCTGGGTTTTTTTCCTAGTAATAAATTTTAAAATATTATTGTTGCTCTTTCGCTTTTTGATTTTAAGAAAATGCATACAAATGCAACACTTTAAAGAAGAATAATATGTTTAATGATATCTCTTATTGTGTAAGATTGTTGTTGAAAAAATATTGGGTATAATGGATCTCTAGCGAAATTCAAGAGGTGCAACCCACATTCAATCTTTCAGTACATTTTAAACAAATGTTTAAGAATTAATCTCGCTGAATATGCTGCATGATGAAATTCACAGCTCTGAGTACTTTAGAAATATGAATAGTCAAGTTTATTTTGATGGAAAATTACATAATTATGTAATTTTCCATCAAAATAAACATTAGACACGTTCATATATTTCAATACGTTTTCAGAATTTCATTTCTAGGTTCCGAAGCTTCTAAGCTGTATTATTCTAAGCTGTATTATTCTAAGCACGGCTAAACTGACCCAATTTCGAGCTACTGGTGTAGTTGACACCCGAGTTAGTATCTTTTAACATGGAAGAACATTAAAATTGTACTGCATTTTTAACGTGTATAGCTTATCTCAAAACATTGGTCATCAGGTGGGTTAAGTATCGAACCTGAAGCTGTCTGGACGCAGTTCCTTTCTTTAAATAAACTATAGTTATGTTATATTTAGATAATCAAGTATCAGAAGTTTTGTTCATGCATTTGAACATTTATCGCACAGATTGCTTTCCAAAATGATTTTTCATTGGTATGTTTCGTACCTTTGTGTTGCGAGGAAAAAACCCTAAAAACTTCCATGCAACACCCTAATAGATATACAAAGCTGTAAGAAGAGTAGCATACATTTCTCATAATTCAACAGTTGCAAATGATGGTTCTGTGCTCTGATCAGAACGGGTCGTAGTTTCCAATGATCAATCTGCATACGGTGAGCACAAGTGAGCTTAGCATGACGAACAGTTTTAACTTTTATTATTATTATTTTAATGAGTGACGTACTTTTACTCGAAAAAATATGCCACACATTTCGAAATAATTTAGAGAGTTGATGGATGCTTATTTACTGAGAAATTGTTGCTTTTCAAATGTAATCAAATCTTTGAAAAAAAAAGACTGGAATTATTACTTCATTTAAAATAATTAAAAAGCCCTGATACGAGAATAGCTTCTTATTGATGGCTTGTATACTTGTGGATAATTAACAGGAAAGAAAATTGCTGATTTCTTATTTAAGCGAATTTGATAATTTATTTTTAAATTATTTTCATGAATTTAAATTTCACAAGTAATAAAATTATTTCCCAATGAATATTGACAATATTTATTCATGATTAGATTTAATCTCATCTTTCATTAATAGTTTTAATCTTAGCCTATTAATTGATTAATTAAATAATTAATGTTGTCCTTCAACCAATATTAATTCTTGCTTATAATTTAAAATCATTGTTAATTAAAAATATATTAAATATTTTTAATCAAAATTGCTGACGTTAATAAAGAAATTTTTTTAGTACAACACTTAAAATTGTAGGAAAGAGAAGTTGGGAAAACATACGCATTATAAATATATCCTATTTTCATTATCAACATAATTAACTTATTCTTTTAAATCATTCATTTCATCAGAAATTATACTGAATATTCAGCTCCCTCACCTTCAGCTCAGTAGTTCATGGGTTCAAGTCCTAATTCAGAATCTACTTTAAACAGTAGGTAGCGTCGAATAATTCTTGTGAACAACAATTGATCATATGCGACGACAAACCAAACCAGCCAAAGCAAATGAGTCAGAAACAAGCAAAATGCATTTTCGTCAATTACTCAAGTATAACTAGTTCAAGGACTCTAATAAAACTGGACAAATGTTAACTTTCAGTAGTCTATACTTTTTCTTTTTAATTTCTTTCTTTGAAGAGTTATATATATATATATATATATATATATATATATATATATATATATATATATATATATAGAGATAGAGAGAGAGAGAGAGAGAGAGAGAGAGAGAGAGAGAGAGAGAGAGAGAGAGAGAAATAATGATTAATGCAATAATGCAGAAATTGAATGCTGAGTTAAAGTTTTAAAATAGATTAAGAAAATAGCATTATTTACATAAAGATTTTGAAAATATGTATAAATATATCACCTCATCATAGCAAAATAATGACATTAAATTCAGCGTGTGCATTTTAATATTTATTTTTTGAGTATTTGATATGATCGAGAATAATTTTTACATAAGAAAATCTGTATCTCCATAAATAAATTTTAATTCGTTATAATAATAGCTTTTAATTTCTATGTACATGTATTTATTTGTGATAAAAAAGTATAAATTTTTTCTTTCTACTTTGAATATCTTCATTAACAAAAAGCTCTAGGTGCCTATCATTTAAAGGAAACTTATATGTAATGTGTTGCTTAATATTCTTATTTTAAAATATTAAAACAAATATAGTTTTTAGGAGTAATCGCGTATCTACTTCCTACATTTATATTTATATCAATGATAAAATTTCTTATTTTTTACCAGTTCAGTAATGCTTTATAAATTTTTAAAAAATCTTGACAATGTTGTCATCATATAATAAAAAAGTTTTAAACATGATAATTATGCAACACATAATTCGAACCATATACCATTTCTAAGTTGACTAGATATTTTTCAAAAATTTGAGAAAACTATCTTTATATATTATCGTTATATCGTAAAAAATTAAATAAAATATATCACTCTCCAAATTTTCCTGTGTGTTTTACTGCAGTCATGAAAATTGTGAAGACTGATGACGTCATAAAAAGATTTAGAAGTTATACAAATCAAAATAAGCACTCAATAAGCGCAATCTTGTGTGTGGTGTATAAAGTAATAAGAAAATTGCTATAGCAATAGACAAAATCTCTATCAGCTTCTTGTAGAAAGATGATTAACTCTACTCTTATATATGATATCATAATACCAAGTTAGACCTTACTTATACAGTCTTAAAAAAACCTTCATTTTAATATAAACCACCTATATAAGAATCTCCTGGTGTATTCACGGTCTAAGTGACCAATTTGGTTTTGAAGTTGAATTAAATAGTTTAATTAAATAGTTTTATATAGTGATTTAATTTTCAGCTATTTTTTCTGAGCGACTGATCGGTAATTACAGTGGAAATCAAAAATGCATTGGAAAATGTGTCAAAAAGATAAAAAAATTTCAATTATTTTTAAAAGTGTTCGCTCTAAATAGAGAGTTATGGCTCTGATCCATCGAATGAGTGTTGAACTTTGACCTCGGGCATAAAGTTTTGTAATAATTCGGAAGTCTCTTTACGCTATAGGTACCATATCAGTTAATCCATCTGCTCAAAAAATATATGGAGTGCAAATAAATGATAAATAAATAAAGTATTTCCATTTAAAAAATTGGGAATGAGACAAAAGTATTATTAAGATGATGACCGTGTATTTGTGAATTGCTTAGCAATCCATCTTGTCTATTAAAATTATGGAATTAGTAGAAATAATACAAAAATCATACACTGTTGCAAAATGCTAAGTATGTTATCCTATGTGAATCTGAGCTTTGCCTGGGACGGAAAACAAACTCCAAACTAATTTAGAAAACGGAAAAAAAAATTCTATCAGTGATGACCCGACCCATTCAGTGCAACAGCGGTGAAGATAAGAAAAGGGGCCCAATGATAAGTGTTTGTGTCTCAAATGCAAGGGGGCGCCAACAGGGTCGAGGTCATATGCTTCAGATCAACCAATGTTTCGAACCCTCAATGTCTGTCAGTCATTGAAACTCAGAAAAAAATTTGAAGTAAACGAACTCGAGATACCAGAAAAAAAAATTCGTAATTTTTTTACATGGAATTACATATTTTTGAATATAACAAAAATGGAATTACTAGAAATCAAAATACAATTGTAAAGTATATATTCATTAATTTTTGCATATAAACAGAAATTATTTATATATTTCACTCCTGACAGAACTATATATATTTCCTGACATTAATTTCATAAATATTTCTGCTTAAATTTATGTTATCCTTCAGTGTAAAATCCTTAATTTATACAAAGATTCTTGCTGTTAGTCATACAAAGAAATATTTAATGTATATATATTAATTATGCAAAGAAATCATTATTTTATACAAAGAAAGTAATGTACATCCATTGCATATACTACGGCGACACGTCTCGGCTTGTAATTGAGTAGTGAAACCTTATTAAATTCGAATTTCTTTTGCCATTATTATTCACTAAAATAAAGAATCTTCATAATCGGAATTTATAAAAGTTTTTTCTAAATTTTTTTCATCAGAGTGATTTTTTTCCGACGTACATTTTCCTTCGAATATGAAGAGCGAAGAGAAACATCCTGAAAGCAAGGCAAATACAAGGCGAATTGAAATGATCAAGGTCACTACTACGAGAAATCGACCTTAAGCATTGAGTGCGTTTCGAGTTAACTCGTGAAATTCTTATTAAATGATTCAACTTGGATTCGCGACTTTTTATATTTTTTAATTAATAATTTTAAAATTTTTGAATTATTTTGCATCTAATTTAATATTAAATTAGCATGAAAATAAAATGCTTAAGCAAATGAATTACTGTTTCATTGAAAATTTCAGAGGATAAAAATTTGCGTAACAAATAAATAAACAAAGCCATACATCGAAGTATAATTTAGAAATTAAATGTGAAAAACTAATTCAGAATTGAAGTAATACTAAAAGATCAGAAAATTAAAAAATTCAGATGATTCGAAAAGTCAGCAAGTAGATGGAAACTCAATTTATTATGAAAAGATCATTATTTTAATATTTGCCAACTATATATTGAAGTTCAACTCATTTCCAGTGACAATAAGGAAGTTCAAGGGTGTAATGGTGTCTCTTTTGTTCCGAAAGGTTGTAAGTTCAATACCTGGCTGAAAGGGCCTATGAATATTGAGATATTCTATGAAGTCCAATGTCTTTTCCCTGGTGTTGAGCAGTTTGAAGTGGTGAGGAGGACTCTAGTTCTGTTGAAATTTTTTTTTATTTGACGTCGATTCAAAATAACGAGCTTGTCAGCCACAATTATGATTGTATGATTAAAAGGATGTTACAAGCTCCATATGTTGAATGTTTCTCAGCTGGTATAGCAAGAATATTTCGAAAAAATTGATTTGTCTCCATTGTTTTCATCGTGACCAGCACAAGATTTGAGATAACGAAACAGCTAGCCGCGTTGTTGTGGCTTATCCTCTTAAAAGATCTGACATTTGTCAGATGAACTCCAATAAATTGTTGACAGTCAGAAAGTTGATGACTAGCAGGAATCTGTGAATAAATCCTCCCGCATTTTGGTACTTAATTAGAAAGTTTTGCTTTTTTGTTGGTTAAAGGTAATTTTTTTTAACATAGGAGGATTGGGACGTGTAATTCAAAAAGAAGTCTGAATCACTACAAGCATCCAATGTCCGTGGAAGGACTTGAAACAATGAATTACTGAACTGAAAGAAAAAAGTGCTGACCATTCTATTACCAGTTCAGCATTTCAGTGGGCAAAATTATGCAATGAAACGTATCACAATAACCTAATCTCTAACCATTGAAATATGATAAAAAAAAACATTATTTGTCGATGCGTATTGAAAAGTGATCAAAATTCAGTTGGAAGATCAAAGAATTAATTAAATATTTATACTAATACACATGTGTGTGTGTGTTACAATGCATTTACAATTAAATTCATTTAAAATATATTTTTAGATGAAAATTTGCCTACAGTGAAATTTCGTTAATCAAGTAATTTCAAACGACCAAAGAAGTTTCATCAAATATTTCCTACACTGTATTATACTTATTTTTAAAAATAATATTTGTTGTCAGTATTGAGTACAATAACCAGTAGCAAGAAAATTAAGATAGTAAAAAATTAATTAAATCTGTCGTAATTAAATCGCAGAAGCGTTAAAGAAAAAAATAAGAAAGTAAGGCACGTGGAGTTCAGTCGGTTTAGTCAACTCTTGACACAATTACTTTCCATTATGACGCAAGGGTCGGCGCACGGGAAAAGTTTGTTTTCTCTTAATAAAGAAATCTATAGAAATTTTGTATGCGAACCACAATAACCTATCTTAAACATTTTCAAATGCAAATTGTTATGCTTAATTTCGACTGTACTCAATGCCTGAAATTATGCATGGAAAATGTATATGGGTTTTGTAGAAAGTTGTATTTTATATACTGTATTTAATTATTTATCATATTAAAAGATGTCTTTGTTATCATTTATAATGTATTGAATCCGTTGAGCTAACAGCTGAATACTTTGCATTGTGGATTGCAGTTCAAAAGTTGTTGCTTTGGTATGTTTGTTGTTCAACAGTCATTTTATACACCACTCGTGGACTTGTTAGACTGGGCCAATAGCTTAAAGTAGATTCCAAAGTACTAAAAACACACAAGTTCGAAGAAGGAATGGAATCCAAGAACTATTCAATTGATGGGTAGAACGCTGAACATTCGGCTGCCTTCTCAGCTAACAATTCGTGGTTCAACTCTAAGGTGATTGGCTGTATCAAGTAGCATTTTAGTCACCAAAAATGTGCTGTAAAAACCGTGCTATAGTAAAATAATGGTCACTTGACAGGGTGAACCGAAGTTCTTACGGAACTTGCCCATTGTTTGTTAAATTATCTGGACTCTTTTTTTTAAAACACAATTAAGAAAATATTTGCAATATTGAATGATATACATTTTTTAAATTTTTATTTTGTCTCTTTGTACTTTTGCTCTTTGAAGGAAGGTATGTCCTTATTGTGATCAAAGTTTTCGGATGCCAGTTTCTAGTTTGGTTCTCCTATTACTAAAGTAAAACGTTGCAGATTTATGTCGAATAGAAATCGAATTGAATCTGTTAAGTGTGTTAAAAAATAAAGCTCTGAAAAATTTTAATTTCTTTTCAGAATAGTTATATAAATTACATTACACACACACACAGTGATTCTAAATTGTTTTTACAAATTAAAAAAGGTGATAGTACTCATCCATACAAGCAATAATTACATAGAAACATAGGGTCGCATTCCACTCTGAGAGGCTGGAAAGAGGAAAATAGAAGCGCACCAAGAATCTAACACGAATTTACCATATGCAAATTTCCACGAAGAAGAAGCAGCATTTTGCTCTTATTGGTTACCGGAGAAAGCTAATCAGAGTAGACGTTGTATTTTAAAATCGCAATCTACACGTTTGGTCTGACAACAATGCCCACTGTGCAACCCCTCGCAGACATCTGCAGAAATTTTCCATGAACATCTGGGCAGATATCCTTGGTAATTACCTATTAGGCCCTTACATCATATCAGACTGTCTGACCTCCACAACATACCGTATCTTTTTGGAGCAAGTGCTTCCCAGTTTATTGCAGGCTGTTCCACTCCCCATCCTTAGAGACATGTGGTTTATCCATGATGGAGCCCCAGCACGTTTTTCCTTCACGGTCTATAACTTTTTGAATACCAAATATCGTGCACGATACATTGGACATAGCAGACCTGTGATTTGACCTCTTCTCTCATCGGACCTCAACCCACTGGATTTTTTCTTCTGAGTGTATATGAAATCTTTAGTGTACGAGACGCATTTGGACTCAACTGAAGATCTCGTTGTAGAATCATTGTTGCAGGAGACAAAATTAATACGGCACCAGGAATCTTGGAGAGGGTGCGCCATTCATTTCTTTGCCGGTGTCAACTGTGCAACAACACACATGAGTGGTATTTTGAGCATTTGTTGTGAAGTTTTCACTAAATAATAAATATGATTGTGAAACTGATGGCATTATTCCTTCGCTTACCCAACAGTGTTGGGTAAGCGAATGAATGGGCAAGCACTGTCCGGTGGGAATTCCTCTTTTCTGTTTCTCAGAGTGAAATGCGACCCTATGTTCCAATGTAATTATTGCTTATTTGGATGGGTACTATCACCCTTCTTAATTCGTAAAAACAATTAAGAATCACCCTGTATATACTCGTACATACACTACTGGCCATTAAAATTGCTACACCAAGAAGGAATGCAAACAACAGAACGATATTTATTGGACACATACATTATAGTGGAAAGAACAAGTGATTAGATTTACAGGAAATTAGGATATATAGATCTTGAGAAATTAGTACCCAGAGCAGCCACCTCTGGCTGCAATAACAGCATTTATCCGCCTAGGCATGGAGTCAAACAGAGATTGTATGGCATGTACGGGGATCTATGTCCATGCAGCTTCAACACTATGCCACAGTTCATCGACAGAAGTGGATGGTGAGTGATGGCGTGCCAATCGCTCGGCAACCATTGACCACATGTTCTCAATTGGTGACAGATCAGGAGAACGTGCTGGCCAGGGTAACAGTCGAACCTGTTCTGTATCAAGGAAGTACAGAACAGTATGGGCAACATGCGGTTATGCATTAATCTGTTGAAACAAAGCTAGGGAGGCCTCGAAGATAAGGCAGAGCCACGGGCCTTAACACATCGGAAATGTAACGGTTGCTGTTCAAAGTGCCAGTAATGCGAACAAGAGGTGATCGAGACGTGTATCCAATGGCACCCCATACCATCACTCCAGCAGATGAGTCAGTATGGCGATGTCCAATGCAAGCTGGCAATGCACGTTCTCACGATGCCTCCAAACACGGATGCGGCCATCATGGTCCTGTATACAGAACCGAGATTCATATGTAAAGATGACGTGATGCCATTCCCGCGTCCAGGTTCGTCGCTGATCACACCATTGAAGGCGCTCCTGCCTCTGACGCAGCGTCAGTGGTAGCCGAAGCCATGGTCGCCGTGCAGACAATCCATGCTGCTGCAAACGTCGTCGAACTTTTCGAGCAGAAACTTGTTGCCTTGCAAATGACTCCATTTCTCGACTCAGGGTTCGTGACGTGGCTGTACGATCCCTTGTGACCATGCGGGTAAGATGTCTGTCTTTTCTGCTGTTACTGATGGGGGGTTGCTGAGACACCACACAACGTTCCGTATAATTGTCCTGAATCCATCGATTCCATATTCTGCTAACAGTCATTGGGTCTCGACCGACGCGAGCAGCAATATTGCGGTATGATAAACCGCAATCCCGTTAGGCTATAATCCTTCCTCGATCAAAGTCAGACACGTGCTGATAGGCATTTCTTCTTATTACACGAGGCATTACAACAACTTTCTTTGCCGAAAACAACGTTGAAACGGAAATTGAGTATGAGAAAACTACTGTCAAATCTCTGGTTTTATACACATTGTAAATGTCACTACTGTCGCCTGCTTTGTATGAATGTGCTGAAAATCTAATCATTTGCATATCACAGCAAGTTCTACCTGTCATGCAAATTTCACGTGTATGGTGTGCCGCTTTCCTGGTGTAGCAATTTTAATGGCCAGTAGTGTATATATTCTATTTTCCAATGTATATGAAATTTAATACATTTTTTTATTCGTATCGAATAACTGTCGTTTGTATGAATCCCACTGAATTCCTATTTTTGTTCCAGGAATTCTGCAGCAAAAATGTAATGAAATTAGATGGCACAGATTATAATGAAAGAGGAAGAAACACAAAGTATGAACATTCAAAACGAGCTTCCTGTTATATTACTGTTTATCATCAAAGGTTTAAGTTATTAGCTCGATTGTTTCATTTATGGCATCATTATGCACATCACTTTCCTCAAATGGCTTGTTTCCCATTCCATGTTTTAATGGTTTAATAATGTAAATATAAAACGACGTGATAAGTCGTTTCTTACCGTTAAAACCTTTATTTTTTACTAACCTTTTAAAATAAATTAATGTTTCCTTCTATGACATCTTGAAATGGGTAGAAAAAGTAAATTTTGAAACACGACTTGCTCTCTGAAGACGATATTGTAATGCAAATATCTCGTTTAAATGAAATGGTCTTATATATTTCATTTACTTAATTTGATTTTGTAATGATGTGTCATGTTGGATATTTCAGTTTTTATAAAAAAATATATTAATTAAAATCAGACTTGTTGTGAAACAGATATAGGATCTCACACTTTTCTTAATAGAAGATTCAGATTCAATCCTAACCAATGGTAAACAATAGGTGACAATCCTGCGTTTCTGCTATATGGATGAATATTTACCAGCGTGAGTATTTAGAAGTTTTCTATATTTTGTGAATATGACCCATTATATATAAAAAGCAAGTTAAACATCATTTGTCGCGGGCAGTGATTGGGAGGGTGACCACGCCGTCCTCTCCTTCACTGGGTTGCTGGAGCTCCCTGGGTAGGGGACGTGTCCACGTTAATATGTGACGTCCAAAGTCTTTCCGTTGGTGTAGCGTGGATGTGGAGAGGAAGGTGCCAACTCAGGTGTAACCTCGTCATCTGACTGTGGTTTAAAATTACGAGGCACTGGGTGATGGGCGAGTATTCCGAACTCTTTAGCCTTAAGGGTCCGGGGCTCACCTGCATCCCTATGTATATATTTATGAATGAAAAACCCTACTGGAAGGCAAAACATAAGTTATGTTCAAATAACTTAAAGCGATCTTTCCCTTTGAAGTTTTCTTCTATGCGGTGTCAAAATGTATTTGTGTTGAGCTAATGTTTAAATGACTCTCGTGTGACACTTGAATGTAGCCCAATGTAAATGAAAAACCCTTATAGGAGGTAATAATATAAGGTGGATTTTAAGAAAGCTAAAATAGTTTTTTGCTATTAGGCTATTTGTTACGCGATATTAAAAAAGATAATTGGCTTGTGAAAACAACAATTAGATTAATTCAATTTCATGCTCCAGAGACCAAGAAAAAGGTTTATCATTTCAAATTATGTATTACAAAAGTCATTTCGGAATGTAAAAGTCTGTTTGCTAACAAGCGAACTATTTTATATCGCTCACGAAAGCATTTACTGTTAGAGTAAGAAGCAAAAATGTTTTGTTGATTTAAAGAATGTTTTCCAGTTATCACTAGTTTGGTTTTTCATCACCATACGATCATTTGTAAATTGGGCTCATTCGACAAAGGTTCGACTTAGTTCAAATTAACGAAGTGCTTGGCTGCATTTAGTGGCTTCGATAGACAGAAATAGCCAAAGGAAAACATTTTGCAATCACCTAATCTGAACTAACACAGGAGCAAATAAAGGTAAATTTTCTTTAGGGATCCAGAATTTATTACAACTGTCATTAATAGGGATTTGATGCTAAATGGTAGGCACTATACTTAGAAGAATGACTAAAGTTTAATGTTAATTTAACATTCATTACATAAAAGTTTACATGTAAATATTCTGGATATTTCAATTTTTAAAAGGAAATGTTTTTTTAACATAATCAAAATAGTTTTCTTAGATAACACAGTTAAAGATGATAACTAAAACTTATAATCCATGCAGATAACACATTGATAATACATTGGCAAATTAAAAAGATAGAAGTAAATAAATGCAAAGTATTTATGCCAATTTTGAGGAAAGGAGTTATAGATAAGGATTATAGCAAATTAATTTTAATCATGTTTTACACAAGTTATAAAATAATATTATTATGTTGATAATTTTATTACTTCTACATTACAAATGAGTAAAATTATTAATATTAATATTTTGTACTTCTATACTAACTTAATACAAATAATTACTATTAATAATTTATAATGGGAGTATAAATAATGATTAAATTTAAGTTAATATAAAATAACTTTACTCTCACACATGATTACAAGCATTTGATTTTCTTGAGAAAGTTTTGATTGTATTCATTTTTTTTATGATTAATATGACTTAAATCATTCACATCATAAGGTCTATCTGCACATAAAAAACGTGAAAATTAATTTTATGCTTAAAGTGACGGTATGTATCTAACAGATTAGAAATTAGAAAAACAAACTGGAATTTAATTATTCATGAGGTAAAAAATTATTAGGAGATAAAATATCATTTTTTAAAAAAATTATGTGGCTTCCATCAAAATTACTATAACCTGAATTTTTTTTAAATAAACTCTTCTAATAATATATCAATGAAAATTATTCATGTACAGTTTATTTGCAACACTTAATTATGAATTTATAGTATTGTTAGTAAGGTTAAGAAAAAAGTCTTCAGAATGAAAACATGTAAAACAATAAATGAAGATACATTTGATACGCAAAAGAATTCTTAAGTACAGTGTGATCATAAATTAAAGTGAGAGATGTTCAAAGCGTTCAAGCGAGTAATAATATGATTGAAGTAGCGTAACAAAATTTGATATATGCGCACCGTGGAAAACGAAATTAGGACTTACGAAAATAATAAATAAGTAAATAAATGTTGCTGCCAAGGAATATTTTCATTTTATTAAATCTCATTTGTAATAAACAATAAGTATTGCCAAATTTTACTAACTAAATTGATGAATATACTGTCTCATTTAGTATTGACTCATCCACCATTTTCACTAAATTTCTGCTATACATTGAAAAATTTAAATGAAAAAAGTGACGTGAAATATATGATAGCTTTTATTTTCAACATCTGCTTTATAATTTGCTTCAACATAATTAGAAAGCATGAAAAATTTTTTTGCTTTAATTCCGTTTTTATGGACTAAAAATGAAATAAAGTTATAAACAATATTTTATAATTACGATTTTAAAATAACTTAAAATGCTTATTGAGAACATGAACTGTCAACTTAAAATAATTGAATTTAATTTAACAGTGATATATATATATATATATATATATATATATGTATATATATATATATATATATATATATATATATATATATATATATATATATATATATATATATATATATATATATATATATATATATATATATATATATATAACATTTTTCATAAGTAATTTAACTTAGCAATTACTTTCATAAAATCATAATAATATGAAAAAACTATGCTAAGAAAGGATATTAGTTTATTTTTAATTACATAAAATGTTTAACATAAAAATATTATGAAACAGTTAACACAAAATGAAAAAAAATTAAGTGAAGAAATATTTCAAGTAAAAGTCGAAATACTCAATAAGATTACTATGAAGATAGAAATAAGAAAAGAATGATGGTATAAAATCTTGTCCCTCTTTCGAATTTAAATTTATTTATATTTTGATTCATAGAAATGAACAATACACGAATAAACTTTTCATAACTCTTTAACATAACTAAAAAGAAATCAAGAAAAAAAAAACACAAATTTGCAAAAATAGCCAAAAAAGGCAAAAAAAAAAATATTGTGTAACAAAGGAGATGTCACTATTTATATGTGACAGCGAGAAATATCAGATATCTAATCATATCATATATATCAATTATCTAATTTGTTCAATGACTTAATCATATATATATATATATATATATATATATATATATATATATATATATATATATATATATATATATATATATATATAAACCAGGTTCTTTTTATACGTCTATTAAGAATATGATTTAAGTGAAATACGCTAAACTGAAGTTCTCAAAATCGGAATTTCTACCATGTAGGACTCAATTTATGAGTGAAGTTTCCACCGACTCGAACGACCTCCGAAAATTCTACGACACCCTCAAGTTGGCGCGAAGACGAGGCGAATGACCCGGTGGCACACAGTGGAAGGCAGCTCATTTGTCAACGAAGACAGACCAAGGCTGCGGAGGATTGCGTCAGGAGAGAGCGGCTCGCATTCTATGCTAATCTCTGGGGGATGATCCGTGCTGAAAGGGTTGAGATGCCATTGTGTTCGAGCGTGTGGTGCAACCCTTTGCGAAAGAAGAGGATGCTTTGAGTTACGATGCGTGCGCAACTCCCCGAAACTTTCTCTCTGGCGTAGGTGTGAAAGCCAACGAACCGGTTCCTCTTTTGTTCTCCAGAGTGGAAATCGCCACTAACGTCATGATCGCGATGGGTTGCAGCAACAGCTGAAGCCAATGGATTACGTTGCATGTTGGTTACAGTACGACAGTCACTCGGCGACATCCATCGCTGGCGATATCGGAGCCGATGTCAACTGCATGATAAAGACAAGAAAAGATAACTTCAGTACTTCGATCGAAATGATATAAAGAGTGATTCCTAATAGTGATGCAACTAGACTTTAATGATTCCACTAATTCCTTTTTCTAACAGATTTCACTTTCCGTTATCATTTTTAAAACAAATGTGAACCCTAATTACCATTAAGTATAATTCAAAGCAATTTATTTAACTTATAATTTCTCTCATTATCAAGTAACTATAATGTTACAACTTGGACAACATTCTGTTATACGTAATAATTGACGATTATTTCTTAAATGGTTTCGATCATTATTAAACAATTTTAATATTAAGCTATTGTTTCTTTTTTTTTTTTTTGTTAAAGAATCTTTAGGGTATAGGATGATGCATCAAATGAATTTATTTAGAAAAACAGATTCCAACAGGATGTTAGAAATATTTTAGAAATAATTTATACTGCCACATATACAATTCACCTCCTTGATTCCTTCGAGCACTTAATGTTGTATTTTATTGTTTCAGAATGCTATAGAGTAAGGGTTTCCTATTTAAATATGAATAAACATCAAGGAAACTCATCATTATTTAAAATATGTTCTTACATTCATTATAAAATGATCATGCAAGTTTTGTATATTAATTTTTTTTCTACAGTTTTTGAATCATTCAGAGTAAAAATGTTATTCAATAACTCTTAAAAGCTGATGTTGGTATTTTAATGCAAAATACTTCAACCTATTTGTACTAATACGGGTTCTAAATGATTTGTATGCGTGAGATCGCTTATTACTGTTGTAATAAAAATGTTTAAATGTCCAGTCTCTAAAGTCGCTTACATTTCTCCAGAGTTAATGCATTTGTTCGATTCTTAATCATTTCTCATTCCTTTCCTACTATTTATTACTGAAAGACGGATTTTCAGTGGTCAAGTGAGACAAAACTTATTTTACCTATATGGAAGATTGCGGGTTTAGTAGCTGACTCAGTCACAGACGATCAAGCTGAGAAGATCTGTCTTTCTTGAGGTCTATTGTCCATCCGTCTGTGTGGCATTTCTGAAAGGAGATTGCCAGCAAGAGCTCAATTGAGTCACTTGAGAGTTTCTTAGAGGTACAAATTGATAGGTGGAAACGTATTCCAATCACCTAACTTATTCTAACTTACTTCAAGAATGTTTCAACTGTCTTTCCATAATATTCTGATGACAACACTCTTCAGAGAGAAATCCGCCCATCCCAGCCATTTTTGAACAAAAAGAGATGGATGTTGTGTGCCATTGTGTTTAATAGTCTTTCAAGGAAGTAATTCATAAAGTAGATATTAATAGTTTTATACCGTTATGCAGTCCACTTTACAAAGATTGTGCTCAAAGTTAATTAGCCAAATCAAGTTTCTGGATTGAATCCAGGTCTTTTAGCTATCAATTTTAAACTAATGTGATTTATACAAAATTTTTGAGGAGAAAACTCTGAATTTTAATA
Source organism: Latrodectus hesperus (assembly GCA_037975125.1). Classification (NCBI taxonomy): domain Eukaryota; kingdom Metazoa; phylum Arthropoda; class Arachnida; order Araneae; family Theridiidae; genus Latrodectus; species Latrodectus hesperus. The sequence goes on from JAJQOW010000024.1 coordinate 1,338,315, forward strand.
AGGTAATCGTTCGATAATTTTCTTTTATTCATATATTTTGGTACTCAATGTTTAAAAAATTAATTAATTAAATATATAATTCAGTAAAATATCTAAATAATTCTTATCTAGAAAATATTTATCAAAAGAAAGTGAAAAATATTTGAAATACTTAGTTGAAACATTAATAAATTCAGATATTCTGGAGGACATCAGGAAGGAACGGTATACATACTGATCTTTTGAACCTATTATAAATTCTTCGAGGATTCGATTGAAGATAAGTCCCATGGTATATCGTAGAGATTAGAACTTATCTTCTGTATTCTTATTTTTTATACTTTGAGACCAGGATATAAAAGATAAGAGTTCGTGACACGTTTAGGTGTTACGAGCTTTTCCTACAAATAGCATTTATCGAATGATTTTTTCCCTTCAAAAAAAGCATAATAATGTATCATCCAAAAATTTTCAATCTATGCACAATTGGTATTAATTTGACTTATATATGGGTTGTTCGGAAAGTAATTTCGTTTTTACCCGACAGAGAATTTAATTGTATTTTTTTGCACCCAACTTCACACTTAAGCCGTATAATTATTACATGCTTTGAGAGCTCATATAGCAAGGCTTGTGTGTGAAAATTTCCAATTAATTCTACGCAGTAGTTTTTGGTTGGTACCCTTTTAAATATGGAGAGCGATAATAAGCACTTTCGACATATCTTACTGTTTTACTTCAGAAAGGGTAAAAATGCTGTTCAAGCCAGAAAGAAATTGACCGATGTGTATGGAGAAGGTGTGTTGACAGAAAACCAGTGCCAGAACTGGTTCGCTAAATTTCGATCCGGCAATTTTGATGTCGAAGAGGCACCACGTTCGGGAAGGCCGGTTGAAGCTGAAAAAGACGCAATAAAGGCATTAGTTGATGCGAACCGGCGAATAACAACAGTTTATGACCACTTGAAAGGTCTGGGATTATCCTCGAAGCTCAATGTATGGGTTCCCCATGTTCTCACACAGAGAAATCTGCGTAGCCGCATTGACGTCTAACCGTTTGATGATCCTTTCGATGACTGAAAAATGATCCGTTTTTGAAGCACATCATCACTGGGGACGAAAAATGGGTTGTATACAACAACGTAAATGCAAGAGGTCATGGAGAAAAAAAAAAATGAACCGGCTGAAACCTTTTCCAAAGCTGATATTCACCAAAAAAGGTGATGCTGTCTGTTTGGTGGGATTTTAAAAAAAATGTTTTTATTTTTTTTTATTTTTTAAAAAAAAGCTTTTACCAGATAACACAACGATTAATTCGGAAGTCTACTGTCATCAGCTGGACAAACTGAATGATACACTTCAACAGAAAAGGCCAGAACTAATCAACAGGAAAGGTGTAATATTTCACCAAAACAACGCGAGACCTCACACAAGTTTGGTCACTCGCTAAAAGCTTTTACAGCTTGAATGGGATACAATACCACACCCACCATATTCTCCAGACCTGCCATCATCGGATTAATATTTGTTCCAGTCACTCCAAAATTTTTTAGACGGTAAAACCTTTACCTCAAATGAGGAGGTCAAAACCACCTCGATCAGTTTTTTGCCAGCAAAGACCAAAAATTTTATAAGCGTGGAGTTATGCTACTACCAGAAAGATGGCAAAAAGTGTTGGACCAAAATGGCCAATATATAATTTAATAAAGTATTTGCTTATAATATGAAAACCTTCTTTCATTTCCACACACAAAAAAAAAAAAAATAAATAAATAAAACGAAATTACTTTCCGAACAACCCAATAGTGTACGCCTGTCTCTTTGTTGAGATACACCAAGAAAAATTTTTTAGTATAATCGAAGGAAAAAAAAGAACAAAAAAAATCTGAGAGTATTATAATTAGAGAAACAAGCTACACAACCATTAATGTTACATATCATCTTTCATAAAATAAAAAATAATTATTATCAACAAAAAATATAAAAGATGTAAGAGAGTTTTTTAGATAACTAATATAAAATAAATGGCTACATTGACAAATAATATAAATACGGTTTTGACGCTTGACCAGATTTTGAAAGTTGTAGTAAGCTCTTTGAAAACATCTGTCTCACATTGCCTTACAAAGGGAATTTTTCAGAAACATTGGGTAACATTCTCACATCGCAATAGAAAAAATCTTAAAAATTTCTAAGCACTCAACCCGACAGAAGCATTAATAGAAAATAGAAACCCAACGTGTCTACCATAAAATAACTGTGGGTGAAATAAGCCCAAAGTTATTGCATACAGAAGAGCGTTATACCAGCATATCTCGGAGAACTCAATAAATCTATGTCATATAGTAAGATTATTTGCAGTACAAATTTTTATTTATTATTTTAAAAAATCTGCAAGGAGGGTTTAAATTTTTTAAGTCAACAACACATAGTTGGGATCACACATTATGTGATAATGATAAAATTAAGTTCTTTGTTTTGGAAAGTCCAACGTTTTATGTTGTTGTTACTTATGACTCTTGTACAAGTCAAGCTCGCTAGCCGAATGCTATGGGAAATTAAGCCAGAAAGGTGCGTCTGACGTTTAAACAGAGCACGACGAAGGTGAAAGTACGAAGGTGAACTAAGAGTCCTTCGATAGATGGCACCACCAGAAGATCCACCCCCTCAAAATTTAATTCTAGCTTCTATAGAATAAAATGAAAGTTAATTGTCTTGCTTTTGCCTTTTGCATGAATATTTGTTAAAATGGGTGCTTGGAAATTTTTTGATAAAAATTTCTTTAGACTTTTAAGCCCCCATCTTCCTTTGCGACATGTAAGTACCATCTTCTATTTAAGAAATACCACCGCCAGAAAGGCAACACTGCAACTAAGTATTTGTATCCTACTCAATGAAAAACAAACAAAGAAAAAATTATAAGCCTCTAAATAAATTCTTTCTTAATGTGCTGGAAATACATAATGATTATAAAAATATATACCTTCAAAATGTGTGTGGTTTTGGTTAATCATCGCATTTTCAACAAGGAAAAGTAATCACCTTTTTCATAGTTACAAAAAAGATTGTTATGAATCACATACACGCATATATATGCAAATGAAACTGGTCTTACCTTACAGCCTTCGCAGGATGTGACGCCATAGTGATAACCGGAAGCTTTGTCACCACACACTCTGCACCTTGCCCCGTTTCCACTGCCTGCACTGTCCGCATCCGCATCTTCTGCAATATGAAATAAATGAAGGTCATCATTGCTATACAGCATAAAAAACCTTACTGTATTTGTTTCAAAGTATGGATCCTCCAAAATAGCGTTAATACTTTGCCCTAAATTTGCGTTTCAAAGTTAATTACACGTGGAAGTTACCCGAGAGCCTGAAACCTCTAATTATCTTCCAAAATCTATTGATCAATCGATTCCATATTTGCTTGGTTTGGAATTTACCTTATGTAATACTTAACATATTCGTACAGTGAGACTATGACACCTTGTAATGAATAACACAACAGTTACAAATTGCGAGGCTTTTTGAAATATGTAGCGTTAACCTTCTCAGTGTTGCATTTTTGGCTTCTGGAGAGAAAGCTTCACGAGCAATTTGTTGTATACACGTATTGCAAATGAGGAAATACGTAAAATTCCAAAGCAAACACCTTGACTGAGGCTTATGCAGAAAAGAAACATCTCATTTCCCATCCCTTAATAACAGCTATTATAGATGCCCGAAAAATTAAATTTTTATGTTCTGGGCATAGTTAATAGGTATGTTGCATGTCGTTAGAAACATAACATTGGGCTCACGAGGCCAAAATAGGACCGTGTATTTCATAAGGAAAGGTCTTGGGTCCAATGCGATACGCTATTTTCCAACAGGAAATTAATTATCGGTTTTCTTCATTCATATCTGGAGTGGATGCCTGAGAATTTTCCAATTTTTCTTTCTCGAGCTGTGCGTATACGATTTTGCAATGTGGAATGCTGGATACATAAATACTGCTTTCACTCCTTTAGATTATCGGTTTCAGGGCGTTTTAGGGTTATCGGTTTCAGAAATGTTATCTAAAAATATCTTTTCAATAATCTTTGAAAATTACGAAAATATGTATTTATGCATTAAACAATTAATATAAAGATGGATTAAAGTTAACTATTTGTTGAGAAACTAAAGATAAAATATAATTTTTTAAATCGTATTGAAATTTTATTTCATGTACAGGAACGCATCTACGTGGTACAATAATTACAATATAAAAGTGTAGGGGAAAAAACGCAAAATTTGATTGAAATATGAAAAAATTGCGGCACAGATGTCGTATAATCCAGATATCCAAATTCTGAATTTTTTTGGCAATGCAGAAATGTTGCCAAAATGACGCATTGTGACGTGCGCGATGACATAAATACTAGGATTGTCAAAATAGATTTTTCTGTATATTTTTATAGATCTCCCCCTATTTATGACGTAATAGAAACCAAATTGCCAGGTACATAAGAAAATCCGCCAAAAAATCACCAAGCTCAGAATATGGCATCCTGGATTATACGGCATCTGTGCTGAAATTGATCAAACATACGATAATTTTTATCTCTTTAAAAGTGATATGAAATAATTTAAATTTTTATAATTGGGGAAGCGATGGACTGGTTAGTTAGTACGTTCGTTCCCCTCATAGGAAAACAGTGAATACAAATCCCAACTCAATTAAAGATCTGACATTGTCGTTAATAGCGACTGGCACGTTAAATATGTCGCAGGTCAAGTGTGGAAGTCTTCTGCTTGGTCCCTGTTTCTAAATTATGAAGATCCACTTTCTCGGCTACTATGGCACACCCACAGGGTACCCCCACTATATAAGATTTCATCACTTCCACCCCTTGCTGAAACGTGGAAATCCTAGTAGTCGAGCATTACACAACACCAAATTTTTATAGTTATTAATGTTTGAGATGTGATGTATATTTTTTTCCGTATTAATCAGCACATTACATAAGCTTTACATATTATACATAATATAAGTCTGTTTTATATAATTACCAAAATTTGGAATTATATAAAATGTGCTTAAGAAATTCCCCCTTCCCGCAGAGGTATGCTCATGAAATTTCTGGATCAAATAAGGATATGTAAAGTGTTATGTTTGAAATTACAAAGATTTATATAATGCGTCGATTTCTTAATAAATTTTTGATGTATTTGTTTGTTTTAATGAAGTGTTAGTGAATAGTATTTAAGTAAACAGCTAAGCTTACTGTTTTAAGTATCTGATTGACTAATTCTGTGCTAACCCAAAATGCAAAATACTGCTACCATTTCGTCAGTTTGAACTATGGTCAAGTGATTTAAGTAGCTTCAGCTGGACCTCTTCTTTCCAAGTGTTTCCATTACATCAGCGAAGGGACTGAAGAATCTACGAAAGATTAACATGCATAGGCTTTTGCAGAACGTAGCTTGGATAAGCATCGCATTCACTACATTCCGATCAAGAAATTGATGCCTTTTCAACAAGCCTTAGTAATTGTAGTTTTTATCATTACGAGTTACTCATTATTCATAGACATGAGATATTTCACAAGTAAATCTTCCAGTGGTGCCAATGTCCAATTTTTTATATTTAAGTTCAGTCAATGAGATAGTGATTTCATATCTGATACTTTGCACAATTTTCAGTAAATCCCAAATCTTACAGAAAAGTTATGAACAGCAGAATATTAGGGTCTTGTGTTCGTTTCCCAGACATTGTGGAACAAAAGAAGATGTATGCTATACTTTTGGTTTTTGCATACAGCTCCATCCTGCTAGTTGCTTGGAAGTTTTCCTGATTTCTTTCTCTATGATACATAAATACGACGAATAACCGTAAAAATTCCTCCGGAAAGGGGCAAATGCATTGTGGATACTTAAAGAAGCCTTACAACATCATAGAGCTGTGAGGTTATCAAGCTGACAGTGATTAAGCCGGCACTTATAATGGCTCTCTTCTCTCGCTCCAAACGTTTCCATTACACAATTTGTGGTACCTAGTCAAAATATAATCTGTTTTGACGCCGTCTCGTGAAGTCTTAGTTGCATTGGGAGGAAGTCTGTTGCTTTAGAATAAGTGAAATTTTCCAAACTGCTATAATATCTGTGTATTGAATGATGTTTTTACGAAATGTAGCGAATTTATAATATGAATAATTGCATGGATTTTTTTATACCTAAGATAATTTTCGTTTTCGTTTCGTCTTTTAAAAAAGGAAGAGTTTCCATGTTATATTTTCTGAAAACCTCTCACTCTCTGAGTCTTAAGATATTTCGACTTGCTATTTTCCAGGCAAAATGATCAAACTGGAAAAATACAAATATGATTTTAAATCTTTTCTATAAGATTCAACAGGAAATATATAATTGTAAATATTTCTTGTCTTTTAATGTATATCTAAAGCATGCATGTATTGCCTAGAATAAACGAATGTTTTAAGTTCATTTTTTCCTAGATTGTGTGTGTCTTGCATTTTGCTCTCGAAATTAAAATAAAGATGGGTGTCAACAAACAAATTCTGTGATTACTCTTCTTCAACAAATCGACCTAGATTGATATCCCGAAAAACAAAACTGCAAATCTATAAAACCCTCATTAGACCAATCGTTACATATGCCGCAGAAACATGGACATTGAATGTAAAGGACTCGGAATATATTAGAATTTTTGAACGTAAAATTTTAAGGAAAATCTATGGACCAAGGCTTGAAAATGGTGTATGGATCAGAAGAAATAATAAAGAATTAATGCACCTAGTGAGAAACAAAGACATAGTGAGATTCATTAAAGCACAAAGAATACGGTGGCTTAGCCACGTACACCGCAGAGAAGACAAAAATATCATAAAAAGGATAACAAAGGGTAAATTATTCAATAGCAAGAAGAAGGGGAGACCCAGAGAAACATGGATTGATAATGTAGAAAAGGACCTGGAGACCATGAAGATAAAGAATTGGAAAAATTTGGCTCTGAAGCGGGAAAAGTGGAAGGAGGTTTTATTAGAGGCTAAGGCCTGCATAGGACTGTAACGCCAGTTAAGAAGAAGAACAAATCGATCCACTGTCTGCTTTTGCTTATTGATGAATATAAGAATATGGAATAGTTGTATGGTGTCTAAAAATGAATATTGAAACTAAAAACCTAAATATTCCAGAGGACTGCGTTAGATTGTTGGGGAAAAACGTTCATGTTTGAAAAGTCGCGGGTTCGATTTTTCCCCTAACCGAAGTTCGTCGTACAATGAGAATCAACGTCAAATATTTATGAAATTCACTTTCTCCCCACCGGTATAATGTAGAAGTTTAGAGAGATGAGTGCCTACTGAGATGTTACCCTCTTTTCTTGAACTTAAATTAAGCCATTTAGGTACATTTTGTGAGCTCCAGTGGCTCAGTAGCTTCATGCCGCTGCCCGTAAGCTCAGCAAAAGTGAAGCATCATTTGCCGCGGGCAGTGGTTGGGAGGGTGACCACGGTGTACTCTCCTTCACTGGGTTGCTGGAACTCCGTGGGTTGGGGACGTGTCTACGTTAATCTGTGACGTCCAAAGTCCTTCCACTGATGTGGCGTGGATGTGGAGAGGAGGGTGCCAGCTGAGGTGTGGTCTCGTCACCTGACTGTGTTTCAAAATTACGAGGCACCTAATAGAGCAAAGTCGTACTTTCACCTTCGTGGTGCTCTGGTTAAACGAAAGACGCTCATTACTGACTTAAATTCGCATAGGCAACGGCATAGCGAGCTTGGCTTGTCCAAGTGTCATATGCAACAACAACAGGTACATTTTGTGGCAATAACGGCATGCATTTTCCTAGTAAAAGCTTTTTAAGACATTTTATCGAGCCATGTAATACTAATTGTCGTAAGTTATCTCTGTCTTGTAGGAAGATATATTCATGAAACGATATGAACTGCTTTTATGTACAGTAAAAATTAAATATGCTCCAAATGAAAATATTTTTCAAGTAAATGTAGTTGCAAAAACTTAAAATTTAAAGTGGTTGAGAAGCGAGCTTTGATAACAGCCGAAACCTCACACAATAACATAATACATATTCGTATTTATCTTTTTGTATGATATAACTACTTGTTTAAATTATCTTTCCAACTGATTTTCATGCAAGTGTTTTTAATTTCACAGCTTATTGTTTTTAATTTATGTATTAAGGAAGTGATAAGCATATTTCTTTTAAAATGCATTTCTTATATTAAACATTCCTGCAATCCGTTCTGTACAATGCCGCACTTTAATTGTTTCATTAGCACGTGCATTTTAAGCTTAGAATGTTTTACTGCGAACTGTGCCACACGCACAACGGACCGTCCTTCCCTACTTTCCTGAGTGTGACGTCACATAGCAACAACTTGACAGAATGGGCATGATGTCCTTTCATTTTTGAGCGAAGGCCATCGCACGAACCCCGTTTACAGGTTTGTTTGTTTACTCATTTCTTGAGGTCATTTTTTTCCAATGAGTTTATTTCTACAGAATATTTTTCACAACGTCGCACTTTCTTTTTTTTCTAGAAAAAATTTCAAGTGTAACGCATTCCTTCATTCTTACAAAGTTTAGTTGAAGGTCTTTATAATCCCATGATGGCTATCTTTCTCAATTCGTTTTGTAGCCTACTTCTCTAAAATCTTCCATCTGTTTAAATAAGAAGTGAATGTATATAAGCGTGAGAAATTTTCTTGAGGTTAAAGATTTTATTTCAACACGAATAAAAAAGATTTTCCTTTTTTTATTTTTAAAGATATTTGATGCTTTTTTTTTCATGCTCAGCTGCCGAAATTTTCGTACAGTTATTTACTTTTGGAACAAAATTGAACCAAACTTTCATAATTGGGAAGTTTCTAAAGAAAAATGAAAAATATATTATGTGAGTTATTTTAGTTTTTGTATTTAAAGCGGAAAAAAATCGCTATGTTTTGGAATCAAAATATAATTTTAAATACTCTCAAATTGATCAATATGCATCCATTTTCAACATACTATTAATAATTTTAGCATTATTATTCTATAATTCTATTATTAAAAACTTAAATTTTTAATAATAAAATCTATTAATAATTCTTTGTCTACCGAAACACTAGAATGAATTACTACCCTGAAAATTCTTTAGATTTTCTCTATACTTGAGTGACTTCATTCCCTTTAAAGTACATTCAGTACAAAACAGAAAGCTTTCAAACAACAAATGAAGTATACATGTATGATAAAAACAAGCAATTTAAACTAAGTGCTGTTTAAAATGTTTTTTTTTTTGTAAAGTAATTGAGGTTAAAATTTTTCTGTATTTTTCTTTAAAAAAATCTTATTTTTGGATTTTTATAAAATTTTGGATATTTTTATAAAAATCTTAGGAATTTCAAAAATATTTTATGAAATAAGAGCGGCCAAATAGATCATATCACTGTTTAAAATTTTATCAAAGAAAAAGTTTTCTTTTGTTTAGAAATCAACTTTTTATTTGATTTCAGCACGTATAAATCGAACTCTGGTTTATTTTTAGAAAGAAAAAAAATGGTTGTAAAAAAGAAAGCAGTTGCAAAATATTTGAGCCTTATAACTGATTAGATACATCGGTAACCTTCCACGAAGACTTTTCATAGATAGTAGGACATATTCATGTGCCATTGGGGTCGAAGCCCAGAAAATTTCTGAGCGCCTTTACCGATAGATTACGTATAGAAGGTAGTGATACATAAATTTATAAGCCTCATTTTAAATGATTCAAATTAATTCAACAGTACCTTTCATAAATTCTGGTTTCTATTTATCGCCTATTTTAACACCCATCTCTAATTGGGAGTGTTCATGTTAATTCATTCTCTTTCCTTGTTGCCACTGATTACATCGAAAAAGATTTAATACTTTCTACAATCAATTATTCTTAAATCTAAACAATTAACAAAGTTGAATATTAAAAAAAAAACAGTAATCAATGTATTAAAATATTTGCAAATAATATTTAGCCATATTTGTATCACATAATTCGATAGTTTGAATAATGGGAAGACTAGTTCCCTTAATAAATATGAGTTTATTATTCCAACACACTGTACAAGAGTAGTTAATAATTACGCGAATGGAATTGATTAATAAAATGAATTTTGAGAATTTCTTTTTCTTTAATATACGATCGTTTTTGATTTTAGATTAGTGCTGAAATTATCTACATAATCATAAATACTTAATTTAACTGACTTTTTCTGATTATGATATAAAGGATATTTTGATACAAATTCAGAAATTTTATCAAGATCATCATGGAGATACATATAAATAAAATCGATTAAGTGAATTAACTTGTATTCGCGAATGGAAAAAAGGAGAAAATTTGCTTTAATATCAGATGTGTTTAACTTAAATTAATATATATATATATATATGTCCACATAATAATTTTTTTATTAAGGTTACATAAATTATTGTTAATCTTAGGAGCAACTTTGAAAATATTGTTACACTTTCCTTTGTGTGAGAACAAAAGTTATTTTTAATCATGTAAAAATTATGCTTCTGTGATCATACTTGGTATAATTCCTTTAAGATAATAATAGTTTTTATTTTATTTTAAATTCAAATTGTCCTCTATAATGCAAACTCTTCATTATATTATTTTATACTTCGAAGTTTTCCTGTTTTGATGAAATAAGCTTAGTAGAAAGTATACAATAAAATTACTCCAAAAATGTTTATGCATAAACGTACGAATTAAACTTTAACATTAAGAATAAATATGAATTTTTGAATTGTAGAAGTTTAAAATATAATTTATGAAGATTTATAAAATTTAGAATTACGATATAAAAAAGAGACACCAATCATAAGTGCATTTATTTCGTTTTAGATGCATTCTTGACATGAAATTGTATTTAATTAAATATGTAACATATGAAAACTCAAAACAAAAATGTCTTCCCATTTTTTATATAATGGATGTTTATTAGTGCTTTAGTTTCATTTCATAGTAAATAAAAGAGAATTTTAAAAAACATACACATTTATGTAGATACGTATGGTGCTGCCATCTAGGAGATGCTGATAAAGATATGAATGTATTGGGTTTTAATAAAAAAGAATTCAACATTTCTCTTTTGATAATAGAAAATGGAAAAACTATGATTATTTAATTTAAATATTCTTGAATTATTAGAAAAGCACTTAATGTTAAAAACTTTTAAATGTTTTAAAAATCGATTTCACAATATATCTTATAAATGATATTTGGTATTTTATTTCAAACTTCAATCGAGGATTTTATACAAGAAAGTTGAGGAATAATTCAATAAAGTGAAGTAAATTTCATGGTGTAAAATTAATTTAAAATTTTCTGTTATTCTCAATTGTATACTTTTCGTATGTGTATTACATTATAAATTTCTAATTTTTTGACTTTTCAATTTATCTGGATTTAATTATCTAAAACTGGCGGATTTTAATGGATAATAAGAATATCTTCAAAGTAAAATATTTTAGTCATAAATCTTTACCAATTTAAATGAATGATTTCTATAACAATTAATCCAGAATGTTTCATGAAAAATATATTTCACTAATAGTAAAACTATAACTAACAGTAAGTAATGATTTCTGAATTTAAAGCTAATTTAATTATGTCTATTTCCTCAAATTGTTAGTTTAAAAAATGAAAGTACAAATAAAGAAATATATTGAGATGTAATATTTTAAAAATAAAGTATTATTTAATATATGATGAGACGTATATTTAAGTTCACTCAACCCAATTTATGAAATAATTCTAATGGAATGGTGCTATGCTGCCATCTAGTGAGAAAGAAAGAGATATTTCCTATACTGAACTTTTTTCTAAAATTTATTTATGGTCATTGTATTTTATTACAATTTTAATTATCTTTTTTGTATTATATTCTACATTCTGATCAAGACACAGAATTTGATGTTCCAAGCAATTTTAAAACAACTTATGATTTAAAGTTTATTTGAGGTTATAACGAATACTATTTGTTAAGTGAAAGATCATATTTGCTTAAACACCAAATAATTTTTTGCTGCAATTTATTTAAACTATGAATGTTAGCTAAAATTTCAGTAAATATGCTTAGAATATGATTAATTTCAACAATAAATATCTTTTTGTAAACATTTAATACTTGAAACATTTTAAAGGCAAATAAATTTATAATTTTGGAAAATTAAAAATAAATATGCAACGTCAAAATAAGTTAACAGAAACCGTTATGAAAGCAAATTTATATTTCAATATTTGCTATTAAAAGCGAACATTTATAAATTAGCTTAAAAGCAATTTCTCAAGTTATTTTAATAACTCATACTACACTGAAAAAATAAATTTTAATGTCTAAAAAAATAGCAATACACAAATAAGGAATTATTTACAATAAATTATATATAATAGTGTCAGACTGACAAAATATTTAATCATTTTATCAATTTTAATTTTTATTTAATTTACTTAATAGTTATATTTATTACAAATTGATTTTATGTGTTTTCAAATTTATATTTAATTTATTATTATTCTGATTATTACAATTTTTGGAGAATTTTCCTTTTGAAAAAAAAAATGCCTTTATTTATCGAAAAATAAAAAAGATATTTTTTATTTATTAAATAAAAAGATATTTTTTAAAAACAAAAAAATATCTTTTTTAACAAAAAAGATATTTTTTATTTGTTAAAAAAGATATTTTTTTGTTTTTAAAAGTTCATTAGTTTTGGGAGGTTATGAAAAAATACCTGTTTTTTACGCAGAAATCAAACTTTTAAAAATTTAACGATTTAAAAAATAGAAAAAAATAGCTGAAATTCACACGAGACCAGTTATAAATATTTATAATTCTCGTTCTGAATTTATACTGCTCATTTCGTATAGTGAAATGTGAATTAGCAAACAACTGCTCTTCCATTTTAAAAAATTTATTCCACAATTTACTTCTCTGTTATGTGGTGCCATCTTGTGGAAAATGTAACAGAATAAGATTTTATATTAATGGTAATTTTTATACAAAATCAATAAATATTATACGTATATAAATGATACGTAATATAAAATATGAACAAATGATGTAAAATCACAGCAATTTAATTATATACGTTATTTAAAATTTATTGAAACTTGATTTGTGTGATTAGCTGTGTACCAAAATTAGAGATTTAGGGATTCTTTCCTTTCAGTTAGAAAAATGTTATTATATGTATATTTAAGTCCACAAAAATCCACTTCTACATTTTTAAAAGGATGAGACAAAAAAAAAAGAAAAGATATCTAAATGTAAATAAAAGTAAATAAATTCAAGTAAAATAACAGTTCCTGTTAAAAATTTAGTTACATTTATCAACAATAGATAGCGCGACATCTCCCTTTTCTTTTGAGGAAAGAGTTTTTATTTTACTGAGCGTCATTGCTTATTTTAAAATAAAAGCAAAATCTCTAAGGAAAGCGGGAAAAATTTATTCAACAACCTCAAATTAATATTCAGAAATAAGGTTCCTTTTAACTTAAATTTTCTTTTAATTTTAAACATCGTGATGTTTTTTTCTACGTAAGTCAAACTTTTGAACCTGGAGCTTTAGTGAATTCAGTGCAAACAATTTTGTAAAATGATTTCAGTGAGAAATAGGTTTTATTTGCTATAATTTTTATTAAATAATTAAGTTGCAAAACAGGAAATGCTTAGTATTTTATATTTGAACCAATAAAAATAGATCATTTTGTTAAATTATTACGTTTCTTCAATTTAACTTGTTTCACTCATACCATTTCATAAGTAATTTTTTTAATAATATTATCCTTCTTGGATTATAGTTTCAAAATCTAAATATTAGGAGGTATATTTCATCTTGTTAAAGGTACGAACATTTTCAGTGCAGAAAATTACTGTCATAATAATTCATTATTATGAAGTATATTTTTACACTTTTTAAGATTAGCTCTATATTCATTATCAAAGCAATATCCACTCAATATGACTTTCTTCGCTATTTCTACAGGATAGAATATTTCTTTCTAATTTGCTACTACACATTTTTTTTCCAAATCATGTTTTGAAAGGGAAAATGATAAAAGAAAATTAAACAAAGTCAACTTTTTCAATGTCACAAATCATGATTTTTTGTTTTTGCTTTTTTGTTAAAAACTTTTGCAAAATTAGATTTGTATGGTTCATGAAAAAAAAAAGCAACTTTGTAAAACTTATGAATGCATATCATTGGATATTTTTTGTCTATTTAGAAATTTTACTGCTATATTTTTTATGGTATCTGTGAATAACGTATATTTAGACTCGTAATTTTCGCACAGGTTTTCAGAATGACATCTAAATATTATTTTTTTATTTGTAGTTATAGAAATGATAGTAAAACGAATAATTTGAAGACAATATATAATTAGTTATTATAATTATTTGATGACAAAAACTATATTAAGTTGAATCGTTATGATTTGTTTCACCTGTTTATTTATACATGAAACTCCCCAAAAACAGTCAACTTCTCGTAACTTTGAAACACGGTTAAGTGACGTGAACGATAATTGAGATGCTATCATTTTTACATCAACCCATTCTTAGAAAGGGATGTTATATAACCACCGAATTTTTACATGATTAGGCCCAATCAATACGAAATCTTGTATCTAAGTCAAGTTTGGTAAGGTAAACATTTCCCTTGTATTCGCAAGGGGTATCGGACTTACCAAATTATTACTCTTAACAGATTTTACTTATTTGTTTCTTTCTCCCTTTCATTAATAAGCGTACAAATTTTTATTACATAATGATAATTTATTATAGTCTATTTCGTATTGGTATTAAATATTCGAAAGGTATTCATACAGATTTTCTCAATTTAGTAAAATTGGACCCTTATAATTTCCTAAAGTTATAAACTTAAAAGTGTGACATGAAAAGTTAAAACCTAAGCTTTTTCTGTTATAAAATGTTTTAAAATATTATAGCACAATATTTTTAAGATTATACGAATAAGATAATATTGAGATAATGAAAGAAAAAATTTACATTTAAGCTTAAAAAAATCGAAATTCCCTGTCATTTTTTTTTTTTCGATTCTAATATTCATTCTTCGATCATTTTTTATTGTTAGTCCCAAGTTGAAGTAGAGTTCGGGCACGCAAAAAATTCCTTTTTTTTCAATTCAAATTCTGGATTTCTCTGTATTTTGAAATCAGATAACGAATGAATCATAGAGACCGCCATGATTTGCAAAAGGACTGATTGATAGAGAAAATTTATTTTATGAAAGAGTAGAATTTTAATTAAGCTTTTATCTTCAGTATAAGTACTAAATTAACTTAAAATGACACAAGTACCTTAAATCATTTAAACTAAGCCCACTCACAAATAATATTTCACATACTTTACATTACATATCTGGAGACCCTAAAAATTAAATATATAAAAAAAAGATGTATAATTTCTAAGTAAGTTTATAAAAAAATAAAATATACGTACAGTAAAGTAAGAATGAAAAAAGTAGAACTATTCAAAATGAAATCAGTTTCGGATTTGAATAAAATCAAAACCGAAACTGATGGTCTACTTTGGCTATAAAAAATTCTATTGGAAAAAAAAATTCCAGTATTGAATTTTGAAGTTTAATAATCTGGCAACATAATTCAAGAGAAGTGAAAAACGATTTTTGTGGTCTGCTAATTTTGGCAACTCTGCACATCATGCTCCTAGAGCCGAGAAGTGTTCGTCAGAATTCGTTTTACTTTGTTATCGGAACATGTGTTCATTGTTCGAACACATAAAATCTTTCGCGAAAATGTTCGCTTTCAGATTTCTTCGCATTCCCAATTGTTCGATAACTGATCCCCCACTGCATTTATTTAAGTTTTTCAAAAATGTGTATAGAGAATGTTTTTAAAGCATTTTAATTTAATTTTGAAACTCTTGTACAAAGAACTTGGTACTTAGAAGAAATTCGATTAGACTATAGAATGTGAAAGTTTTCAAATGAGCTTCTAATTCCAATTAATTATAGAAAATAGATCAATATTCCCATGTCAAAATTTGAAAGAATATTCATCAGGTGTTCATGAAATGATGGACATTTCCTTATAAGCTTTATATGAGCTTTATATTCAAAATAATTCTCAGAATTTATTTTATGTAACAGTATATCTAACAATTTAGAATGATAAGAATTTAATAGCTCTGTTCTTTGACAGTGATCAGAGTACAGAGATATTTAATTTTTTAACATCTATGCTGATAAAACTGATTTCCACATTAATAATGAATAGTTTTATTGAAAGACACTTATAGATGAATTCTCCTAATTAAGAAATTAAATAAAGCCTAACTTTTCAAAACAAGATGTGTGTTCCGATGTAAATATTAAAAAAAATTAGATAAAACATGTTACTTTTATTTTTCTATATGTTTGCTGCTTAAATGGCTGAATGATTAGTGCTCTGGCTTACGAATCAACAGTGTTTATGGGCTCGGTTCCCATATCGGACTTGAGTATTTGCCGATGTTCGTGGTCAGTTTTAAGCTGTAAGATCTGTTAATTATTGTACAAAACAAAGGCAGTGTTTGAATGACTCTGGTTTTATATAATAAACCAAACATTAAGCTGTAGGGCCATATAGGTTGAATATTACAAAAGGGCTTATAAAAATCGGACTATATTGTCTAGAGTTCATCTTAAATACGAAAATAAATAAAATAAACATTTATTTTTTTTTCTAAAGCAAATTTCCAAGCAAACAACAGGTTTCAAAGCAATAAGTGTATAAAATAAAGCATTTATTTTTTTAAAAGCAAGTTTTGTCTACAATATTACACTATGTAGAAATGTATCGATATTTTAAATTAATTTTCAGAATATAGTTTGGTTTTATTCTTCTGTAGAATATATATTACTAGTCTTTTTCTATATTTTTTTATCAAATGCTTATAAAAAGGGAAATGTTTTACTTTTTCTTAAAATTACATAATAACATTCATTCAAATTTTTTAAAATCTTGCCCGAACATGACCCGGTCTCGTTCACTTAAAATACATTAAACTTAATAGGTGCCATGTATTTATTAAACATGAACGGTTTTTAATAAAATCATTAATAAACAACGTGATTTTTAAGTATAATATCAGTTTCAACATTTCCTTAATATCTTAATATTATATATGATTCACATAACATCACCTAATAGACAACAGAAATTCGGTTTTAAGGCAGTTGAACATCCACCTATCTTTCCCATCGGCACGGATTTTTAATAGAAATAAATCACATTCGCGTGTCACGAGGGAGAAAATTTGCACAACATTCTAACACCTGCCACGACACATGTGCATGCTGAAAGCAGAAGCAATCTCCCCGAATGCAGATAATGACGGTGATCGAACCTGGGGCACTCCACTTGGAAGAGCATGTTATCTTTCCATTAGGTCATGATGAGTATTATGGATGACTGATTTGGAGAAAAAAATGGGAAAAGAAAAGTAAACATTGTGTTGATAAAGACAACTAAAATGAAAAACTGATATTTTAATGCTGTGAAGAAAAAAATTGTGTATGTTTGTGTATCCAAGTGTGTTCTACTGTTGGAATTCAGACAGCACAACGAATGCGTGTTATACAAAGCAGATTAATGTAACGATGCATTTTGTGACAGTATTAGAATTATTCCCAGAAGAAAAAATGGAGAGACTTTTGATAAAACACATAATTACGGAAGGGATAATGTGTGTTTTAAATAATTGAATATATTCAAAATTTATGTAGTTAAGAATACCTAAGTCAATATGAGTTTATACTGGAATGTCAATCAAAAAGTCATTTATTATACGAAACTCAACAGCAGCAGCTCTATTTCACGATAATTTCTTTATTTATCTGTGTACTGTACTGCAATGATTTAGCAGCTTTCTTTTTACTGTTTTTGCAAGAGCAGTTGATACCGCACAGCAATAATATAATATTATCTGGCAATAAATATTTTTCATGCCTGGGTTATTTTGGATTCAAATAGTATAATTTTCCCAGGTTATCTTAATTTCATTTAGAAGTTACTCTATAATTGCCTGAAAGTAAATTGAAATAATTTTGTTAAAATTTATTTATTAGACCCCTTGATTTTTCGCCTACTTTTTTGAAGCTAAGATAGGCTCTAAAATGTAAACAAAAAAATGGCAACCATAAAATTACGTTAGTTAAAGCACTGGAAATACTAGGGTTACCAGAATATAAATTTTATCGTCAATTTTTTTTCAAATCGCTAGGATTACCGAACCCACAATTTCACTCACATCTACATACTACCGAACCCACAATTTTATATTATTCAAATGCAACTTTTCCAATTTACAGAAAAATAAAATAAATGTACCATGATGATATTTGTCGTCGGGGATTAAAAAAAATAAGGAAATCAAAAATGAATGAAAAATTTGAACAAAATTTACATTTATTTATTATAAATAAATTTATTTATTATATTACATTCACGTTTATTCTTAATTTTATGATCTCATGTGTTTATTAAAAAAAACTCTTCTTCCCCAATTTTTTCATTGTCTTATTTATTAGGTTCTTTATAGTGAATAACTGTTATATATGACACCGTAAAAATTATTTAAGGTTAACAACTCCGCATTTATAAAATCTACACTCTAGTATCAATACTTTATATATATATATATATATATATATATATATATATATATATATATATATATATATATATATATATATATATATATATATATATATATTAGTATGAACTTGAAAATACAGGAAATATGAAGCAATTTAAAAATAAGTTCTACCGAATAAAATAGTTAAACACAACCAACCAACCACCCCTTTTTTAAATTGTGTTTAATTGACGCCATTGGCACTTGTGAGTTCAGATCTCGTCTTTTCCAAATACGTGGACTTTAGGAAACATTTAACGTCTGTAAGCGCTGCCAGCGCGATGTTCTTCCTCTTAATTATATTTTTATAAGCATTCATATTTCAAGTAATATAAACTTTATTTGATTCAAAATGTACAATACAAGTCTTAAGTATTAATTGTATATATTTTTAATTAAATAAAATTTGTATAATAGGCCATTCTATTCCCAGGAAACCAAACTATACACAAAAAAGTAAAAGAATAAAACAAAGACGGAATGGAAACGTTTCGTGACAATTACGCATATAAACTTAGAATAGAGAAAACATGAGTAACAAAATGAAATAGAGAAAAAAAAATCGGAAGAAATAAACTAATTTTTTGATACAATCGACAGAATATAAAAAGATGCTTCAAGGGAACTATTTGATTGCATGAAAATGATAGAAAAGACATTGTTTGGAAATGATACAAATTGCTTAAAATTGGCGCACGAACAGTAAGACTGCTTCAAATTATCCTTCCATGGATGAAAGGAAATTATCGGTGGGAATTTAGTAAATCATCACCAGTAAGAAGAGGGTTTGAACTCACAGTAAATCATTTTGAATGCTTTCTAAACATATATAATCGGATATATATCAAGAAAGAATAGTAGTTACAGCTTACACTATACTGCTTCAGCTTCACACATGCTTAAATCTGACAAAACGTGTTATATAAAGTCTGGCGTTATAATACCTATAAATATCACAAGTAAGGGCATCACATCAGAATACCTTTCAACCATCAAATTATGATTTGAAATGAAATGCCAGTCGTACTTATACTCGTACATAGATTGTTCCTATTCTATACCAAACTCGCAACTCGTTTATAGAACTAAAATGGAATATTTCAAGTTGCCTTTTTCTCCACGTTAAAGTTTGTCTGGTGTCACACTCCAAATGGAAATTGGAATTTGTCACTAACAACACTTAAATTCAGTCACTGCATCCAATCTAAGTGCCCAGAAGCTCACTTTATTAATTTTGAACAGTATCTTGAGTCAAAGGAATGCATACAATGGGCCTAAATGTACAGAGAGACCCATGTCAAATTGGCTTGAAACACTGTTGCCAAAAGAAATTGTCTTTATTGTAAGTAACATTGCCGTTTCTGTCCGGACAAATTGGTTAACAGAATATACTGGTTATCATCTACAATGGTCGCACACGGTTTACCTTGCCTTGGTTTTTGACCTTGCCTAATACTCCTTGTTTTTGAGAATTAATTTCACACTTTTGAAAAGCTAACTAGTTGTTATTACCACAAAGCATCTACTCTACTTCTTTTGTTAGCGCAGATTCAAATCTCCGCATAATACGCCAAGCCCTGGAGATCATGTCTAGTAAATCGAGTTGTCGAGACATTTTTTTAATTATCTTTTCTTAAAACAAAATCTCTTCATAATTGAGGCAATGAAAATAAATAAGCTTTAGCGAAATCACAATTATCGTACTTACGTTCTTTTTTGGTTTTCGACATCGTGAATGTTGATTTGCACATGAAGATTTTCACTTCTATTTTTTTACGCTTTAGCTTTTGCGTTTTTTATTTGATGTTACTTAAAAGCGAGAGTAATTCTTTTAAAACCATTAACTACGCTTATTTCTCTAAGGAGTACGCATTGTAGAATTTTTTTAAGTATAGAAAAAAAAAAAAACTATCATGCCTTTATTGCATTCTCACTTTGTAGGATACAATTGCTGGTCAACCTTACAATAGTAGACTAGTTAAATTATTATGGTGATGGCTGGTAAATTTTCTACCTAAAGTTAAATCTATTGTATACACTAGCAGGTGTTATTATCATTTTTTTTTTTGTAAATTAAATATATTATTCGTTTTCTTTTTTTGGCTGAAATTCCAATCTATATTTCGTTCTGCCTGAAGATACTCTATCTTTTATTTTTACTCCACCCTCTTCTTATGAAATGGATTACACCATCTGGAGTTGTGGAAACTGGTTTTAGAAAGAAGGGGACAAGATTGGGGACAGAAGGAGAATGAATAATAGTGCAGTAACAAGAGAAAGCGGTGGTGAGATCCTGCAAAAAAAGGTGGGGGGGGGGGAGAAATCCATGCGGCTAAGATAGAAAAGACCCCTAAATAGGATCTAAGAAATCTTCGGGCTTGCTAAATTTTAAATTCTAAATGAATTAAATCATATTAGCATTTTATAGTGGAGCAATCGTAAACTTGGAGGGAGATAAATTGAGCTTTGCTTCTAGATTACTGAATCTCAAGTTCGAATGAATTAAATCTTTTATGAGTCTTTTATAATGAAGAAAACGCGATACATAGCTCTAATATAAGAAAATGGATTATTATAATCGTTCTGAAGATGTAAGAGAAACATGGTTCCTTAAATCGTTTGCTTAGACGGTCTGGAAATTCATTTGTCTTTAGTAAGCCAATGAGATTTTTTTTATAAATTATTTTTCCAGCCAGTTATTATTTTTTAATAAGTAGACCACTCAAATGATTCTCATAATTAATTTGTGCAAAATATCTATATTACGGGGATACTTAACTATATGAATAATTAATACTGAATTATTTGTGAATAATATTTATTAATAAATTTTTATATATTTAA
Organism: Latrodectus hesperus; assembly: GCA_037975125.1. Taxonomy (NCBI): domain Eukaryota; kingdom Metazoa; phylum Arthropoda; class Arachnida; order Araneae; family Theridiidae; genus Latrodectus; species Latrodectus hesperus. The sequence goes on from JAJQOW010000024.1 coordinate 1,359,834, forward strand.
ATGGATTGGAAATTTTATGATTAAATGAAATGTATTTGCTTAGTTAAAAAAACAAAGCCAGTTTCTACATCTATTTTCTGTTCTAGTTTGAATCTGGGAAGAAAAATAAAAAATAAATATTATATGATTATGCAACGTTAAAATTAATTAATTATTAAGTTCTCAAACTAGACGAAATCTGCTGACATTTACAATATTGATATTGCCTCTTATACTACCACCTAAATATTTCAGTACATTTTTCAATTTTTAAATGTATGTTTCAGTTTAAGTGGTATAAAAACCTTGCTGATACAGCCGAGAATAAATAGATTTCGAATGATACAGTAATCAGTTATGACTCTGAAGATTAGGTAATCGTTAATGATATTAACATATTGAAGGAATGAAATACATGCATTTTAAAATCTACAAGATAAGCCTACAGTTTTCATAAGAATAGTTTCTTCTACTTTTCGTGTTTTTATTACACAAAATGTACGTATTAATTGGATAAAGTGACATTGGTAACCAGTGAAACGCATTATGGTTTCACAGAAGTCAATCAAAAATAACAATTTTTCTTTAACATTGATTTCTCCATGATTTTTTGACTAAAAACTGTTTCAAAAGCTAAAACTTTGTCTTGACGCTTGTAACTGGTCGCCCATAAGCTTCCTCTGTTTGCTGTTGTATTGCCTTTGCTTACATGTAGAATAAGAAAAAAGCATCCAGATATGTTACGCCAAAATGACAAGTGAATGGTTTGATTAATGGATTTCAATCTAACAGTACGTGGATAGAATTTCCAAATTATAGATATAGATATTTGTATCGATAATACAACACCTGAAATTAAAAGTCCCGGTTAAATAAGTTCTTGAGTGCAAAAAAGAGTAAAAAAGTGACAAAAACATCAAACTAAAAGAAAAAAATACTAAACTGTTATCTCCAGAATTGCAAAGTCACTTGATGTGATATTACCTTTCAATACTGTTCGCCGAAAACTCCATGAAATGACATTAAATGAAGAATATCATAATTGGGTTTCAGTAAAACAGCCCAGTCAAGAATCCAAGAGACATGAGCAAAAGGTTATCTTCAACAAGTTTGTTGAACTCTGTAAACTTGTAAACGGGATCTGCTTATGAACGAGCTCAAATTTTTCCAATAACCAAATGATAACTGTTTATAGATTTGGTGACAAATTAGACACAAGTAAACTAGTTAAGAACTTCTTTAAACATCGCATTTTCATAGCACTAGCCGGGATATTTGTTGGGTTGAATATCAGATTTGGGATTTTGATTTTTCGAAAAGTTTTAATTTTTGGCTATCTCAAAGTTATGCTAAAAATAATAAACCATCTCCTAATTTTGAACCAAGGTTGAATAATTGAGTTGACTCCAGAATTTTGAAAACGAATAACAATCGTTTGGTATCAAGATGAAGGCCTAGGTTTCTTTATGATATTTTTTGTGCTGTAGAAGTTAATCTGCATAGGAAAAATAATGATGCTATCCAACTTAGTAGAATAATGAAAAGTACAAACTGTTAGAGAGTGGTAGATGCATTCAACAGTGTTAATATTTGATGAAATCAATATGAAAATATTTAAGCTTACAATCTTTGCTTTTTCAACTTCTACAGCCAATAAAAGATAATCTAAAATTGTTTTATAATACGTAAAATTATCATAATTTCTATGTCTAGGACAAATTCAACAGAATTTCTCATTGATATTTTTTTTGGTGTTAATTTCTGATTCTGACCTTGAAAATGTAAGATCTTGAAAGAAAAACAGCCCTAGAATTCCCAAGAGAGATATATCAAAATTAGATCCAAGCACAAAACGATTTGTCAATCAATCACAAGCTTTGAAATTTTGACTATCCATTTTTTACAGATATTTATGATTGTGATATATATATATATATATATAATTTTACTATATTATCTAGTATAATATAGTAAAATGTACTATATTACATTTTATTCTACTATATTAAGCTCATGCATTCCTCATAATTTATGGCCTTACGACATTTCATGACTGGAATGGCTCTGTTCGGTCTCACAGTCATTGATGAACAATCAGGGATGTCGATACCATTTCTCTGCTTTCATATTGGTTGGGAGGGCACTTGGGAGTTTTATAGATTTTTTCCTTTGACACATGTAAAGATGGTCCACTATTTATCTGTAAAAACGTTCTCCATAAAGGCAACAAATAGCGGTGATCAAATGCTTTACATCAGTTTTCAGTTGTTTGATATCAACTATGGCGTTATATATAATTTGTAGTATATTTTCTGTACATATCCTTCAGGGTGAGTGCTTGAGAATTTTCTTGGTTTCTGATACTTAAATATTGTTTTTCCTGAAGGCAACCCGTGGCAAATGTTTAAATGTCTTACACACAATGGCTTTCAGCTTAGGTGTCAAAGATCAGCACATTCTTCTTCAAGCATCGCATGTAATTTATTGAGTGACAGTGTATGGACCCTTTTCCCCCCAAAGCTATCGGCAGTTATTGAAATCACGTCTTGTTTTTAAGCAATCGGACGGTGGGGGAGCTGCCTGTTGACATTCTTCGCAGTATTACACAACGCTGTCGGAGGAATAACAGGTCTTGTGTGGTGGGTGACCCCGATATGCGAAGAATGCTGCGCGCGGAGGGAGTCAGGAAGAGAGGCCCAGCGCGGGAGAATTCACTCTCTCCCTCGCTCAAGTTCATTGCCACTCTCTCCTCCCGAGAGGACGTTGACCCCGAGGAGAGCAGCGTTTCTTTCCTCAGTTGCCGAGCACAAGAACGGGCCGCTGAATGGACTGCAATCGAGAAGATCTTGCCTTCGCATTCTGAATTTCGGACAAACCAGATGGGAAACAGGATTTCTTTATCAACAAATTAAGAAAGTGTTGGATTTCCGGATTTGTTGTTCCAAGGGAATCGAATTTCGATTCATTCAAACAGTGCTACCCTCATTATTCATTTCGTTTTTAGCGAACTTTTGAGAGCGTATTAGGAGTAAAAAGGAAGTCACGTGTGTTTCAGTGTATGCCAAGTGTTCAGTTTACGGTTAAATTGAACTCATTTTTTGTTCTATTACAAAACAGAACATCCAATCCCTGTGAGGAAATAAATCATTAAAAAAATTCCAAGAAGATATTTTACTATAAACCTTGAATTCAATTAATTTCGTTTGAAATTGATTGGTTGCATTTACATTCGCTTCAGAAATTTGTGAGTCCGATTCAGACTTTTAGAGTAGATATATGAAGCTGTTAAGATTCTGCTTTAAATTATAAACTTCTACACTTATAATTGATTTTTATCTAATTAATGCTTACATGCAAAAAGTGACTGATGAGTGATAAACTAAGCAAAATCCGATTTGCAATTAAAGTTAAGAAATCTTCTAAATGTATATAAAAACTCACTGGAATCTAGTGGTGAAATAGCGTTTGAAAGCAAACAATCAGGGTTCGATCCATGCCACTGCTGAACTAATAGGAGGTAAACGATGCGCTTTTTGCTTTCTGCATGCACGTTTATCGGGTCAGATGCTTGAAAATTTTCGGGTTTTCTTCTTTGCAAGACGTGAATGAAGCCTTAAGCGTCTGTACACGGTCCACCGTGAAATTGTTGTACCGATAGCAGAAGAGAACTGACGAGACAGGTCTGATGATGTGTTCCGTCTGTTTCTTTTGGCAGTAACTGCCAAATACCGGTCCTCACTCAGCGTTGTAACTCTGGGGCGACCTGTGCTGTAATGTCTACTCACATTACCGTCATCTTGGGACCGTTGCCAAAACCTGGAGATCACATTCTGGGCGATTCCAAGTTCCTCGGATACTTCTAGCTCGGTACGTCCACATTCCAGACGGCCAATAATTCTACCACGTAAAACATCATCTAAATGATTCCTTTGTGTCATAACAATGCGGTTATTGCACTGAAAGGCTTTTAAAGCGCTTGTGAACAATTTTACTTCTTTGCCAATCAGTCCGTATATACCCCTCTCTTACAATCTCGTCATTGTGACGTACTATCGGCGCCACCTGGTGGTTTCTTGTAATTTGCATATTCTTCTTCTAGATGTGTATGATAATTCTACGTGTGAAATTTTTATTTTTGAGTGCAATTTGTGTGATTCTGAATTATCCTAAATTTATGGGCATGAGTGCATATTTCTTAAGCGAATAGTAACTTTAGGAGATCTTATTGTAACATTTTTTAAAGCCACAAGAACAGAGATTTACTATTAGTAAAAATGTTGTTCGGTACCTTAAAAACCATCTTGCCTTAAAAGTGATCAATTGCCTAGCAGAGCCTCTGCTGTAAAGATTAAGTTTTTATTATTAAAGTCACGAAAATCAAAGTATTACTAAAATGCAATAATATACGTGGTACACATGAAAATGCATGAAAACAGAATTTAACTATTAACTTGTCCACTTCGAGGTCATTTACCTTACAATACAATATTTAACAAAGAACTGTTATTTTTTAAGAATGTTACATTATGTTCATTGTAGTTTTATTAATAAATGTTAAAAGCTTAATATTGTAAATTATTTGTCAAAACGTTTGCGAATACTATACAGTTTTAAGATATATTATGTAAATCGATTTATCTGAATGGATATTTTAGGTACGTCAAATTTAATATTATATTTTTTAAAATTTTAATTTTTTTTTCTTATTTCTATATAATGAATTAAGAAGAATTTTTTTATAATCTCTCCCTCAAAGTTCTAAATCTTTTTTTTCTTTATCAGTAGATGCCTATCACACGTTTAATTTTTTTCCGTATAAATATTCTATGTTTTAATAAAAGAACCATAGACATGAAAATTATCTATATATATATATCGCCAGATCCTTTAAATAACAGAAAAGGAGATTATGAAACAGCAAACCACTAACTGGCCACGATATTTATTTGATCAATGTATATAGGTTTCAATTTACTTTCAAATTTTCGAAAAAGTATTTCTCATGGAGTTCATGATTTTGCGGACTCATTAAGGACAATATGCTTGAGAAAAAATACCAGAATGCGCGTGATTCATGCTTTGTACAAAATTAATAATTTCACAGTATAAGTATTTTAATATTTTATATTATTCTTATAGTATAAGTATTTTATATTATAAGAATAACAAAATATTCAGCATAAAAAAGCCATCTTAATCCAAAAGGATTTTTTTTTATTATGTACTGTCTATTTTTCTTATTGTTGTATTCTCGAAACATTTCTTAAAAAACTTATGCATTTTTCAAAAAAAAAAAAAAATACAATTTATTCATTTTAGAAATTAAAATACACATCATTGTCTAAAAACAAATCATTGCCTAAAAATAAATATCAAGAGGAAAAGAAAAATTCTTTTTGAGTCCTTGAACTAAAAATGAGTGTATTTTTCTTGTACGGTAATCTAAAAGTTAGTTTTGTTATTTCGTATACATAATCCATGTAAATAAAATATTATTGTTGTGCATTTAAAAAATACACATTTTGTTATGACAATCTGTTACTTAGTTTTTTTCATTAAAGTCAGTTTTATTATCCACAAACCAATCTCAGATAAATTCCCGTTTAACACTTCAAATGAACCCAGTTCTTTTTTTATGGCAGTCTATAATCTATTTCGAAGCCCCGTGGCCCAAGGCATAGGTCCGAGGTTCGATCCTCCGACTGTGCAAGAACGACGCAGCCTTTCATCACCTCAGTGGGTCGATAAACTGGGTACGAAGTGTGCTTGGAAACTAAACACTGGGGGTTTCGCGCTAGGCTCATCACCTAATCGGAATATATGCACCCCAAGTCTTCTCGGTCAAGAAAATAGAGATGTGCACTGTAGACCTTGGCCCACATGGGCTGTCGTGCAACAGAATAGAGCAAAAACTATTTCTGTGATGAAAATATATATTCGTTGTTAGGGAAAAAATCCATGTGCCAATAAAGAAGCCGATGAAAAATTTGCGTAGATTTTACCATAGTTAAATGTAGTTTTTCACGGCCTTTCAAATAAATTTAAGCATTTGTTTTTCTTATAAATATAATGAATGAATTGTTGTATATCGAAATATTCGGGTTATTTCAGATACACTCCTGGTTTCGGGTCAGTTAAGAGTATTTATGATGGTAGCATTAGAATTTGCTTCTAGTGGAATATAAAGATTCATTGATCGGTAAGGGATCATTCAAATATTATGTAAGCACAGTTTAGGCAAGCGTTCACCCATTCCTTTGTTAGCAAAAATATGCTTGTCTTTATAGAGCGGATCATAATTACTTTTTTCATTAGAGGTTTTCATTTATCTCAGTTTTTCTGAATCCATTCATAAGAGATAAAAATGAATTTTATTTTAAGCAGAATATTTTTTACTTAAGTATATAAACTATGGTGTGTTTATTTTAATAAAATTGCAACAAAATAATTACCAAAATTTTTTTTAATATAATAAAGTTACATTTTTATGCTTTCATTCTGTGAAATACAGTTACTTAAAAAATAATTATTACGATTTAATTTGTTATGTCCAGTAATTAATATTAAGTTGCAACCATATTTATGAGGTACAAATGAATTGAAGAAAGGTAAATAATTTTAGTTTACAAAAAATATTGATTTAAACATAGACAAAGTTAATACTCAAAATAAAACTGATGTGTTAAATCCGTTAGTTCCTAAACTAATGACTTTTTAAATCCATTGAAAAAAATTGAAAAAATAAATGAATACTTTAATTATCTGGACTTCAGAATAAGGGGTTTATACAAGAGAAAATCAGTTATGATGAATGGGGTGTTATTGAATAAAAATTTTAAAAAAAGGACACACAGAGAATGGTTTAGATTATTATTCTATGGGTAAAGCTTAGCTGAGTTTCACAACTAATTCATGTTGTAACTAATAGAAGTTCACTACAAAAGTAAAAGTTTTAAAAATACTACATTTTAGTTGTAGAAGAGAGAGAGAGAGAAAGAGAGAGTTTGCTGTGTTCCTTAATCACTTTTTTCCCTATCCGATATATCTATAGATGATGATATGATTAAAATTTTTAACTTTGTATGATATGAGATCCAAGGAAAAATTTTCTTGAAAATAAAAATCCTGAATGCAGACATTCAATGATCTTGCACTCGTATCTGTTAATAAAGCATCTAATGCTGGAATTTTCATAAAATAGGAAATATGCATATTTTAGGAAAATTCCTGCATTAGTAACAAATTCCAAATTACAAAAAAGGAAATAAGATTGCGAAAACTTAAAAAACAGCTGATATTATAACTCTTTATTTATAAAATGTTCTTTTTATAAATAATCTTATGATCAAAATTAACAATTATTAAAGAATATTTTTTGATTAAAAGGTAAAATCTGTTATTCAAACAAGCAAAATAACTATCAAATCTTTTACATGGTTGAGACTAACGAAAATAAAAAAACAGTGGTAATAGATGGGATATAAATTAAGAAATGTAGAAAATTCGATGGTTAAAAAATAAATAAGAGTAAAATAAAGTGAATTCTAAAGATGGAAAGCTTTAAAAAAACTTCCTTTATTGAAAAGCCTATTAATAATAATTTTAGAAAAGATACATATTTATTATATTATATTTTATATTGAGCATCCATCCTAATTTTGCCGATAATCTGCCCCATAAGTCGATGGATGCACTCTCAAACCTAAGTGAACAAATGTACCACTAGAAGGAGAGAGAGAGAGATACCATAAATATATCATTTATTTTATAACTTAAAAAAAAAAAAACTCAATGTGTGCGTGACGCAGAATGAAATCGTAAAATAAAATTTTCACTGCGTTTCTTTTTAGATATATTCAGACAGCCCCTTTTGAAATTTGAATATTCACTCATGATGCCAAGATTCAGATTGTAATGGACAATAGAAAACAAGTTTTTTTAATTTAAATAGACAAAATTCTTAAAACAAATTAATTCTTTTCAGACATTCATTTTGTATAAATCAAGCTTTTGAAATTATATTATCAAAATTTTTCTTTTACAATTCCTTCTTTTCCTTCAATCTTCAAATCTGTTTTGGATGTTTTTTAATTTTTACATCTTACTCATTTGAATTTGTACATATTTAGGAGGTTATTGATGATGTTTTAAGACTTTCAATACGTTTCCGGTTAAGAAAAGCGTAAACGTTTTCATTGCAGTTGAAAAAAATCATAACAGAAGTAATAAAAATAGAATGCATGAGATATAATGAGAAGTATCGTTCTGTCCGACCGACAGGAAATAATTGTTATAGCGATCTCACTATGGGAGCAAGATCAAGTCAAGCCATTTGGTTTCTTGGCTGTTGGAATAATTACATAGAGACGAAAAATCTATTTTATGTCTATTTTACTACTTATCACCACAATTCTCTGTCTATTCTTTAATGATGTGATTGGTTCAAAATTACTGAAATGTTACATAAAGTACTTCCTTTCATAGATTTAAAATGATAACACTGAATGTTAGAAACTGATAAAAAGCAAATTTGTTTTTATGTGAGTATAAAGGGATTAAAATACTTGCAATTTTATTATAAGAACTTTAAGTTAATCTGGTTGCAATGAAATGGGCATCCTAAAATGAGAGTTGAAAATTATTGTTATGGTAAAACGAAAATGTCAGCTGGTTTCTTCTAAAGATAGGAATTTTATTAATAGCTGAAAAGTGTATATGCGCATTTACAGAAAGAACGATGAGATAAATTTCCAGGTTGCAAAAAATGGGTTCTATATTCTTAAAGAATACTTTTATTTGATTTGATTGTTAATTAAATTTTCATCAGTTCAATTTTATCCGAGTAGGAATAAGCACTTGTTCTGAATTTTGCATGATTACATACGACAAAAGAAATTTCGCTTATTCATAATTTGTTGTTATTGTCTTGTGCCTGCTAGACTGACACTATGGGGTGCGCTGCTTCACTTTTCCAACTGAACCATATTTTGGGGTGGAGTCCGACATCCTCAGTACACACATGCCATAGGGACCCGCTTATAGGGTAGGCAACCATTCACACAACCCATTCATACAAAGAAAGGGCAAAGACAGGATAGACAGAGACAGAAAGCACATCCATGCCCGAACCGGGATTCGAACCCAGGTCCTCCCTATCCAGTCAGGCACTCTGGCCACTAGACAGGGTAGGCAGTACTCATAATTTGTTGTATCTTATGTAAGCATGGCCAGAAATCTGTCCTACAGAAGAAAAGTAAATTACTCTTAAGGTATTTACATAATATATTTGTACTTACCTTCACTTAATTCGCTTTTTATTCTTAAATACTATTTTATTAAACGTATATATATATATATATATATATATATATATATATATATATATATATATATATATGATATGTGTGTGTGTAATATTAAATGCATTCTTTGATTATTTCGGAAATACTGGTTTCGGTGATTAATAGCCAACTTTATTACAGTAGCTCCGCAATTACCCTTGAGTGGATGACGTGAAAAAGAAATTCACCGATCAGTCATTCTTAATACGTTTCGTACACTAATTAGGAGGCTGTCGTAATGAGAAGAGGCATCGGCGTGAGCGGCGGGGGTCAATGAACTGAGGTGTCGGCAGCATCCGAAATTCAGCCGTGTGTATCCGAGTGAATTTCACCTACTTTCACTTTCTACAAGCGGCTGAAAAGAGGACATTGACCTTGATCCCGTTTCTTTTCGCTCTCCTTATCCAGGAATCAGCTTCATCCTCGCCGATCAGAAAGGAAGAGTCAAGACCATCGGAAGGAATGCTGGGCTTTGAGATGTCTCACTCATTAAATCGTTTCGTCTCTTTAAGCACCGAAGAAATGATTTCAAGAATAAATCCTTCTTCTTTTGGGAGAAATGTCTTGTTGTCCCTTCGGCAAGATTTCGTTGGCAATAAATAAAACCTCGCCAAACTTATGTAATTGTACGTCATAAGCATTTGTTGTTTAAAAATGCTTTAAGCACATAAATAAACGAATTATTACTGGTGAATTAGGGAAATATAAAGGAGAAGGTATTAACATTAAAAAATGCGGAAATCAAAATACCATGCGAAAATGAACGAATGTAAACAGAAATTTCAAATATAAAATTAAAAGATTCCATATTCAATGAAATAAAATTATTTTCAATGTTCATTATATTAATCTTCGAATAAAATTTATTTTAGTACACGAATTCATAAAAAAAATCAAGAAAGAGGCAATTATTTAAAAAATTCAGAAAGAATGTTAACAAAACATATCGAAATCAAGAAGAATTTTGAAGGTAAATAAATGAAAATAATGATAAGGAATTAGGCTTTCTGAAAGAACATTCGTTTAATAAGCAGTTTTAACTGGAGTAAAAAATAAGCAGTTTTAACTTTGCGATGATGAAAACACTATGGTTGCCAAAATAGAACTCAATAGAAATTCTTCGAGAGTCACGATCATTATAAAGTCAATAAAAGTCTCGATTACCATGAGAACGAAGAAAATCACAAAAATTCATCAAAACTGTAATTAAACTAAAGAGATTATACAACTTTAAGAAAAAAATCGACTATGCGAATAAATTTCTTTCAAACTTATACACACAATTTTGTAGAAATATATTGGATTTTACTGAGATTATAATTCAATGTCATTTATAGATTTTTCACACACATTTACATATTCAAGTAAATTTTTTCATTTATTCTTCAGTGTTGAATAATTTCATATATGTATTAATTTCATTTAAAAATTTACCTCATTAATCTATAAAGTTAAACATGCAAATTAAAAAACTTTTTCCAATTACTAAATTTTAGGTATTTTTTTTAAAACGTCACAAAATTACTAGCTTGTTCACTTCAAATCTATTTTATAAGTCTATTTATTTTGTTAAAGAACAAAAAAGGCCGGGAATTTTTTTGAATGTGTCAGTGTATAGTTGAAATCAAAATTTTCAATGCATTTCTTGTTACTTGAAAAGGCTACAACATATCCTGGAATAATATTCACTTTAGAGCTCGTACAAGAAATTTTCGAATTAAATTTAAAATAATTCAAATTTAAAACATAATTATTCAAAATTATTACATATATCAAATACAATTAGAAGTATTAACTGAAGTAGGAAATCTGAAAGATTTAGGGATAAACAGTCACAAAACTTCAAATATGTTATTAAGATGTTTCCACTATTGAAAGTTGTGTTGCTGATGAAGAGTGAGCAAAACCTCATGCCAAGAAACCGTGTTAATTAAGAATGAAGTGGATTTTAGTTTTTAAGAAAACACTATTGTTGCCAAAATATACTATAAAAGAAGCTATAAACAGAAGTCTGAGTTGCTAGGGAAAAAAATCACAAAATTTCCACCGGTAACTTTATTGCACAAAAAGGATTATGTGGCAACGTTACTTTTACTTTTTCTAAATTATTAATCCAAGATAGATGATTTTATTTACATATAAATGAATAAAAATTCAAGGGAAAATTTTTTTGGGTTCACATCATCATCTATTTAAATGTGCCTAATTTTTAGGGCTATATATTTTTAAATATTGTTTTAAGTAATTTATTAGTTAAAAATATTCAAAATTTAAATTAAAAAATTAAATAATAATCATAGATAACTAATATGAATGTAAATACAAAATAATTCTAAGCACTATGTCGATATTTTGTAAGCGATTTAAAAAAATAAATAATTGTTTTCCAAGATGAAAACAGTTTGCAAAATAAAAAATGCATTTCAAAGTTTAATTGAAGACTAATTAGTTTTTAATATTTAAAATGTATACTTATATTAATCCATTTACTCTGACTTTTATTTGAGGAGAAATATTTACATTCTTTTCTCTTAAATAATCTTCTTTAAATTTCTTCAATGAATGAAAACGAAATTCTCTGGTCAAAATCATCATCAAAACGATATCAAAGTTTTTTTTTGATATATTTTGAATTATATATACTTTTACGTAAATAAAGTTTTCATAAAAATAAATTATTAAAAAAGAAAAGTATTTACATATAATTATCATTCACATTTGCGATTAAAAATTTACAGGAACAAGTTATATAGAATCAAATGTCATGCAGAATAGCTTTGAGCAGACTTTGAATACAGTTTTGGCGTTTTTAAAATTGTTGTTCCACATACAAATAAATTTTTTTTCAATTATTAATACTTGGTTTAAAAAAATTTGGTTGAAGGGAATTTATAATTGTAGGAGACAATAAACAGCGAGGAAAATTGTAATGGTATCGAACATTTTGACTTCTGACATAATACTTATCTACAGGATAGGCTTAAGGAAACTTTTGCAGTGAAAAAAAATAGTAAGAAATAATTTGCAAAATACAAATAGGAAGAAATGCAAGTATAAAATATGTATTCTACAGGTCTAATAAAGGGCAAAACGATGCTTCATTATAAACCATAAATTCCAGATAAAAACATCGAATACAAAAACAGAGACAGACATTTGAAATATTTACTCGTGATTATTTTTTTCTTCCTTTTGTGAAACGTGTTATATCGGTAAAACTTTTGCGGTATATATATATATACATACATATATATATATATATATATATATATATATATATATATATATATATATATATATATATATATATATATATATATATATATATATATATATATATATATATATATATATATATATATATGGAAATTAAGAACTCAGATACAATATAAATAAGTCTTTAAAAATTAAATAACTAATTGTCATTTAAATAAATAAATAAAGCACACATTTATGTAAGTATGAAATTCAAATTAATCACTACTAACATCACTTACAAATATGCATTATCTATCATTTTGTGAAAATTAAACAAAATATATACTTTTTAAAAACAAGAAAAAAAATTAAAGAGTTAATTTATGTTTTGAAATTATTAGAGAAACTGCCCATATTTGTAATAAACAAGTTCAAATTGAAGTTTTAAAAAAATGCACATCATAATAAAAATGTTAGTCAAATATATGCTTAAAAGTAATTAATATAAAGGACATATTATACTGTGATATCGAATTTCATAAAAATCCTTTTATTTTGAGTTTAGTATTTGTTTTAATATATTATTAACTGTTAAAAATGTCAGTTTTGATATTTGAAGTAAAATAATTACTTTTAGGGATATGAATTTTGTGTGTGTGAGTTAAATACAATTCACTAGTGACTGATGAAGTCAGGGATCTAGTCAAATAAAAGATTTCTGATAAATCCTATGATTACTTAAAGCATTTTAAAGCTTTCAAAATAAATAATAAATTGATTTTTCTTTCTCAATATGTGTCTGGGAAAATTTGAAGTTTTTAAACATAGAAACATTATTATTGAAATTAATAAATAGAATGTAGTTATTCCTCGCATTTATCGGATGGAGTCATTGTAACACAACCACCTAAATATATGTAGGCACAACGTTGTCGAATCTACTTCCATAATTCAACAGGAATAATGAAATCACGTGGTGCAAACCACAACAAATTACGTAATATTACATAATTAGTATAAAATTTGGATTTTATTTTATTTTGTCGCTCTGCGGTCATTTTCTGTACATGACGGTTAATTAGTAACGGTTTAAAATAGGTTTCGAACCATTAAAAACGTGCCTGAGGTGACAATGGAATTGATGAAGTGCTGATCTGAAGCCAAGACCACAAGCCATACAGCTATCAGTTTGATCATAAAAATTTTATAGTAATTTATTTTAGAACACATCTTTGACTAATGTGAAAGCAAAATCCGTGGTTAATTTTAATTGTGAAAAAGCAATGATGCTTGGCTTTTATACCAAGGCTGATATACACTTCCAAAACTATTCTGTTTTGGATTCATTTGATTGTTGCTATTTTTAAAGTAAGCAGAGAATGGAAAAATGGCATTACTGTTAAGTTTAGCCCTAGAAATTGAGATAAATCATGTTTATAGCGCAAAAAGCAAATGTCACTTCCAACGATGTATTATGACAGACCGATATGCTATAGTGAGTTATGATTAGAAATTTACTTGCTAAATGAACAAGAGATTTTTGAATTTTCTCTCAGAAGACAGTTCAAAGAACTTTGATACATATAGAGCTTCGAAACACTACTAATACGATATTATTAGTCATAATAATGAAACTTGAATATACTTATCATATTTTAATGCAATTTATTTAAAACAGCTTTATAAAGTTTAATTTTTAGAATGATTTCTTATATTAAAGTTAAATAATATGGAAGCTGTAACGGTGTAAATAAAGTATTTAAGAGATAAATGTAAGGTGTAACTTCATCGATTATCTTTTTTTATTATAATAATAATACTAGACTAGGGTACTGGCTCAGATGATATTAAGTCATGTTTAAAAATATTCACTTAATGTTAGCTAAAATGGTGAATCCATTATAGATAAATGGACTTCACTAGTTCATTAACACTTAATCTTCCCACCATATCATTCTTTATATATGCATTCATATATGACAATGATAAAAACGTTACCTCGATAGTTTAAAAAAATCACATTTAATGTTATAATCCGGCTTAATCTAACGCTATCTGACAATAATCGATTTTTTTCCTTTATGCTTTAAAAACAACAATAATCCTTTTACTGCTTGGAGCATAAATTTTTCAAATCTGATTAAGATAGTTGGAGAGTTCTTTTAAATTTTATTCCACTTTTAAAATTTTATTATTATTTATGAAACATTTTATAGAGTTACTTAAGGGACTGAAATTTTTGTTTGTATACCAGGGTTTAGTTTGTTTGTCACGCGGTAGTTATTTTTTATGAATATAAGAGTTACCTAGTCCAGGATCTGCAGTTTAAAGTGAATTCCGAATATTCATGACGAAATGGGATTAGAACCCGCGAACTGTCAAACAAAACTTCAGAATGCTAACCATTTGAAGGTCAGCTGTACCTCATGATTGTACCTCTGTACCTCATGATTAATAAGTATACTTTTTAATTATTATTTTTTATTTACTTTCTGCTTGATCAAAGGTCTTTGAGAGAACATGTGGTTGTATACTAAATAGAAAATTAGTTTATTAATTGAAATAAAACTGTCACATATCCCGTCATTAAAGGTCGTTTCTTTAATATTTTCATTTGAAGAAAATAATTTCAATTTGCTTAAAGTCACTCCCAGATAATGATAAAATACAATGCAATAAAATATAAAATTGCAATTAAGAAAGTGAAAAAATACACGAGAAACTTTTATACACAGTTTAAGAATTCATCTGGTTCTTGAAAACAGCTCATTGGAAACAATTCTTATGATGTTTAAGAGAGAAAATTCTTCTGAATTCTGTTTCATTTATAAGATGTTTGATACTACGTTGGTTAAGTTATTATGCACTGACAAAATGGATAAAAAATTACCATAAATCCATGATTAGATGAATTTAAGATACATAATTGTATGTTGGAGTATTTCGGTGCAAAATGAAAAATGTTCTTCCTATAGAAAATCTCAACTGTAAATTTAGATGATATGAAATATTATGACACTAGCAATGAAAATAAGTGTAATGCAATTTTCTTTAATATCAATTTAAAGTATGAAGAAGAGCTTTCCAAATTATGTTTTTTCATATTTTTAATTATTTTTATTTTGTGGGAAAAAAACGTAAGCTACATAAAACCTTCATCGTCAAATTTAAAATAGCTTTCTCTAGAGATGCAAAATGTCGTGAAAATTTTAATTTCAATTATATATTGTCTTCAAATTCAATGCGATTTCCACTTTAAAAAAATCACTCCTTTTCTTACAGTTTATCATGATAAATAAAATTTTAAATAGTTTTTGGGATGAATGAAGGAGAAGTTATGCGACATATTTAAAAAAATTTTGTGAAAACATTTTGTAATACAAACAAATTTTTATTTATTTATGTGGAACATTATATATAAATGAGGTTAAGTCCTAAATATATATTGTACATGTATCTGAAATAATTTAGCTCAGAAAAATGTAGAAAAACAAATGGGATCATTAAGTATGAAAAACTTATAAATGAAGTATAACTAGAGCAAAAAATCAAGTATATCTCTACAAAATCACGTATGCAAATTTGCTGAGAAATTGACATTTATACTCATTATTATGTGCTTTTTTATATTTTTTCATAAAAGACTGAAGAATGGGTACAGATGTTATATAATGTTTTTGACACGATTTTCTTTTTGACGAATTTTTTCCTCTTTCTCAGTTTCCTTGGTAACCTGGACTTCTTGTTTGAAAATAATTGTGGATTTAGGAGAATTTCTAAAGATATATTTTGACAACCTTACTCTTTCAACATCATGAAATAATTTTGAACATCATTTTTCAATGCATACTTCTGAATTTCCTTTAATTCCTTCAATATATTTTAAGTAAATTTCACGAGATTTTTGGATATATTCTTTAAGGTTGTAATGTTCCTTGCCATTATTTTTATTTATTTCCTTTATGTTTTATATAGATTTTTGCACAAACATATATTTTTCGAATATTCATTTTTTCTATGTATCTAATTATAAATATATAAATATAGTATTATAACATAAAATTTATTATGTTATTATTTAATAAATTTTTTATTATTTTCATATTTTGCTTAAAATTTTTATTTATTTTTTTTCGATTCGTAATCATTTGATTATGATTTAAGTTTTATTTTTATTTATAGATTTTAATAATTCATATCTTTATTTACACACACACACACACACACACACACACACACACACACACACACACACACACACACACACACACACACACACACACACACACACACACACACACACACACACACACACACACACACACACATATATATATATATATATATACATATATATATATATATATATATATATATATATATATATATATATATATATATATATATATATATATATATATATATACATATATATATATATATATATATATATATATGTATCATTAATTAACATTACTCAAATATTTGTGAACATTTTTTAAAAGTAATATACATTTATTACCTATGAATATGTAAGCTTGTCGAGTTTTAATAAATCACCAACAAAATAGTTCCAAAGGTATTATATGACATCTGTTTCGAAGGATATAAGATTTATTATTCGTTTTTTTTTAAATGTGAAACTATTTTAAATTTTATGTTTTGTAATTTCATAATTTAAAACTATATATTTATGCCCATAGTCAAGGTTTATGATTCATACATGAATACATTTTACTATAAAATTATTCTAAGACATGCCAACTTTATATAAATCATATTAAAATTATGTTTATTCATTATTAAATCTTTTCATTTCTATAAAACCATTAGTAGTTTACATAATAATGCATGTAATGCTTATAAATAACTGTGTAGACGTTTTAATCACTAACAATTAAGAAGAAATTTTTTGATATAATAATCTAATTTATAATCTAAATGACGATAAAAAAATGATTATAATAATGTGTGATATTATGATGAACTCTTTGTGGTATTTAAGAAAAATTGTTACAGCCACTATACTTTGAAATGCTGAATACAATAATAAAATTGAAATAAAGGGAAAATACTCGAGTGGATTTTATTTTTATTGAAATATCTAAATTTATAACATTTGATTCTAAAAGACTGAGGTCGAAACTCATTAATATTTTTTCATATGTATGCCAAAAATTAGTTTTCCTGTTTATTTTGCTTTATTGTATTTTATCAAATCATCTCTCTCTCGGTAATATTATTACCATTTATGTATTTTTTAATTTTTGTATAGTTTTCAATTTCCAAATGACAAGAATTTATTTCAAATTCGGCATTAAATTTTTCTTTTTACTTCATATAAGATCTCAGTCAATTATTCTTAAATCACTTTTACAATATTTTACCTTTATGAAGAACAAAAAGGGAGTAATTTTTGGAAGTTATTTACAAAATTACTTGCAGTTGTATGGCAACGAGTTTCTAAACACTCGAGTGGATTTTATTTTTATTTGTACCGAAGCAGCATTTAAATAGAAGGAGAGATTTTTAAACTGCGACAAACAAGAATGGACAAGCTTAATTTTTCTTTATATGCATTTTGTTTTAAATAATAGAGCTGATTTTGATTGCAATAATGTAGGGATGGATTGCCAAAATAATATTCCTAGTTTCTTAAATACTCACTTGGAATATTTTATATACATGGAATTGATTGGTGATAGCAAAAATAATATTGCCATAACAATCATAGTCTGTTTTTAGACTCGACTTGAGTAATGTTTTTTACCTGAAATTTATGTTTAGACAATGGCAATGATTTTGATTGCTATAATAAAGAAACTGACAGATGAAATAAAATTTCTTAAATACTTTAGGTAAGATTACTTTTATTAATAGGGAATTTAATTTCAAATATTAGAACTGAAGTTTAGGTTATCACAGTAATTCTTAAATTAGTTTTTTTTCTGATTTCCCAAGAACTCAACAGAGAGTTAATTTCCTTATCTGAAATTAATTTTTAGAAAACGTGACTGATTTTTATTGCGATAACACAGAAGAAAGAATTCTGTTATGGAATGTGTAGTTTATATATAAAAATAATCGACAATTTTTATTCTCGGGGAATTGACTTTTAAATACTATATCTGATTTTTGAGTTGATATGACAAGGAATCTGGTTATCCTAGTTTCTTAAGGATTCGATAGAGAGAGAATTAATATTTACTTAATTTAAATTTACTGTTAGAGTGGAATTAATTTTGATTTCTTTAATGGATTACCATAATAAAATTTGGAGTTTCTTAAATCTTCGAAAAGATTATTTTTGTTTACTTTAGATAAGCGAATTGATTTTTGATTGCAATAAAAAGATATGGTCTTGTTTTTTATTTTCCTAATGAAGCAACAAAACTTATTTTATATTTGAGATCGATTTTTAGATGAGTGATTTTGTTTGTAATTATAGAGAAATGGACTGTCATAACGAAATAAATACTTGGCAGGGTTACATCAAGTGACTCTGAATAACTATAAGAAAGATATGGACTAATGCAAACACTTTTGAAATTTTCACCTGTGAAAATTTTTTTCTTTTATTTTTTTAAATTTCTTTTTAAATAATTATATTCAGTAAATTATTTTTAAAATAATATATGTAAATTTCCGAAAATTATTTAAAAAATGAAATTTTAAATAGTTTTGTCTCAAAGGTATCAACGAAGTTATAAAAGATGTGTGATGGAAAGAACATCACCCGTTTATTTCTAATATTATATTTTAATAAACTAAAAAATACCATTTATTTTCCTGTTAAAATATCTGAAGTAAAATTGAATAGGAGTTAAAATGTGTAAGTTCATAGCCACCATAATCTTATAAATGTTTCACCCTCCCGTAAAAAAATACTTGGAAAACGAGATTTGGTATGTAACCCAAACGGCGCCCCGTATTTTGACCACCGGCAGAATTCCATCAAGTTGGAAAACCTCTTTTACCGATTCACACCACGTAAAAATGGCAAATATGAACTAACAGCTTCTCGAATGTTGTAATCCGAATGTTGAAAAAAAATGTTTATAAAACTTTAGTCCTTTACTTATTTTTACTTTGATTTTAGAATAGAATGTACCACCAATAAATCTGTAAATGTTAAAATGCTATTCAAATATTTGTTAGTCATAGCAAATTTAAGATTTTTACTTACATCATTGCACAGAAATTTAAATAATTTTGGAATTTGGTCTTGTTTATTTATCAATTTATAGTCACGTTTGCACAAAAAGGTAATTCATTCCAGACTTACGGAGTAAAGTAGATTCCAAATCACTGATAATATCTACACTAAACAGACAATCGAACCCATGAACTGTTAAACTACAAAAAAGCGTTAATTATTCAGACACCAGAAGAGCTTAAACACTTTTGGGAAGAACCAGGTGTCACATTGCTGAGATTACTTCTTAGACTTATAGTTCAAATTATTATAAAAATATTTTAAATTCAAATGACCATGATTTTGATAGTTGAAATAAATTATTCAGTTTTTGAAAAGTTACTATTTAGTTTCTAATTTAGAAAAAAAACTTTAAGTGTTTTATACAGAAAAAAGTGCAAAAAGTTTTCTCTAATCTCTTTGGGCTTTGATTAAAGAAATAATTTCATTTGTTAAATTTAGAAGTAATTATTTTTATTGAAAGTTTGGAGACGTATTGCAACTATATTTTTTGAGAAAGTTAATAATATAAAATTTTGATTTAACAGACTTTAGTTTAATAATTTTAATTTTTGTGATAAATTTTTTTTTGTGATTTTAACATAAGCAATAAATAAATAAAATCAAATACATAAAAAAATTATTTTACTACATTGAAAATTCTATATCAATTTACTTTTTCAAATTTCATATGAAGTTATATCGTGAACAAATTAAGATGAAAAAACATTTCAGTCCTTAAAATCAAATTAAAGATGAATAATATGAAATATATAGTTATTAAAAACGGTTAAAAAAATACATGTTAATAACTGTTTATAATGTAGTTTTAATTAGATCTTAATTTCTTAGGTTTGCATAGGAAGTAATCAGTTAACAAAGTTCAACAGTATTATTAATCAGTCATATGTATATTGCGAATCAGTCAATCAGTCAGTCAGTCAGTCAGTCAGTCAGTCACTCACTCACTCACTCACACACACACACACACACACACACACACACACACACACACACACACACACACACACACACACACACACACACACACACACACACACACACACACACACACACACACACACACACACACAAACACATCATATATATATATATAATGTGTATTTCCATAGTTACACACATACACACACATGCACATATTTCACATACGTTACATATATACACACATATGGACAAGATTCATGCGTTTTATTAAATGATGCGCTTATAGGTACGCACAACACACATTACACATTACATTATGCACACACAGACACATATGCATACACTTGTGCAGATACACATTTACACACACAAAATTATCGATTATTAAATATCTATTACATAAAGGCACATTTTCTAAAAAAATATTATATCTCATTTTAAATCACATGCAGTATTTAAATGAAAGTAAAATCCATGACTGAAAATATTGTAATTTTATAAATTCAAATTAAATAGAAATAATCATTTTGATATAGAAATTAGGAGCAGGGAACATTTTAAAAGAAAATACGTGAAAGAAAAGTAATTAAAATTCGTTGAGGATAAATTAATAATCTTGTAACATTTATTTAGAAGCCATTAAAGTTGATAACTAGCGGAAACTTTCCATTTCATGACAATTTACTCATGTATTAGTGTCTTAAGAACTACGTAATACTTCTGTTTTTCGATAATATGAAATAATAAGATCTTACCTTAAAAGTGTGTTTGTGTACAGATAAAAATTATGTCGATATAAGTAAGTTAGGTTATTAAAAAATCATTTTCAACTATCTATTTTTGCCTAAATAATGAAACACAGGCAGTCACCTCTCTCTTTTCAACCGCAGTCCAATGACGAATTAAATACCCCTGTAAGCAACCTTCCCTTCCCACCATGCCATCCAAGCCGTGATGGACACAGGACCTTACGGCACATTAACAAACGTAGGCTCTCTCAGAACGACGGTCTTCAGCTAAGTTAAGTATCGAATCTGTTACCTTCAGAACATGAGAGGGACATGACGGTTACTGCAGACAATAAAAATCTAAGCGAGCTATGAGTTAAGAAAATTTAAAAGGCAGCATATTTATTTATTTTGTATTAAACTAGTAGAAATATTTGTATTGCTTGCTCAAAAGCAGTATACTTTGATTCCTTTTAAGCTTATTTATATTTTAACTTATTTCTTTTATTAAAAAATGTTTATGAAAATACTATATTTTAAAACAGTGAAAATTCAAGTTATTCAGTGATTAATAATATATTTAAGTTATTTTGATTTATTGAAATGAATATTTTTGAAAAATTATAAAACTTCAATAATATGATTCGAATTCAATAATTTAAAATATACAAATTTATAAAAAAATCACGCGAAAATATACAAATTTAATAAAAAAATTCATTAACGATTATACTATCATTTACGTTGATATTAACAGGATTTTTTAAACATAAAAATGGATAAAGGTACAGATAAGAAAACAATCCTTCTGCAAATTAAAAATAATTCTACAAGTGGTGGTATAGTTTGACATAGCTTTATAAACCAACAGTTGAAATTTATTATGCTGTTTTTACCACTACATCGCTTGTTCTACAGGAGAATTTTTTCATGGACAATGAGATGTTTTTATATATTATGATTAAGAAACTCAGAAAACTCTCAACCGCTTACTTTAGAGAGCCATGCAGAACGGAAATACAACAATCATTTTTTATTGTTCAACAGTAGCTGGAATGGAATTAGAGACCTACCACTTCGAAGAAGTAGACATAATACCAATTCCCAATGAAAACCGAATCACCAATGTAGACTCAGATTTTGGCAAAAAAACTTATTTGAATAGATTATTTTGCTTGAAAATTTTTATATTTTAAGCAAAATTAATGAATTAATCAAACCAATTCTTTAGTAAAAATATGTTAAAATTACATGTTTTAATAAACTTTAAAAAGATCTCTGAAACGAGGTAAGAATAAATGAAAATAAAAAGAGGTAAAAAGAAAGCTATATATAGAAATAAAAACAAAATAATTAGAAATTTAAAAAAAAATTTAAAAATGGACATTTTTTTATTTAGACAGATTACATTACGATAAGTAACAACTATATAGAAATATAAATTTTCTTATTATAGTTGATAGAAAAATTGAATAGAAAAGCAACGAATATATCAATAAAGTTTAAACATACTATAATTTAAATAAAAGAGAGAATTTTCCTAAGGATTTTTTGTGGGAAGAATCTATCAGCAATATACCAAGTGTACAGTTATAGTAAAATTAATTATAAGACTTCAAGCTTCCTATATTATTAATCAAAAAATGGATGCTCAAAAAGAAGATAATTTGATGAATATAAATATAATCAAAAGTATAAAACTAATTTTATAAAAACTTATTATCTATTCTACTGTTATATTTTGGGTAATTTTAAAAAAAATAAAAATATATAATTCTTAATAAACAGTGAATTTCATCTTAATAGAGATAAATGAAAGACAGCTCTACTAAGAGAAGAAAAACTTGTTTAGGAACGGAAAATTGTTTATCTCACATGATATAATGTTACCTGTTCGAAGCTTTATTTTCCTTAGTTGAATGTTATGAAGAGAGAGGATCTATGCTTACTAAATAAGCGTTTCATCTAATGTACCGTAATTGGAGTGATATGGAAGATTTAAGTGGGAGTAACTAGTTTAGTTGTTGATTTTTGTCATGTGACGGTGGCTCAAAATAATTTGATATAGTTGACCGTTTAATATCTTCAGTCGGTCGAAATATCTAACGGGGATTGTGCTAAAAGATAGATAGCACTTAAAATGAAATATTTTGTCTTCTACGCTGTTAATATAATTACTTGCTATAACAGAGTTTAAAATTTTTCATTTCTTTTTCTGATAAATTTTTTTAATAGCTGTAACACAGGGAAAGAAATCCGATAAAACATTACAAAATTTATTATATTCACTGTTTGTTAAGTTCACCCGAGATGAGAGCTTATTTATTGGCGATCAAATCGGTTGATAGATAATTCAGGCTTAAAATTTAAACAAGCCTATTCATATTTATAACTTGGATTTTGATGATGCACTGCGGATAATTCTCAGATTTATGTGTTGTCATGCAAGAAATTTCTGAAAAAATTATTCTTTAAACCTTGAATGTTCGAAACCGGCTCACTTTGGACTTCTGAAATTTTGAGGGGGATGCAAAAAGCTGTATTCCTTGCCAATTGTTCGATATGTGAAGATAATTGCTTAGTTTAAACTATTGGCAAAAATATCATATAGGATATCATCATAAATTTTCATAATATACTAGAAAATTTTTAGTTTTTTTTTTTTCAGAGTATCACACGCACTTTACATTATTAAAGTTTCCAACTCATAATGTTTAACGACATATTTTTGCACATCATGAATTCGATATTATTATATTGAGCAATGTTTACACACTAATAATTTTAATAATGTATAAGTATTATTCAATAAATAAAAATCTCCTTTTAGAGCATTAATAATAACATAAAAAATACTATAAAACTGTAAAATTTCACTAGTTTTTTCAAAATTTATGGATTAGTTATCGATTTGAAAAAAAAATCAAATTAATTTTCTTTTAATAGGAATAAGTATCTAATTAATCTAATTAGATACTTATTCCTATGATAATATTTCAGTTTAAACAAGGACATTTTTGAAATAAAGCAAAATTTTATTGATAATTAGGGAAGAGGCAAAAATTATATATATATATATATATATATATATATATATATATATATATATATATATATATATATATATATATATATATAATTTTGAGAAACAAAATAATATAAATACAAATGGATTATACTTACCGGAGGATGATTTCTTGCGCCCTCTGCGATCGGGAGTCTTCTCCCCTACCCCGTGCAAAATACTAAAAGTGGATGAAGTGGGGGAGTAAGAAGACCTGGCTGAAGTGGACGTTGGGCTGCTTTGCGCCCCCTCATAGGACGGTAGATTGGAAAGAGGGGCGGAGTCCTCCTCGCAGCCCTGGGCGTCCTCGTAGCCCTCCTTGTGGTAGGGCGCAGGCTCGAAGATGCTCGCTGAAGTATATTCTTCCTCATATCGGAGGGCATTTTCGACCACAGCTGCTAAGTCATTGGATGACCAAATGGTGCTGGACACGGAAGCACTGTTCATGTCCATGTCTAGCTCTGGAAATATATCCATTTCGTTCATAAAAAGCCTGCCTCCAAATAGTTGAAAACAGAGTGTTTTAACAAGGTAATTCTTTATATTATAAATTCCTCTTTCAAACAGGTACTTATCACAAATTTGAGATTCCACTGATGTTTATAAAGCAACACTTTGGGAAAACAATCCAGTGGTGGGCGTGGTACATTAATTTCTCAACAGCACCGCTACTTCGATACTATTCTTTATAGAAACGACTCAATTTTTAAGTAATATTCAGATATTTCAACTTTATGGCAGATATAAATATGAAATCCAGTTATTTTATGAAGTATTTTTAATTAATTCAGTGATTAATAGAAATAACTAAGATAAACTAATGTTGAATTTCGCACTTTTGTTTATATATCAATTTTATTTTATTATTATTTTTGGAGTCTTTTTATCACAAAAATGCAATTGAAATTCTGTAAGTCCACAGTAAAAATATGATCAGTTAAGCTCAACAAAGTATTAAATAATAAAATAACTAAGGTTAACAGTATACATTTTGTGGTAACAGCATAGTTTAATTTTTATTCATTCAAATATTGTGTGTGATTATTCAATATATAATTGACACTTTCTGATTAGATTCTCTTTTCAAATACTATTTGAGCATCCACGGAAATAATCACTAAAAAGAGTACTTTTGAAGAAATGAACTTAAATCTCGAGTGCTGAGGTATAACACTCGTATATATGGAGTACACAGAATAAAATTCTCACAACGTCATTTTCGGAAATTTTTTTAAAATAAAAAAAACAAACTTAATTAAACTCAGTATGTACAATAATATACACCAATACTTTGTAGAATGCCACACACTTGTTAGAAGTTACCTGGAGGGAAAAATGAAACTCGTTGATAACTGACTTATTCCTCACAGGTAATTGAAAGCACACAATCTGAATACTTGAAACATCATTTAATAGTCCAATTGGAAAGATGCGTTGAATAGTACACTCACTTATCAGTACTGGTCCTGGAGTGTCCTGAAGCAGCCGGTTCACTCGTCATTTTGGACTAGGGATGGAGAGAGAGAGAGTGCGACCACCGGGCGTACGGAGAGAGACGAGCCCTGTGTATGTGCAGGGGCCACCGAATACGAAAAACCACTGCGTGTTTACGTTGGCCGGTCAATGAACTGCGCGAGAGAGAGGCTCATCTGGGGGAAGCCCTTTTGCTTCTTCATCTTAATCGGAAGAGAAAAAGAAAGAGCGGAGGAATGGAAGAGGGTGGGGAACGAGAGCCGGTTTCAACGGTGGTTGGGTAGAAGAGTTGGTCAGGGGAGGAGCCGAATCTCAAATGCAACTCCCGGATTGCCGGAAGAGGGAATTTTTCCGGAGGCAGGATGTGATACGACGAGGAAAAATTCTCCCGTGAAGGGAAAAGATGATTTGACGCGAATACTGATAATTTTTTTTTTTAAATATTCCCCGAAGTGAAATAAATTTTCATCGTAAATTTTTGGGCATTTTCTCAATTTAAAAATAAATATCAATATGTTTTTAGAATTGTGCACTTTAACATTTCCGAAGCAAGGGAAAATAACATATTACCAATCAAGAAAAGAATTATATTAATTTTATATTCAAAAATTTATGAATGTATTAATTTATAATTTTGTCTTTCGTCTTATGTTCAACAATATGTTAACATCATGTGAACCTAATTCTTCCCATGAAAAATATTTCGGTGAAAAGAAGAGTAAAATATATTTAAAAGAGTATATCCCTTTTAACTGACATTTTTCCAGTGTTGTTTTGTTAAAAAGGATATTTGATAACATCTAAAGCTAAATATACTGTGACTATATACAAATGTATAATCGAAAAGTACTCTAAATAGTCGCATGAAACAAAATGTAATTTATTAATCAAAATTAGTTTCATTTCCATCAAATATTCTCCTGCGACTTCAATATATTTCTGTAACGCTAATTTTAAACGCTAGTGAAGATGCATTTACAAGTATGGAAATAGGAAAATTTCGCCTAGTATCATGCCAGGAGAATATGGTGTTTCTGAGGTCGTATTTGTTGAATGCCTTTTTTCAAAAATTGACGTTTAATAATAAGTGTAATATAAGACACACAATATCCTTTTAAAAAATCCATGAGCTTTCTGGCTACATTTTAGGGTGTTTTCAGTTAATTGCTTCGTATAAATGTCGCACACACACAAAACGCTCAAATAATAGTTCTATTGAACACCTGCTCACTCGGTAGGAATTTATAATTCACAATCCTATGAAAATCAATGAAAATAGTCAACATTACTATTATTTTTAAGCACTTTCAGTGTTTTAAATCTTGCTTCACTTTTTAACTCAGGACTGGTTACAGGAAAGCTTGCTGGTGCAATAACAACAATAACAACCATTTTACTTGATTGTTGATCTATTTCTGTATTAAAAATACTAGATTCAAGATTCATCATTAGTAATAATTTGACTTGTGCAAACATCTCTAAAGCCATTTGAGCACATTGTTGTTTTTACATTAAATTCAAAGTTCTTGGAATAACTCTAAAAGCGAAGCGACCTCAAGGATTTTTTAAAATTGCCTAACCAGAATCAAACGATATAGTATCTTTTATTCGAAAGATATGTAATAATCTACCAATTTCCGGACAGCTATGGTTGTCGTTAACTAAAATGGATGGTCTACCAAATTGTTTATCATGTTCGATGGATCCTCTACTATCTTTGGACTTTTTATAATAACAATCTAACATTGTATTTTTTTTAAATAAAAAGTTGTCTTTAAAGGATTTTCAAAATGTTTTCTTTGTCTGTATAGCTGCAATTTTGTTGCTAATATGGATTTAAATGGATGTTATTAAATGTATCAAAACCTTGTCTTTTGTTTCATATAGTGTGCACCTAGTGTAATGGAAGATGGTGCCGCACCACCATGTTTTTCTGTCCCTACTCTTGAGTTGGGATCTGCCAATTGGATAGAAGCAGGTAGGTGGGAGTCATCGTAATTTATGAACAGGAAACAAGCAGAAAACCCCATAATACTTGGCCTTCCAGACGTATTATTTCACTTGGAAGAGATTGAGTCGACTAAATATTTAACTTGCATCATGGAAGATGTTGTAATACTATACAAAGAATTAGGTAATTATTTAGGACCATGAGCTGTGGCAGAACTGTATTTTCTGGTCAATATGGTGGGAATTTAAAGGGAGATGATAAAATGGATTTAGTTTTCTAGTCGTACTCAGTGATTGAATATCAACATTGTCCAGTGATTTTCAAATGTTGTCCCTATATTTCTCTAGTCTTTACTCTAGTTGTCTCTATTCTTCAAAGAATGTCATCTTCAAATGTATTTAAAGGCAAATAAATTCATTCGAGTGACTGGCAGTAGGGATATTTTCCCCTGCTCTCGTTGTTGTTGTTCAGAAAGGAAGGCTACCTAGTTGTATTGATTTCTAATCTTATAATGTTCTAGTATTGATTGGATAAATTGCAGCCTAGAATATTCTTTTGATTATTATTCTCACTTCATTCTAAAAAAAGAGGGACACTTTTAAATTTCAAATCGTCTTCTATAAAAAATGGAAGCGAATATTTTCAAGGTAGCCCCACATTGACAATATTGAGTTTCTAAGGAATTGAAGCAATAAGAGGAATTAAAACTTTTTGAGAAATTAAATTATTTTGTTATATGTTTGTCGATTTTTATTGTGAATTGTCAGTGATTATAATTTACTTAAAATTATCCACTTCTAAAGGTAGTTTAAGCTGATTCATCCACATTTATTAGTTTTTCAAAATATTCAGAAATTTCGTAAAATAGTTTTTGCTCCCAATTTTAAGAACTAAGACAGATGAATTCTGATACATAATTTTATAATTAAGTGTATATAACTTTTATTATTCAATTTTTAACTTCATATAAAGTTTCTAAATAAATATAAATTTTTAAAATAATTGCAATAATTTTTTAAAAATTAAATTAACAAATAATGGAACAATAACAATAGCAATAAACAATTAATGATATCTCTCAAAGTTGTTTTTAAGAAATAAAAGTAAATTAAAATAAGAGGTTTAAATATTTATACATTTTTTAAATAATTCATGAAACATTAAATAAGAATTTAATATTTTAAACAGACTTTAAAAAATAATATAAGAATATAATATTTTAAATAAACTAATTCCTGTCATTTATTTTTATTCAAGAGATAAAAGGAAAAATATAAAATAAATTCAAAATGAACAGAAATATAAATGATATCTTTGCGTTATACATTGTACACAAAATACAACTTTATTTAATATTTAAATTTAATGATTCCATTACATAATATAAAGTAAATGATAAATTTAAATATTTCTCATTTATTTTAAACAAGAATTTAAAAATGACTTTTTTATATAAAGGGAACATTGTGTTAGTGATATGAAACTGTTAATGATATTAGAGCCTTAAAACATGTTTTATTATAATTGCATTATGTGTTTTATTCTAAAAATTGTATAGAGATAGCCAAGTGTTAGCTAGCCCTTATATTTGAATTATGTGTTTTATTCTAATTGAAATTGTATAAAGCTAGCCAAGTGTTTTTGTATTGACATGAATAAATAACAGTCATGAAATTCAATCCGTTCATTTAGAAAGAATACATATTTTAAAACTATACATAAATGCTTTTAAAGAAAATATTCGAAGAAAAGTATTTATTGATCAGAGCTCTTTAAATAGCCTTGTTATTAAAGAAACATTAATCAAATAACTACAAGATCATAAACAATGGTAAATATAGTAATGAATTAAATAACGTGTATTTAAGATACACTTTATTCAACTACATGTTTCCTTTGAGCCTATTTGGTTTGTTTATCGATCTACTGTCATTTTCTGTATTCGAGAGCTAAGTAGATCAGATCCTACATTTTGAAATTGATTCATGAATGCTTGCAAACAGGCCCTACTTTTAAGTTAATTTGTCAGTGGATCTTGTTGAGTTTTTTTGTTTTACATGGGCTTATTATAGTGGGATCTACACCTTAAAGGGAATTTGGAGCCACTACACATATACATGAATGAGGTAGAGGTCGATACTACAAATTGTTGAATTGAAAAGTAGTCTGTTAACAGTTAAACTCTAACCATTTCTATTTTTCTCGACACCTATGAAAATTTATGTACACGCATACAGTTTTAAAGTCTATATTTGATTATTTTAATACAAATTTTGTATTAGTTATATTATTTAATTCTAATTTTAATAAAAAAATATTATAATTAATAAAAAAATTAAAAATATTATTATTATAATTTGAAAGTAATGCTAGAATTTCTTCTATTTTTTTTATATATATTCGTTATATATGTGAAAAAATAATGGTGTGTACATATGTTTTTCTTTGCCAAATGAAACGAGGTACCAAGCGGAGCAAATGGGATTTTTTTTTTAGTTATGAAATTATTGATGGTGCCATATGCGTATTAAAAGAGGATGGTCTCAAAGCCGGAAGTAATCGTCCATGTATCACGAACGGAAATAAGAGTGCGGGAATTCGAAAGGGGTAGGCTGAAAAAAAGAACGAGTTACAAGTTGGAGGTGCGGAAGGGGTGGTCTTAACCTAGTTCCCAAACAATCATGCCGAGACAGATGTTACCCCTTTCATAAACTCTCCAGGTATTCCAGCACCGGTATTCACGAGTGCATACTCTCCATCCCCTATTCCAACCCCCAACCACTTTCTTGCATTAGTGAAAGCACGATAAGAAAGTGGATCACTAACCTTTTTGTGACCCGTAAAGCATTAGGGGAAATTCGCGCCCTTTTCCTGGATCACTCTCCCAAACATCAAGAATTTTTAGGTAACAGTTGCATGAGAATAACTTTCCTTACTAAGTGAAAGCTACTGCAAACTTGTTGTATTACTATGTTGGTAAATCCATTTGTTTAATAACAAAAAAGCGAGTACGTTAAAAGTTCCGTAAGGTCCAATGGTTCTTTGCTGAGATGTCATGAAGCTGCAAGAAGGATGCTAGCCCAAATATCGAAATAGTCCCTCGACCATGGCTTAAAATTATTAGATAATCAGCAATATTAAATAGTCAGCAGAAAAAGACAGTCATAAATATATCGCAATATTTTAAAATAATCTAACCTACATCACTTTCCTTAGAAACAATTGCAAACTTCTGATCTAAAATACCTATTTTCTCAGGTATGGAAAGAGGAAACACAACAAATAGAATACCTTTTTGACCTATTCCTAATTTTTTAGTAATGAATTATCTTGATTTTCTAACGAATTTATTTCACATAAATGTAATACGTATCGAATGATTTATTGAAAAATACATTTGAATCTGCTGAGTCAAAATACTGAGTATCAAAGAATTTGTTAGACATTGGCAATAGAATTTAATGATAACACTGATAAATAGGGTGTTTTAGTCTATGAAAATAAAGTTGTGTGTAAAACGTAACCTTATGCTTGAATTTAAATCTGCAATCAGAATATTTCTATCAACTACAAATTTTGCGTAATTGTATTTTTCTTTGCGATTCTCTCATGAAATGCTTAAATACACTACTGGCCATTAAAATTGCTACACCAAGAAGGAATGCAAATAACAGAACGATATTTATTGGACACATACATTATAGTGGAAAGAACAAGTGATTAGATTTACAGGAAATTAGGCTGTATAGATCTTGAGAAATCAGTACCCAGAGCAGCCACCTCTGGCTGCAATAACAGCATTTATCCGGCTAGGCATGGAGTCAAACAGAGATTGTATGGCATGTACGGGGATCTCAGTCCATGCAGCTTCAACACTATGCCACAGTTCATCGACAGTAGTGGATGGTAAGTGATGGCGTGCAAATCGCTCGGCAACCATTGACCACACGTTCTCAATTGTTGACAGATCAAGAGAACGTGCTGGCCAGGGTAACAGTCGAACCTGTTCTGTATCAAGGAAGTTCAGAACAGTACGGGCAACATGCGTATCCTTGCATTATCCTGTTGAAACAAAGCATTAGGGAGGCCTCGAAGATAGGGCAGAGCCACGGGCCTTAACACATCGGAAATGTAACGGTTGCAGTTCAAAGTGCCGGTAATGCGAACAAGAGGTGATCGAGACGTGTATCCAATGGCACCCCATACCATAACTCCAGCAGATGGGCCAGTATGGCGATGTCCAATGCAAGCTGGCAATGCTCGTTCTCCCCGATGCCTCGTAACACGGATGCGGCCATCATGGTCCTGTATACAGAACCGAGATTCATCTGTAAAGATGACGTGATGCCATTTCCGCGTCCAGGTTCGTCGCTGATCACACCATTGAAGGCGCTCCTGTGACGCAGCGTCAATGGTAGACGAAGCCATGGTCACCGTGCAGACAATCCATACTGCTGCAAACGTCGTCGAACTGTTCGAGCAGAAACTTGTTGCCTTGCAAATGACTCCATTTCTCGACTCATGGTTCGTGACGTGGCTGTACGATCCCTTGTGACCATGCGGATAAGATATCTGTCTTTTCTGCTGTTAGTGATGGGGGGTCGCTGAGATCCTGCATGACGCTCCGTATGATTGTCCTGAACCCATCGATTCCATATTCTGCTAACAGTCATGGGGTCTCAACCGACGCGAGCAGCAATATTGCGGTACGATAAACCGCAATCCCGGTAGGCTATAATCCTTCCCCGATCAAAGTCAGACACGTATAGACACTGATAGGCATTTCTTCTTCTTACACGAGGCATTACAACAACTTTCTTTGCTGAAAACAACGTTGAAACGAAAATTGAGTATGAGAAAACTGCTGTCAAGTCTCTGGTTTTATACATATTGTAGATGTCGCTACTGTCGCCTGCTTTCTATGAATGCTCTGAAAATCTAATCATTTGCATATAACAGCAAGTTCTACCTGTCA
Source organism: Latrodectus hesperus (assembly GCA_037975125.1). Classification (NCBI taxonomy): domain Eukaryota; kingdom Metazoa; phylum Arthropoda; class Arachnida; order Araneae; family Theridiidae; genus Latrodectus; species Latrodectus hesperus. The sequence goes on from JAJQOW010000024.1 coordinate 1,392,683, forward strand.
TGCAAATTTCACGTGTGTGGTGTGCCACTTTCCTGGTGTTGTTATTTTAATGGCCAGTAGTGTACTTAGTCAGAAATGACTAATGTATGTAAAATAATATTTTAAGTGATTTATTTGTGTATAATATGGGCACGTAAATAGTATACACCATTTTATATTGTTGAAAATTTTATGCATATCTTAATAAAGGAAATGTGGTGATTTCGTCTGGAACATCTTCGCAACACAATGACAGATAGCTGTCATGTGCACAAAGCTCCCTGCATTTTAGTGGAGCTTTATAAACGTGACGGATTACACAGGTTGTCTTTGTATAAAAATCCAGTAAGATTGAATTCTATTCTATATTTTATAAATTTGTAAATATGCATGTTAAAGAGTTGCTTTAATCACACATAACTTTTGTTATATGCATGGGAATATATTTTACATTAAATAATCTCATATTTTTATTCTAGCTGTAAGTACGGAATCAAAATATGGAGAGGACTTCTCATATGTGCAGCTCATAATGTGTGAGATAAGTGATTAGTTGATTTCGGAGGTTTTAGGCGCATAGAAGCTCTCTTTTCCATATTCATGGTGTGACGTAAAACTTATTGATAATTTATTGTTCTGTTGTTTCTACAAAAGTTGCTCTCTATAGGATTTTCATGTATTCCATCCTACTAAGAATTGAAGATGAGTTGAAAGGTGAGGAAGATAGCAATGTTCAAGATAGTGAACTAAAACATGTAAAGATAAGCTTATTGAAGCAAGTAAAATCTCCTATGAACCTCATTTTTTACCTAAATCTGACCTTGTCCGGAACTTGAAACAATCCAACAGCCGGACCAAACTTTTGAGTTTATATATCTCATAGGCAGGAATTTCCTGCAGATTAACAATAACTTGCGTTTTTTTTTTCATAAAAGTCAGAAACAGTTTAAGGAGTTCGTTTCATAGAAAATAATTTTGTGTATTGCAACAATATTTGTGATGTGATGGATGTAATTGAACATGAGTATTAAACGACGGAGTTAACCCATTCATTGACTGACTCAACACAAAATCAGTTTGAAATTTATTCGCTGATACAGTGGGAATAAATAAATTTCCTTTTGTATCGTTAACTTTTGCAATTTATATAAAGAAAATTTATGAAACTATGAAGATCATGCAGGAAAAATTCAATGTCACTAGTTTTTTGGACAATATATTACAATTTAAAAATCATTACATTATTAATAGGCTTACAGATCGTTGTACTGAATTTTGTTGGCTTTTGCGCAATGAAATAACAGGGAGGAAAAACTGTTACAATCATAAGAAATGACTGAAATGAGAGAACTACATAAAATTAGGAGTCCCCAAAAATCTTTAATTGACGATGAAGGAGATTTGGCGAATCGTTAAACGAAGTTCCTTGTAAGTCATTGAAAAATTTATGCGACATTCTTAAGAAATCATAAAATTACTGAATTACCATGAGATTCTAAGTAAACTCTTATAATACTACAAAGATATATGTTCGTAAAATTTCATTTTTTTAAAAACTGTCAATAATGAGCAGAAACACATTTTCACTGACATATTCATACTAAATACCAAGAACAGTTAGGTGCAAGACTTTGTTTACTACTATTTGCCACTTAAGCGGGATATTCAATATGCCAAACACTCAAAGAATTCAACGACCTCTGTACATTATAAGTAAGTTGAATAATATCTAGCTTGTATGTAAATATGTAATATTTCATTCACAATTAGCATGCCAATCACAAAAAGATCTTGGGTGGTTGAAGAAAAACAATTTATTTAAATTCATCATAATAACTTTTGTTAGATTCACATGTGTTTTTGGATCAATTTGCTATTGGGCTACTGAAACTTTAGTTTATTTTGACTAGTGTAACTTTTTTACTCATCCAATTTTCATGAGGCACTTAACGCTTAATGAATGAGTTGATTATTTTAAGTAGATATCTTAGTTTTCAATCATTTTTTAAAAGAAGTTAAACACAAATTAACTTTCTTTTAAAGAAAGGACTGAAGACTAAGACAGCATAATTATTTCAAGAGAATTTTTTTCCTTAACAGCTTCAATGTTATTACTGGATTCCCTATTACATTAGATAACATCATATAATTTATTTGTACAGAACTTCTCACAGTTTTCTTTATTATTTCACACAAAGCTATTTTTCTTTCTCTATTAAACTACAAAAAAAAGAAATGATTTCTAAATATGGACCATTGGATAATACAATAATTAATGTGGTTTTAAGAAAAAGATACAGCGTACTCATAAAAATAAGTACTCAATGTGCTCATAAAATAGTATATTCAAAACGGTACTCTAAATGGTCATTCAATTGAGTTGTAATGCATAGCATAATTAATAAGGTACTCATGTTATAAACAAAGCATCTTAATAAATTCACGCTCGTGGATATGTGTTGAAGTGAATGACAGATAAGCTTAATAGAGGTGTTCTAGCAGTTAGAATATACATCAGAAGATCTGTAAACCCGATTCGCTTCTTCCGTATATAGATTGGAATCTTTTTCAATGAGAAACAACATAAATGCAGTCAAGAATAATGAGCATCCTCTTCAATGATCCATTGACATTCAAATCACGGTGTTGCAATCAAATGTTACATTTTTTTTTCTATTTCTCTTATGTAGTTTCATTATTTATTTACATATACAGTGGAAAATATTCAGGTTTTGTAGATTTTAGGATTGATTTAAAAATTAATATGGCAATTTAAAACATAAGCTCTAATAATTTTATGATATGTTTTATCAGATACTTTTCCCTTTGATTATAATATTACAATTTTATTTTTTGAAATGCTTTTGATTTTTGTACAATTAAAAGCAAAATTTAATTCCTTCTTCTTCAACATTTCTTCGCAGTATAACCACTTTATTTTTTTTTATTTGCTTGCATTTCGCTTTCTGTGAATACGGAACATGTTTTCCTATATTGAGAAAGACTTTAAAAATAATAGATAACATAGCACACGAACTCTCATTATTTTTCAGGCTATTTTCTAATGCATTATTTCTGATAATATTTCATTTTCACTATCATAGCATCTAGATTTTCCAAGACAATGGTGGGTTTTGTACTATAAAAAAAGAAATTTTGTCCCATTTCTCCTTCGAAGACCAACCCCTTTGTTTGAATAGTGGAAACATAAAAGAAGCTTATACATTTTCAGAATGAATTTAAAAATAATATAGAATTATTTGAAGCATAAAATTTTTTTTAAAATTATTTTATAATATATTCTGTTTAACATCTTTTTATTTTGACTACTGTAAAACAGCGTAACTTCTAAGACAATAATACTTTTTGTGCTTTTAAAAACACAATTTTTTCTTATTTTTTCTTCCACAATTCACCACAGCCCAGCCAATATTCCTTATCGCCACTTTGATTGAACTTTTCTTTTAAGAATCTAGAAAACAATATGGCATTGATGCTACATCTGGCCACTTGTTTGAAAGTTAAAGAAATAATTATGTATTTGATTCCAGTTTCTAAACATAGATTTTTTTTTGAGAAATAGGGTTGTAAACTTATAGGCATGTTTACTCGCATTTTGCTAAATGACTTCTAAAAAATTTGTAAATTATTAAAATAAATTCTTGGATGATATTCCTTAAAAAGAGAGAAATGGAAAGCAGAATGCTATTTAAATAAAATACCGAATTGATTTCAACATCTTTTTCATTTTTGAATGATAAGAATTGAAAATTATTAATTATTTTATTTTCTATAAAATTCTTTGTCAAAACAATGTTTTATGTCTTTCAAATCTCTCGGCAACAAGTCGTTTCTTTTTTGCTGAAATTTTGATATGTATGTGTATATATATGTGTGTGTGAGTGTATACATATATACATATATGTGTTTGTGTGGTCTGGCAATTGTAATAATATTTTTCCATCTATCCTTTCATAAATGCTTCACATAATTACTCATTTTGTTTTTCTATAAACAACATGATTAGCTGTTAAACAATGAAAAAGTATTATTTATTTTGATTGAATTAAAATCTGTATTTTATTTACTATTGGTACGAAACTATTTAAATAGTTTTTTGGGATTTCGCAGTTTTTCTACTGTAACAAAATACTTTTTTTTATACATTGTTTATAAAATAGCTCTTATCTTTGGTATTCTTTCTTTTTTTCTTTCAGTAAACATGAAAACTTGGTGTTTTTTATCAATTTTACATTAATTATGTTCCTTATTTTGAATTGATTTTTTTCAAGGTAACATTGATGATTTACTTTTGGAAATAACGATTATTATATACGTTTTAAACTTTAACTTTTTAAAAAATAATTTTACTATAATTGGTATTTTGAATAATTATAGATGCCCTTCGCGTTGAAACGACATCTGTATAACAGAATACCTCATTTTAGTAAACAAAGAGTACTGCGCATTCAATTACGGATTTCTGCCCGATGAAATGGTTTCAATACTATTCTTTTATTATGAATGGTATTGATTTTACCATCTTCGATACTCTCTTTTTATACTTAATAAATTAAATTTTATTTTGAGAAGTTACTTGCGATTACTAGTAACACGGCGTTGGAAAGAAATTTTCCTGGAATTGATTGATCTTTTAAAACTTACGTTTCACATCTACGAGATGGCATAAATTTGTATTTTTATTATATAAAATATTTTTTTTACTTTTAATAGTTTTCATTTAAATCATATGTAATTTTACTAATTATTAATCAAATGTATTAATGTATTATTTTTATTTGCATGCATCAATTTTTTTATAGTTACCAAATTTATTTATTTTATAGAGCCTTTATATAACATTACTTTTGATGTTTGTGATGTTTTATAGTGACAAAAGCATTACATTTCTAATCGAAAAAAGCTTTCCTATTGATACTCGAAATTCTAAGCGTTTGTAAGGCATTTTGATAGAAAAAGTTTTCTTCAAGGATGAAAAATGATAAGGACAAATTCGCATTTTTAAGTTCACAATTTTTTGTTATTTTATCGTAAGGAAGAAGATGTCTCAATGTATCTGAAATTATTTTCCTAATATATGAATACATGCAATATAATTCGTAGAACTTATACTAGTTTATGATGAAAAAAGGAACTAAAAAGATTATAAATAAGAAAAAAAGAATAGATTTGTTATAATGTGTTTTATATAAAAATCTAAACATATTCAGAAATTACCACACTATGCTCAATGTAATTTCAAATAAATTTATGACGAAAACTGTACTTAAATAGTAAGTAGATTCAAATAAAAAATAGTGGATTTACTTATTAGTATGAGTTATAAAAACTTCAGTATATAAAGTAAAATCTGCTCTTTCCTTAAATATTCAATAAATGGAAGACATTTATAATAAAAAATCGAATAATAAAATTAAAAGTAAAAATACTCATTGTAATATGCTTGACATAATATGCTATGCATTTATATATATATATATATATATATATATATATATATATATATATATATATATATATATATATATATATATATATATATATATATATATATATATATATATATATTATATATATATATATATATATATATATATATATATATATATATATATATATATATATATATATATATATATATATATATATATATATATATATATTTATATATTTATATATATATATATATATATATATATATATATATATATATATATATATATATATATATATATATATATATATATATATATTAAAGTATTCATTGTGTAATCTGTACCATTTCAAACAACATTATAATGAAAAATATATTTAAATAATATGCTTGATTAAGAAAAATAAAGACGTTAAAAGATGTGTTAGATTATGAGGTAGCTCAGAGGAAAAATTGCGCAAATTTTACTTCTGCTTCAAAATATTTAAAAATAAGTCCATAATTTGAACAAATAAATAGTCATCTCTCACTGGAATAAGATCTAATATCTTAACATAAAGTTAATGAAAATCCCGAAACATAGAAAAAAGTTTTTTTTTAATCCAATGGCGGGCACACAAGGGTGACTGAACCCTATGCCACAATAAGGCCAGAAACTGCTACTCATTTATCGTTACCCAGCGAGCACCTGTGAACCAAGTCACAGAGGCGAGTAGTGTTACCCGCGCCATACCACCACAAACCCGTTTATAGGGTGGGCCACATTCATACAACATCACAGAAGAAAGGACAGAGAAACACATAGAGAACAGCGAAGGAAAGAAACATCCATGCCCGAACCGGGATTAGAACCCGGGACCAACAGCTCAGGAGTCAGGAACGCTAACCACTCAGCCAATCGGTCGGTGCACACACATAGAAAAAAGTAGATATTTATATGGTAAGTTTTCCAAAGATATATATACATATATATATATATATATATATATATATATATATATATATATATATATATATATATATATATATATATATATATATATATATATATATATATATATATATATATATATATATATATATAAATTGGAAAACTTGAATGGTTTTGGTTTTGGAGAGAGAGAGGTGTACACACACATTATACTTAATTTTTTTGTTAGTTTATTAGTTTTAACTTAAAGCACAAGAATCTCAAAATTCAAAATACGGAGCTTGATCTAAGTGAAACAAACAATGCCATTCCATTAGAGTTTTTGAAAGTTAAACGTATTTCATAACAAAATAAGAATTTATTATTATATGAAGTACGAGAAGAAGAGGAACGTATTGAGAAGAGAGAAAAATAAATAGTTGTAATTGTTCTTATATGCTATAAGATGTAAAATATTAGAAACATGCATGAATGGGATTTTGATGTTTTTTTGATGTTTATATAAATTGAGATTGTGTTTACCTAAAAAGTTGATAATGGAAATAAAAATCATAAATAAATGTAACTAACGCTATTTTTGCTCTGAAAGCTGTAAAAATGTTGTAGTGCTTTTAAAGTAGTTAGATATTTTACTAATAGGTGACACTTTTGTCACAAAAAAACTGTATTATGTGTTTACACATTTATCCTTTATAAGCAGTCTTTGCAGTTACATCACAATTTTTCACAATATCTACAACAATGTTTAAATTATATGAATGAAACAAACGTAAAAGGAAATTTTTGTGATTTTTCTGAATGTGTCTGTGGAAACAAAAGCACCTATGTTTCTTAAATCGACTTTAAAGTTCGTTTTAATTGGCAGAATTAAATCAAAATACATTTCTCATCAATGTAGTCTTAATGTCTAAAATGTAATTACGAAATGTAAGATGGTGTGAGTAGGTAGATCAGTTCATAAAGTTTCCAGCAAGTGAATAATATTTCATTCTCCCAAAATGTTCCTCAAAGAAAGTAAAAAACCTGTTTTATGCGTTGTGGTCGGGCCCCTTCTTGCATGAACTAAGAACCTTATTTATCCTTCTACATTTACTATATCGTGGAGAATTATTCGAAAACTGTTCCGTACCTCCACTACAATTTGTGCGCACTCGAGATGGTTCCTTGTAAAAGAAGACGCCAACAGCAGCCTTGAAATTAAAACAATATTTTTTGGAAAATGAAAGTATTTTGCTAAATATCCTGTTACGAGCTTTCAGTATTCTGAAATCATCAATCCGAAGCAAATCACTCAGTATTTTTTTCAATTTGAAATAGCTTTAAACTAAAAAATCTCAGCTCAAAATATTAGGAAGCATTTTGAAACATTTAAAAAATCTCATTCCCGGAGTAACTGCTATTAGTTTGAAGTTAACAACACTGAAACACAATCCATCTATTGAAAGGAGTCAAAAAAGTTTTCTATTCGATGCATTTTGCTATTTTAAGAGAAAAAATAGGTATTTTTTCCTGCGATAATCGAATACTAGAAAAATATATTGTTACACAGAATACAAAATTTTACTTATTTCTATTATTTGAGCTAATTTTTCTCGCACTTAAAAAAATGAAGATTTTCATAACCCTGGACCACTCTTCTTTTAGATTTTGAAACTAAAGCTTATTTTTGTCGTTATTATTTTTATTTAGTTTTGAATATTTTATATCAGATTTTCACAGAATTCAAAATTAAGCTTATTATTTCATTCTTCTGCTTATCTTTGTTCTCGAGTTATTTAATTTTAAAATATGGAACCTCATTGTGAGCAGATATATAAAATATTTACAAGTTAAAAAAATATGAACATAAAAATTCAAGGAAATATTAACTTTGATATTTTAAAATTCAGAGGAAAAGAAATTTTAGTCTCTATCAATTTTTTATATCCTGCAGTTTTGTTATTTCCGCGAAAAATAAATATTTTTATTGTTGAATTTTAATCAACGAAGATTTATATCAGATGCGTTCTCTCATTTACAGTTGCGTATATAGTTAAAATTATACTAAGTTTATTTTCCGATTTAAAGCAAATCTGTAATAAAAAATTACATTTTTTAAAAAAAATTCTTTTGGAAAAATTCTTGCTGATTTCGAGCGAACAGTAAATTGTTAGTCAAAAGCATTTGCAAATAGTTTTATTCAAGAAAAAAATTTCAGGAAATAAGTTAATTAAAAAATGCTTCCACTTTTTATTGAAGGAGTAATATCAATAAAAACAATAAGAAATTAGGTATATGTACTCCTTCGCTTCATTACAATGAATTTATAGCTTACACCTGACTTATTACGTGTTTTTATTTAGTTTTCATTTTGAGGAGAAATACGTGTACCTGGAATTCGGGAATACTGAATAGCTATGAACTTAGGAAGCAAATATTAAACTAATGCGATCAAAATAGAATCAGAGCATTTGTAAGACATTTTTTGTACATGGCATAGCGAAATAAATAAAAACTCTATGAATAAAAAAATCACTTCTAATTGAAATTTCAATTTAAACTGGGAACAAGAAATCCTACTATTTAATAAATTAAAATGGATATATTACAAAACGTTTTTAAGTTCTAGTCTAGTTATGAACTGAAAAAACAAACATTAAATTTAGTGATAAAAGGGAAGCAACTTACAAGATTTTTTCCAATATGGCGTACCTAAATATGCAAAAATCTAAGTTATTGAAAAAAAAAATCATTTTGGATTGAGGTTTCTGTTTAAATTTCATGTGATATAGGGTAAACATGAAAATATGAAGTTAAGCAGTTTAATACATATAAAAATATACACATTACCAAATAATTTAATTTACAACTCCCTAAAATGATATTTTTTATCACGAAATGAAGTCTTATTTACAGAATAGATAAAAACAAGTTGAATGAAGTATATAATACTTGAAAACTCTCTTTAGCTAAGAAGTTATTGAATTCTTAAGTTAGAATTCTCTTTCATCGATAGTTTAATGCATTTCTGAGTGATGACATATTGGAGAAGGTGAAAACGCTTTCTCACTAAAAAGAGAGGGAAAAAAATTCCTTTTCAAAAAAATTAAAAAAGTCAGCAAACATTATTATTTTTTTATTTAAAAACTATATGGGTATGTAGAGTATTCGCATTGCTGTAAATATTTTTTTCATTTATCCCAGTGATATAAACAGATGACAGTTTTAAATGGAGGAAAATAACCACAAATTTTTTTCTTGTCATAAGAAAAATTCCGGAGCAGAAAGCTACATTGCTTAAATTAATCGTATAACGGTATAAGCAACTTTTCAAGAAATGAAAGTTAGCAAATATGTTTCAAATTAATTACAAACTCATTGATTAAAATATCGAAATACACCATAATTTTTTATGATTTTGAATTAGCAAGAGACCGATATACTGATATAAGTTTCATTTCCCTCCCGATTTTAATTTTACCCCCAACAAAATTTGGCTGACAAACATATAGATTTTATATTTTGGGTTATTAAAAATGATGTAAAAATTTTGAGAAATAACTTAGTTTTTAGTTTTTTATTTTAAATTAGCAATTGTAATACATAGCTATGTTTAAAATTTCCTTTTGTGCAGTTGTTCTCAATTAAACCCCGGTCAAAATTTCGGAGGATAAATAGAAAAATGATTCGATTTACATACGTATGAACACACATTTTTTACTGTAGTTAATATTTTAGATTTTAATTTCCTATAATGACTTTAAAAATTATCTTGTTTATTTGCAGAATAAATAGAAATTAGTTTCATGTGTATTATATATATTATAATTCATCTAAATATTTTTACTGTTCATAATATATGAATTTAATAGACAGTACCAAGTTGCATTGTAAAATTATATTAAACTGTCGAAAAGTCATCAGATTAAAAAAAAAATAATGCATGCATAATTACATCTCTATAAACAAGAGCTAAAAGATAAAGAAAAAAAAAATGTTTTCCTATTTTAATAATTTGCTTATGGGAATTGAAAAATAATTGAAAATAACTGTGTTCGGGTCCTATAAACGAATCTCAATGTTTAAGTTTATATTTTGAATTAAATGCACGTGTTTAAATTAAATGTATACATTACATTATCCTTTTCGTTATTTATTCGAAAAATAAATCCTCTTCATGTTTGCAACTTGATAACAAACATGTGCAAGGAAAGAAACTATCCACATTCTTCTTTATCTGGAAATCATCCTACGACATAAAATCAATTGGCATTTAAGTTAACGCCCTCATTATCTTAGCTTCTATATCATATTCTCACATGAAAATTTTTCATACATATATATTCCTTTACATTTATTTGTAATTTTATAAACGTGTTTTGAGCAATTAATTTAACGTAACACATTTTAAAAATTACAAAAAATGACTTGTTTTTTTTATTTGTGGTTATTATTTTCCTAATAGTTCCTGCTTTTTGTGTGATAAATTCATAAATAATTTACTATATAAATTTTCACGCACATATAAACTTACTCAAGTTGCTGAATTCTAATGAAATTTCTTCAAAGCAGATTTGTTCTCAAATGTCCTTTTGTGATACAATGTGATATTTTATAATTATGTTAATTTCCAAAATATTCTCTATGTTTGGAAATCAGATTTTATTTGAAAGCTAAACTAAATAAATTTTTTTATAATTCATTTTCTATTTCTTGACGTTGGGAAATCAGATTTTATTTGAATGCTAAACCAAATAGTATTTTTTTACAAAAAACTGAATATTAAATTATGAAATAAAATAAATGCTAGAACTAATAATACCTTTTAATGTAGTATTAAAAAAACAATGTACTCGATATTCATATTCTCTTATGAAAACATATATTTCTATTTTCGTTGATGTTTAATACATTTTTGTCATTGATGACAAGCTTATTAAAATTAGCTTTATTTATAAAAACCTGCTTCCTTAAATATTTTAAGTAAAAATCTTAGCTCAAATGGAACTAAGAAATTAATATAAACAATTAGAAAAATAAATTTTTTTAAGTAAATATATTGATTTAATAGTTCTATTGTTCTAAGACATTGATTTATAGAGCATTTAAAATGTTTTATTTTATTTGATCTTGGATTTATTTCGATAAAAATTCTATTTTAATTTCTAACTTCCGAAATATGGTGTATCCAAATTTGAAGTCGCTCTTGCAATGTGTTCCAAACAAAACCGATAGATGGCAGCACAACACAGTTTTGCAGTTCTTTCTCTATATTTTACTTAAAAAGTATTAATCAGTATCGTTAAGATCAAATTAATGAAATTTTAATTATTTCAGTAATATGAGTCAACTTTTTCACATATTTATTTTTAAAAATCTAGAAAAATACATAGTCACGTACATTAATAATCAAAATTAATTAATGTATAAATGTATATTATTCTATATTTAATTGATAATTATCCAAAATCACTGATGATGAAGCAAGAATACTGTAAATTACTGTAGCTGATTATACGTAGTAACAATACTTCTTGAAGTAAAATATTTTCTGAAGCACATTTTGCAACGAAAATAACTTCGTTATTTGCGTTAGTCTAATAAATTAAAACTATTGGTAGGCAAATACAAAAGTATTCACTGGGTCTGAATGATAATGTAAGTTAGTTTCAAAATTTTTTCCACATTGATGAGTTAATTATATTTATGTCACATAAATTTTAACTTAAATATGCTTCTATATTATATTGTCTCATTTTGTTGTTCTGCTATCATTAAACTTTATCGAGTTTGTTCATAAATATTTATCGCTGTTGCAAAGAAAACTTAAAAATAGTCTCTTATTCAACACAGTATAAGATTTTAATAATTGCTATCAAAAACTTTTCAAAATATAAATATTCTCAAAGCTGGCTTTACAATATTTTGATACTACTTAACAAATGAAAGTCATTGTAATTCATTAGTATGTTCATTTTTTACTTTTTAGGAGGATATTTTTCATAATAATATTTTTTTTCATAAAATAATAATAATTTTTCACAAAGGAGAAATTTCTGGAAAAGTTACCAAGAATCCACCCAAATGGTGTTCAACAAGAAATTGGAAAAGCAGTTTAAATCAGGGTTTCTCAAAGTGGAAGTTTCGAAGCTTTATTATTTAATCAATAACATAATTATTTAATCTAATTGAATTTTATTATTAAAATACAGAAATATATATTCTCCGTGCAGTGATGGAAAGTGTTGAGTGAGCGATTTAATTTTTTTGTGCTCTTGTAAATAAAAATCCGTATTTTATTCAATTCACATTGGAATCTCCCGTTTCTATGAAAACGTCAAATCATATCAAATAAGTAGTTATTACAGAAGGAATATTTATTATAAAAGAAACAAAAACAGAATAAAGTATACGTACACAGACCACATGAACTTAGGTTCAAAATTTATAAATATGTACACTGTAGTTCAAAATTCTTATATCAAATGGAAAAAAATCGACGATACTCTAAAAATACACTTGACGGTACAGCATGCACTGAACGACAGAAGTGGAACACTTTGTTGAGAAGGTGCACTTGGCGATACAATTACACACGAGCTTTCATTCACTAGTGAGCTTTACAAAATATTAGAAAATGCAGTCTGGAATTGTAGATGCCTTTTGTTCGATGTTTACAGCTCCTTCTTCTGCAACAAAAGAATAGAGTAATTAGAAAGAGTGTAATGAACAATTTCTGTTTGAATGTACGCACACATTTCTAGGTAACAAATGCAATAATAATAGACCAATTCGATTTGCTATTGCTCTTATTTTAGCTTCATTATTTCCAAATTTTCATTAAAATTCACTAAAAAATAAAAGGAAAAAAATAGTACTTTTCTTTTAATCGGAATCCTGTGAGAAAAATCATCTCCTGAAACGAAATTCAGCGTAAAGTTTCGAATGATTATTTTGATTGTCAATATAAAATTCTGTTTGTGCATGAGAATTTCTTATAATAAAATGGCATTAAAAATAAAATGCATAAATGCCTATAAATTAAGGATTATCCAAAAGCACCAGAAAATCTAACGCAAAAGGAAAAATGTCACATGTAGAAATATCACAAAGCTTTTATTGCAAATTATAGGAAGGCATCTGATGATGCCGAGCATAGGCAACAATGACGAGAGCATAATAGAGTGGTATATAAGGACTTGTGGCAAAGAAGGAAACGATAACTGTATTGTGCTAAGAGCCACGACCACATTCGTATGACACACATAACGGAGGTGGATGATGTTTTACGTGGTAGAGTTATCGGCAGTCAGGAATGGGGGCGTACGCAAATAGCTGTAGCCGATAAACTCGGAATCACCCAAAGTGCCATTTCTAGACTGTTAGAAGGATTTCAAGATGATGAAAATGTCAATAAACACTACAGTTCTAGTCACCCCCAAGTGACAACGTCGAATGACGACTGGTAATTCGCAGTAACCTCAAAAGGAAGCAGATGCAATGGACCTATCGCGTCAGTTTTCGTCAGCCTTGAATACGGCCATTTCAAAGCAAACCGTGTAAGCATTTGAGACAGTATAGTCTGCATGGTTGCAGGCCTGTCAAATGTGTTAAGCTCACGGCACTGACTGTCATCAGTGGTTAGCTTGGAGTAGAGATCACGCAATATGGAAACCGTCACAGTGGGCTGTATTATGTTTTCCGACGAGTCAAGGTCTATCTTGAAGTCCAATTCATGTCGAACTTTGATATGCAGAACGTTCGGTACCCAGTACAACCAAGACAACATCATTGAACGCCAACGTAACAGTGCAGGAGTGTGTTTGGAGAGGCATTATACTGAGCTCCAGAACAGATATTCGTGTTCAAATCATAACCATATCAATCCCCATTTCTTGGGACATCATTCGGGAATAACATGTCCGTTTATTTAGGAGTGGAATGAGCGCAAATTTGGTGTTTATGTATGACAACACTCGTCCTCCCCATTTGAACATCGTCAACGACTGCCATCAATCCAAAGATATCACACGTATGAAATGGCCAATATTGTCACCGGATTTGAATCCAATAAAGCATGTGTGAGACATGCTTGGCCGTCGAATCTCAGTCTGTCATCCACCTCCAATATCTGTACCAGACTTTCGGAGTACTGCTTGCTGAGTGGGGATCTCTGCCACAAGAGAGGCTACATAATTAATCCGCAACTTGCCTTGGCATTGTATGGATTGTAATCTCCCGTATCGGAGATATACGATGTATTAATCATCATACCAACAATGTATTGTTCAGTTGCTATAAATGTGGTGTAAGTGTTCCTGGGAGCTATAATCATGGTTTGTATGCCTCGTATCATACACGACTATCTCTTTTGTTCTTTCTCATTGGATTAATACATGGGCTTTATGAATAAATCAAGTTTATTTGTTTCTACACCTTTAATTGCCGATATTATCCTTAATGAATGGATATGCGTGCATATTTGCATTTCAGGCACAGACATGGAATTTTTAACTTTCGTCATTCAGAATGTCGTTTCAGGTTAGAGATTATAAAATTTGAAATTCCATATTTAATGTACTAACCATAATTTGGAAATAACATTATAGCTTGATTTGAAAAATATTGAAAAAAGCAAGTAATTTATTGTAAAAATAATAAGCAATATGCTGAATTAAAATTTAAATAGTGATATCATTGAATATTACAAAATTTTATCATTTATTTAATATGATAAAGTATTCAGTGTACCAGAGAACATAAAATTCTGCTTAATTGAGCATTCTGATACACACGTTTCATAATATTAATTTATTTAGTATCGTGAAATTATGAAAAATCATATTGCATTCAGTTATCAAAAATTGTAATCCGCCATTTATTCAGTTTAATTTCAGTTATCAGTTCTTATAGCTTAAAAATGCTTTAAATCATGAAAAAATCAATATATTAAAAAGATCCAGTTATTTGATGTATTGTGAATTTTATAAAAAATAGAGATAAAAGTTGTAACTGAGTTGTAGAGATTTGGGAAAGAAAATAAACAGAACTTATATAAAATTTTCAGCATTTATACTTTCTTATATCTCTTTTTTCGTTATTGAATAACATTTTTAAACAATTACAGGATTTAATTAGAACAATGTAATAAGGAATGAAATAAGTAAAATGAAACAACTTTTTATGCAACTATAATATTTCATTTGTAGCTAAATTTTAAATAATATTTTATTTGTATTTATATCAATTTTAGTAAAATTATTGGATACTTCAATATATCAATAAGAGAACCTTCAACATTTTCATGAAAACATATGCTCAAAATTAGTAAGACACAATAAATATCCTAAATAAGAACCTGAGTCAGAAAGTGAAAAACATGATTTAGTCTAATTTATAAATTTTTCAGAATATAAAATTCCTTAAGTTTTCAAAAATTTACAGCTTTCAACAAAATTTTAAAAGATAAATCGTAAAGCATACATGCATTTTTTGTACTTTTATTTCACCATAGTAGAAATTTAAAATTTTTGGAATAAATAATGAAAATGATAAGTATATTTCATACGTAATTTGTGCGTATTTCTCATGAATGCGAATTTTCAAGCAAAATTTTACATGAAGTATTTTTAACTGAAATTATAAAGGATGTCGAATTATAACAGTTTTAAATTAAAAATAAATAAAAAATGTTCATTTTTAAATTAAAAATTTTTAAGAAATTCTTTAAAGTTGGTGGCGCCATCTGTATTGCTATATCTAATCAAAACTTTAATTACTTAATCAGAATTCAATGTGAAAAATTGACATCAAATAAAGTAAAATGACTTTATTCTTTAAATGTATTAAATAATTCTTGGACATTTAATTAAATTTACCTTTGAAAATTTATCGTATTATTTTACCTGATTTTACATTTTTTCCTTCTTTTTTTGATGTAAATCTAAAATTCGATTACAAAACTTTTTTTTTTATTAGTAATAGTATGTAATCATTTTATGTCTAATTTTGGTATGTAATCAATTTTAAATCTCAGATAAAAAATTTTTGAAATTAAGACATTCTTCTATCTGCTTAAAATATAACCATGTTCTTTTCTGCATTAGTTAAATGCATTGATTTTGTTCTCTTTAAGTTATAAATTAATGTACTAGAAAATAAACACCAAAAAATTTTTAATTAACATGAAAATGAGAAGAAAAAAAAAACTTATACTGTCTGTTTTTATGCATCGGTTTATCAGAGTTTTTTGTTTTCATATATTTTCATATTAATATCCATCTTCAATCATAGTTTCATATTTATCCAATCCAATTTCAAACTTTAAGGAAATGACATTAAATTTTAAGGGAGGATAAATATACTTTATTAATGTTAAAATCATTGTTTATTAAATGTGCTTGCAATAATAGAATTTCAATATTGCTATTTCTCATAGTGGTCCAAATTTGATTTTCGAAACATTATCAAAATACATGTAAAAAAAAATCTAACACACGACAAGTTATAATTTCTTGATTCAATGAAGAGGAACTAAGATCAAGAAACGTTTGCCCGATGTTCCTGCAAAATTTACTCATTTCTTGTTAAGTAATACGACGCACATTCTCTTTCAGTTGGACCTGGCTTCTGTGGCTTTCAGTGGTGAAACATGCGGCATATTACAAAATATTGTAATTATAAATAAGTCATTTACGTATTAAAAATCAAAATTGTCAAGCATTTTAATTATTTCAATAGCAAATATAACAATGGTATCTAAATGATATAGTTTAGTATTATTAGACAGTATTATTAAGAGAGACTTGATTAATTCTTTAGTCTGATTGTGAGGAGTAGATTAGAAAAATACTACAAAAAAAAGTAGTACAAAAAAGATTGATATAAATCTCATAATATTTTTAGTTTAACTTTCCACTATTTTCATAGTGCTGTAACTATATATAAGCTACTAATTCATACAAAGTTCAGAATTTATCTTGATATTATTCACACTTTTACATTAAAGGAAACAAAAACAACATTCAAGCGGAATAATAAGACAGCATAGCTTAGTATTATTAAAACAGATTTACCTATTGCTTAGGCCTAGGTGTGACGGGAAGATCCCATGGTATATCATAGGCATCGTCTGGCCCAGGTGCCCCGGCTGTCATACCTGATCCAGAGGCAGGCTGCTGTGGAGGGAAAAAGGCAGGCTTGTGGGGCAGAGTGTAGTACGCTTCAGCATACAAGGACACCCGAGCTGGAAAGGAAAATATGTTTCTAAGACTGACTTATTTCTTTTGATACTATCTCATGATTAAATACATTTACATGGGTACATAGGCAAAGTCACCCATATAATATATGGATACTTAGATAAATTCTGTTAGATTTACTAGTTGTAATCCAAAAATTTCTCCTGGAATTAATATTTTTTATGAACATTCTAAGAGGTGAAACTTTTTTGTTTACCCTTATTTCTCTCTCTCTCTCTCTCACACACACATACACTGATAAACTGAATTTATAATTTTTTTCTAACCAATATTTTTAAAATGTCAATTGTCTTAGAATATTCATTACTACTCCAGTGTTAAAATCAAAAACTAAATTCGGCATCAGTTATAAAAATAAACTAATTTAATATTGATCAATAATATAACAAGACAATATTACACATTTAGCTAATGTTACAGAACTAAAATTACTAGGTTAGAAGTTTGAAACCACAAGACAAAATTTAAATAAACTAGACTATAAGTTTGCCGTTATTTGAAGCATTTGTCCTTGATATCATAACCATAATTAAAGATGCACATTTTAAAATGCAACGTGAACAACAAATATGAGACATGTATACAATGTGACATACAATACATATCATGACATATAATAAACGCCAATTTATAAAAATACTATGCAGGTAAACAGAAGGAATAAATAGCATGGAATATAGAAAAGACTTTAAATAAGACTATTTTGAATCTTAATCCTTGAAATAGGAATCAACAGCAACATGACTAAAGTTCCTTATAATGATCACTTTGAGTAACAAAATGAAAATAAAATATGTAAACAAATCTCTAGTAGGCATCTCAAAATTGAGTTTTTACATCTAAAGTCTTCAGTTCAGTCATTCAAATATTATTCAAGAAAAATAAAAACTTTAGGACCTTCTTTGAAATTTCCAGCACTTTCATATAATTTTATAAAGCTAAATCATATTGAAGAAAATGATACTAATTTTTCCTTTTGTTTTGCCTATAAAAATTACATGAAAACAATATATATGCATTCACATTGCTTTGAGTATATACAACTTTACAAGTATAATTATATGCTTTTGTAAATGATATAAAAATTATAAAAAGAATCTCTTTCAAATCAATGGATTTGAAAGGTCCTTTTTTAAATCGTTTCTTTGAAATTTTAAAGAACCTTATATTAATGCTTTTGATTTGTTGATCATATTCACATGCCTAATAATATAATTCAATGTTTAGAAATCTATTAAAATGTTTATCCTATAGAAAATTATAGAAAAATTTAAAACATTGAGCCTTTAAGAAAATCGATAAGACTAGACCAAAAACCTTTGTTGTTCTGCCAAGACTTAATGATATCAACCACAGTAAGCCCCTAAACATCATCAATAATTTAATTGTTTTGCATTAAAATTCAAATACCATTTAAATAATGAATTAATATAGCATTTATGATAATTAATTATTTAAGTGTTCTTTTATATAGTGTTTATTTTTGAATGAACTCATATAAGAACAAATTTTAAATACAATTAATTATGTTAGTTTCTTTCAAATTATTCTCATTAAATTTCCCTATTGAAATTAGTGAAAAATTTTATTAATTATTTTATGTTCCTAATAATTCATTAAACAACAAAACAAAGAAAAGTGTGTCGTTTCTGAATATGCATAGTATTAGATTGGAATATGCCATTTTCAGAATATAATATTAATATTTTTTAATTTATTTAGAACACATAAAATTTTATGTGGTGAAATAATATAATACCTGCTTCTCTTTCATCTCTAAATTGAGCTTTCTTCACCCAAACCCAGGCAACTACAATTACTATAACTATTATGACGATAGATGCCGCCACCGGTACAATGAAGTGTAATTTTAAGAAATTAGGAGTGTCAAAAGGATGACTGACAATAGATGGCGCCAGTGCTTTTCCTGAAAAAAAAAATCAACAAGGTCAGGTCAATGGATCATGTCATTAAGGAAACACCCGTACATAATGGGGGGTGTCTTTTTTGGCATGACATCGTCTTTATTGGCAAAATATTTTATATTTTTAATAATTTTATTTCTGTGATAAAAATAATAATTATTATTTATAAAACACATGCAAAAACATCTCTAATGGATCATACCCTTAAAAAATGTTTTCTTGATATTATATGTGAGGTGTTATTTCTTTTCTGTGCAAAATGTTTCTTGCTCAAAAACTATGGGTTTCGAAAATATGTTCGTTGTTCCAAATTAATATAAAGTGATCATAATTTTTAAGCTAAACCTGTTTCATCGAATCTAATTTTAGTATATGATTCGAATGTTTTCATTATATGCTTCAAATTTTTCAAAGAAAATGTAAATTAAACAAAAATATTAAATAACATATGTATTTCAAGATTTTTACAAGGGATAGAAACTACTTTAATGTACTTTTTACTTATAGAATCAATAAAAAATTTTCATGATGGTTCATAAAGATATTTAATGTTTATCAGGTTTCGATATTTGTATTGATTATTTGAAATATGTTTGATATTTAAAAGTTACGAATTGCTTATACAAGATCTATACTGATTTACAATATTACAATTTTTAAAAATGTATTGAAATAAGAGTAGAAGCAATAATATGCGATTAAAGACATTTGGGCACAATTTATTTTTGCTAAAATATCAAAGCATAAAATTAAATTCTTTATCTTAATTACAATAAAAAATTTTTAAAATGGAAAACCAAAAATGGATAACATTAAATCGGCACTCAAAACAATCGCATTCAATTTTGTAATAAATAAGTGCCACAGTGTTTGTAATAAATAATTCAACACTTATTTAAAGTGAGATAAATGTCTTTTAAAATTTACAACTATGTATTTAGTTTTCTATGGTTGTCATAAAATCATGTTATTTGGAGCCATGTTTTTTACTATCGGAGCCACTTTTTTTTTTAATACAAGTACCATGTATATATTCAATATATATAACAAGCAAAGACTGTTCGATAATTTTGAATATAACAGGTTAACATTATAAATAATTATCATCTACAACTAACATCTTGTTTAATGTAATAAATGAACATATATAGTAAAAATATTGAAATTATTTGAGAAAATAAAATTATAAAATAATTATAAACACCATTTATTTCCATACTTGCACACACATCTCGAGTAATAAAAAAGAGTATCCTTTGGCGGTCTATTTTCTTTTTTTCAGTTTATTGGAATAGAAAAGAAGCAACCCTTTTATTTTCTTAATAATATCGCGTTTCATCTTAAGTAGCAATTTCTTGAATACGTCATCATCTCATTCTTTTAAGTCATTTTTTGAGAGGCAAGATAAGGTCTGAATTTCTTATCGCATGGACGATTCAAATATTATTTTATTTTCCACCTTAAATCTCCATACATATATAAAACTGGAATATGAATTATATATATATTCATAACAATATAATTAATAATAAATTAAATATTATTAATAATCTTATATTCTCATATATTAGTATGAGAATATAAAATTATTTCTGTAAAATTAAAAAAATTTAAATAGTCATTTTATAATGAGTTCAATGTATATTTCAAATATCATTTCATAAAAAAACCTACTATAATATATATTGCAGATTAAAATTTTGTCAAAAGTTAATTGAAACAAAATATTCAAGAATCAAGCAAATATCAGAATTCACGTTGAAGAAAAATATATTCAATATTATTATATACATTGCAAGAGATAAAATAATTTATATGATCACGTTGATTCATTCAACATATGCATGTTAATTTACTAATAAGGTTCACTTTCCTATCAAAGATGTTCGATGTATGTTTAATGAATAGTGCCAGCTATTTATATTGGTTGGTTTTGTTGTGGCATGTTAAATAAGTAACGACAAAATGAATAAGTATGATATTAAATAAGTAATGTGTCATTGAATCAAAATCATCTTCAGAGGCAAATATGAATCTGCAATGCATGCATTTTGATAGGGATTTGATACTAAACTTTATAAAGAATTATTTGTTCCACAGTTAAAAGGAATATAATTGTTAGTACTAGAACTACCTACAATTAACGGGCTTGGACTAATTAGAACTATAATATTAGTGTTAGAACTTAAACGAGAACCACCGAATAGTCATTTATAGTTGTTTCTCCCGAACTTTTATATTTGAAGAATCTAAAAGCTAAGGAGAAATATCAATAACATATATGCATAATATGTAATAAGGCATTTGTCGTACTAACTGGTTAAAGGTTTAAGACTAGCTACCTGAGAGATCATAGGAATAAGAATATTTCACATGCATAGACAAACTCAGAAAGACAATTTCTGATTAGATATAAGGATATAAAATAAAATATCTAGCTTCAGTAACACAAGATACGGGTATCACAGAATAAGGAATTCAATTAGGCTCAAGATAATATCTTCAGTAATCCCCCAAGTAATGATTTTTATTATTATAGATATCCATTGTAAAGACATGATAGTAACAGCCGAATTTAATTAGGGCGAATTATTTTTTTCAATGGCGAAGATTATAAATGACGTGAGATGACATAAATTTTCAATTATTATTGAAATAATCAATCATTATACTTATTCATTAAGAATAACTTATTGGCCATGAGTTATAATCTATATTGATTTTATATAGGATGATGTGACGGTGTTTAGATTTATTATTGTTAAATTTATTTTGTATCCTGATAAATTACAAGTGCTCTTTCTGCTTACAAAATGAATAATTTTAGTCAGTGAAAACATCATTAGTGGGATGAGAGTAAAATAGGCGAACAAAACTTACCTTCGGTGAGGAGTGTGAGTGTGTCCGAAGGGTCCGAGACTCCAGACTCACTGTAGGCAGTAAGGTAGACCTGGTATTTGGTACCGCTCTCCAGAGAGGTGAGCTTGAATTTCTTGTCCTTAGAAGGGACATGGACACTGTGCCAGTTACCCTCGGCGCCTGGCCGATAGTACACCATGTAGTCTGAAAGTAGAGAAGGCAATGTCAAAGGCTATGCTGCTGTGGTTATTTCAGACATGGTCAGAAAATGTAAATGACATCTAAAGTATGTTTCAAGTCCATAATATAGGATTTCAGTGCAATATAACCAAAATATGCTTAATAGTTTGAAGTTTAGAAAGCTTTTCAGAAGTACGTTATTATAATACATATAGAAGCGATAATCATACGTGACCATCAATTAGATTCAATAAGATTGAATGAACAGGATCCATTTCCTTTTTAGGTGTCATTTTGAAGCATGTTGAAGTAGTATTTAAATTTTTGCACCGTGTTTTAAAGAAAAATATGTGCGTTGAGTTGAGAAAAGTTTATAAAAAGCTTATTAGTCTGTAACATTGTGTTGTGTAAGATGCAGTTCATCAATTTATATCTGTTTGGTTAACAAAATTTAACAGCATGAGCAAATCATACATAAAGTGCATAGTTTTTGAGGCTCTGTACAAAGCTAGTATAATGTAAGGAGTTAAAAAAGAAAAAAATGGATTTCTTTCGATGCAAAGTTTCATATTATCTAAAAGGACATACTATGGATACAAAATTACCACGCGTATGTAACGTGATGAGGAGCTCTTCTACTGGAGAAGAATTTTAAAAAGCACTTCCTAATGTCAGATAAAAGACGATGTAGCTTTTTTTATTTCTAGCAATTTATTTATTTAAAAAATTACTTTTTATGCTTCAAAGAATAAAAATGAATAGCTACTACTAAAAATATTTTCCATGTCCACCACTTCAGGTTTATTCCCCCACTCAACTGAAAAGAGATCTTGAAGGAGAGGCAATTCTTTCGTATTTCGTAAAACCTAGTTGATTATAAAAATTTATTGGCTGCAAATTAAAATATCTAAAATTTTTTCTTTCTAAAAACTGAATCAAATGCAAGTGAATAAAACAACATGTAATTAAATATTATTTAGTCTATTAAAACTCTTTTTTTAAAAAAAGAGAACCCAAGAGAGAAAAAAAAGTTAGCTATTCATCGTGGCATTAAAAGAAGTCTGAGAGTAATCCATGATAAGAACTGGAAACATGAAACTCATGCGAAATTTAAATTAAAATATAATTTATACGAAAGGATTTTATTAATATATTTTCACAATGTAATTTATATGAAAGAATTTCGAACTTAAGAGATCATCTACCATAAAGTTCGATAAAGAAATACGAAAAAGTCTCAAATTAAGTAAGATTTATTAGATCACTGTTCGAAAAAGCAGCCAGCGGCCATAGACAAAACTAAAGGAATTTCAACAATGAAAACTTATTTGGGACATGACCTTGTCCTGATGGATCTTCAGATGAAACGATCCTAATCAGATGAGCAAGCATATCTATCACACTGACTGAGGATAAGAAAGTGCAAAAAAAGTATTGGAGTAGGAAACATCGCTTCCAATTTTACTCGCGAACTGAAGGGAATCCTAGAGGCCCTACGAATGTATATTTCGCTGAGTAATATTGACAAAGTTAGTAAGCGCGTCATTTCAGCGACTCTAGTGCTGATCAGGAAGTGATAGGGAATGGAGACTCCAGACTCGTACAATATATCCACCCTTATTTAGAAAAAAATTTCCATTTGGGAAAGAGCTGCACTTTCCAGTGGATACCTGCAAATGTTGGGATTGAAAAGAATGAGGAAGCAGATAGACTTGCAAAGGTGGTGAGAGATATTAGCTCGGAAATTTCAGCACCGTAACTTTAAGAGACTGTAATGCAATTGCCAGATATAAACTGAAAGAAAAATACATCAAAATGGAACATCAGTTATGTGTTATCAATGCAGAAGGATTATTACCAGGGCTATTTTCAGACTTAGAACTCAACACTTCTGTGGAATGACTATAAATACAGATGTCACCAGATCTCACAAACCATGTAGGAACTGCCCCGAGGAGCAACTTACTGCGGAGCATATTTTTAACTGCCCGGCCATCATAAGAAGTTTACAGGCTATTGACAAATTTCCCTTTCAGGGAAATCTCTAAAATGATAAAATTGTACACATTGCCATCATTTTGGCACTTGGAGTAATTACTCGACTTCAAATGGACACGACACCAACTAACTAACCATACGAAAGAATTTTTCAAATTATATAAATTTAATTTTTAATTTACGTGAAATAAAGCTTCTATGATCAAAATCGCAGCTACATAAAACACCTTAAGCGGTGTTTTTGGGCATTCTCTGATCTTATGTGACACACAGCCTTCTTAATATTTCACTTATATTGAAGTATTTTGAAATCATAAACATATAAATATCGGTTTAAAATTAAACTAAAATTTAACAATTTAAATTTATTTGAAAGAAAATTAAAGTTTCTGTGATTTTTCTTGGTTAGCTATAGTTTTGCACACATTTTAAGTCTGAAAAAACTAAAGTTTTTAACTTCAATGAAAAACATTAACATTCAAATAAAAAAAATAGCAATCACATTAGACTTAACTCCGGTAAATTGATTTTACAAGCGATTGTCAACACAACACATTCTATTTTTGAGTTGTTATCTAGAAAAAAGAAATACTGTACATACGAGTGAAAACATTTTCCGGGAGATCTCGGGGATGTTCCCATTCCAGAAGTGCGGAAGTGTCGCCCGTCTCTGACACATAGAGATGAGGTGGTTTCAAACTATCTGTAAGAGTTGTTGAAATGTTAATGAACCATTTTTATAAGATATAACAATTGGATATGCAGATTAGAAGAAATCGCTCCACACTTTAGTTTATTACAATACTTAAAACAAATTTATGTGAACATACAATATATGCATATTAAATGTAGAAAAAACCCAAAACTGATATACACAATGTTCCATTATCCTTTGACATTACAAATGAAAGCTGAGCGTGTTTTGTTGTTGATTAATAAATAATAATCGTAGTATTTTAAATATAGGTTTTTAAATTCATAGCCAATCTGGCAGCTGAGCTCTTAACATTTACGCCAGCAATATAACAGTCCATGATTCCATTTCCCCCTTTTAGAGTGGGTGTTTGTTGTTCATTAACAACTTAAAACTTAAATTCCAGTCGAATCAACCCAAAACTGCAAAACTGTAACCGCAACGCGATCGTAGGGAAACAAACAAACCAAATATTAGATTAGATTCGTCAATATTTTTTATTAGTACATTAAATATCTAGTGGAGAAGGATATAATTACAAGTATGATTGCAATAAATAAGTCCTAGATATATTTTCAAACTTTTTAAAATTCAACACATAAAAATTACTTTCATTAAGAGCTGAATAAAATTCAAATCTATCTTCAACTAACAATACTAATTCCCAATAAGAATTTACATATGTTTGATATTTCTGTCAAGGAATCTATTCTAGAGTTTTAAATTTTTTAATGCGAATCTAAAATGCTGTGTTAGCTTGGTGGGAAAAAAGCATTGCTTTTATGTCCGGAAGTTAATTTTTTCGATACTTGAATCAGAAGTCCTTATGCCAATATTGTAAGTTCTTACGGCTCAATGATCCTTCACTGATGTGTTGAAGAATCATAATTTTTCACATTTGGAAAGGATTTTTGACTGTATCTTATAAATGGGTGTGTTTGACTATGTCGATCGACTTCGTGCGGCAGAAATAGAATATATATATATAGAATATATATATATATATATATATATATATATATATATATATATATATATATATATATATATATATATATATATATATATATATATATATATATATATATATATATATATATATATATATATATATAATATATATATATATATATATTTATATATATATATATATATATATATATATATATATATAATTCCTTTAAAAAGTGACAAAAATACAGCTTTTTAAGAACGATTTTGTCAAAGCTTGTGAAAATGTAATCCCAAAAACAAGCAGATACATAATGGAGTGAGGAAAGTAAATACAGAATCATAACATAGACGTGGAGCGAATTTCTGTGTGATACATTAGTTCCAAGTAGAGAAAATAGTTTAAAAAGTACTCTAACATATACAGTTATTGATCATCAAATCACTTGAATTCCTTGCCAGTGAATTCAAAGTATGGACAATGGAGTATACAAATGATTCTCACCTACTGTGAGGACAATGAGAGCAGAACTTGCTGCTATTCCTTTGAAGAAACAGATGATTGGTCTCAGAATTACGTAAATCTTATAAAAATGAACTGTTACTGCTGGTTCTTTCAATATTTTCATTCATTTGCATATCCTCTTTCTTATTCTACTCAGAACTAGGAATCAGAGTTTATACACAAACTATACAGCAACGACTGTAGCACAGTATAATAATCGCAAAACATTAATTGTGTTGAGTATTTTTGATTCCAAATTAGAAGCAGTTGAAATGATGAAATAAATGGGCATGAAATCTTTATTTTTGGATGATACATGATTTTGTCAGCAATACATGAATGGTTGGATTAGTGTTCTGAGAAAACCAAGTAAAAGATTTGCTAAGCAAATATACAAATCCATATTAGCCCTACATTAGGTATAATTTTTTTTACTATAACATTGTACACTTCTACTTTAGTCCGTAATATACATTTCTGATATATTAACTTGTCTGCACCATACCTCTGAATCTTTATGACTCATGTTCTCATCTTATTTTCAAGTCAGCTGGACTTCAAATGGACCGTGCCCTCTCATATGTTGTATGCAATTTAAAACTTGTGAAATTCCTTCTATACTCTCCGTATTGTATTCCTTTCCATAACCACTTTCTATTCAGATTTATCCTCTTTATATATCTGGTAAATGATCTGCGAACGACTGTCTGGCACCTGCGGCTATATTTGATCAACTTTGGTTTTGTGTAGAGGTAGCATTGACTACCATTTCCCAGTTTCTACTTCACTCACCGTATAGCGTTTCTTAACAGACCTATTTTTTATTCAGATTATATATATCTGTTACTCTGTATATATATCTGATTGCTTTGCTGCGTACAACTGGTCTGGAATAAAGCACTCGCTTCTATATAAGATCAACTTTGACTATCTGTAGAGGTAGTATATTGACTGCCATTTTTTAAAAATATATAAATCGTAGCATAGAATTCATTAAGAGTTTTTATTATTGTTTGTCGTAAAAGTGAGACACATTGATGATTTTATCGTCTTCTTCAACTCAGGCAAAAAGCTGCATTATCAGTTAATTCACATTCCCATATTGATTAATTTTTGAAAAAAATTAGTATCTTTTATTCTTTATGGCGTTACGATTCCATGGATAATAGTATATTTATGAGAAAAAGTCAAAAACTTTTAATGTTGAGGGGAATATAGAATCAATGACTTTCTTGCTTTATTATTACATTTGATTATCACTTTGTGCAAAATTACTAAATACTCTTTTAAGCAAAATTATCATTTCATTTTTTTAATTTTTATTAATGTTAAATTTCGTTGTATTTTATCTTGAATTAAAAAATATTAACTCTGTTCCATATACTATTTAATCATATTTCCTATTCTACAATATTTTTTTATTATTTATTATACATTTAGATTAATAGTGTACTTTATTTATCATTTTTCATTTATTTTACGAGCTATTCAGAATCAGTAAGGAAATTATCAAGCTGCCATGATGCGTGGAGAAAACAATACTAAAATCATTATTGTGAAATGTTTCAGTTAACTTTAATATTAATTATTTTTTTAAAAAATGCCTTTTAGAATTTGGAGTGCGTTGGTGATTATTGAAAATGGTTTATTGAAAAAGTGTGAGTGAAAATTTTCCCACCTTTGTCTGAAGTTTCCACCATAAGTTCATGGGATTCGGGCCCAGATCCAACAGAGTTGAAAGCTTTCACGACCACCGAGTAACGAGTGGCCTTCTGTAGTCTAGTAAGGCGGTAGTCAGCATGAGTGGACCTTCCGGCGGGTACAGTGTGGTAGGCGTATGGCTCCATAGATTGGTGCCGCTTGTGGCCTACATAGTACCCCAGCAGCCGTCCGTTCCAGTGTTCACGTGGGGGAGCCTGCGATAACACAAATGTTTATTCAAGAATTTTTAATTTAAGCGAGTGGAAACATACAAATAGTAATAAACGCATTTTTAAAATTAATATTATACTAATAAAATATAGATAAAATATACATTTTACCAACAATTACCTAAATGAAATCTGATTTCTGAAAGTACAAGGTAACCAGTGGATATATTAGGATGAAACCATTAATAATAAGCTTCAAGTAGCATTTGGAAAGTAATTATTGTGGTCGGATTATTTCTTTCTTAAAGTGGATGGAGATGTCGCTGTGTGCTTAGCGGCGGTTATGCGGCATGGTTTTATTAATTCGCAGATGAATCACAGAGCGACTGAAATGATAAAACGGTTAATTCAATTGCATTTTGCAGTTGCAAGGAGTGGGCGGGCTGGAAATTCAAAATGAAGTAACATAAATGCACTGGTTGTTGAAAGATGGTATCCTCCATTTGCAAAACATTGATTCTATCCTTCAAATTCAAGAACTGTCGCAACGTTCAAATGAAAAGTTTTAGATTCTCTGAAATAACTCAGAACTAGCTCTATGTTATGGAAAAGATTTGTATCAAATGGAATAAAAATTTGATCCGTTCTTCAGATAAATTTCTAAATAGATTGTATAATTATATATAAATGGTCAGTAAGTATGATTATTATTTTAATTTTGTAATTTCTGTCTGTTTTTTTTATAAATTTTCATTATCTTGGCAATTTGTTTCTTGAATTCATCACTCATTTTTCAGCACTGAAAAACGTCACGTGGGATGACAGTATTCAAGGAAGCTGAGCGTTATTATTAAAAAAACATAATTCAGCTTAGAAAAGAGAGATATCTTGTTAATACACATTTTACTTTTTGTAGGAAAGCAATATATATGGTAAAACATACACGGTAAAGAATTTACAAATTATTTCAAATATACAGATCACACGAAAAATTTGACACGAAAAAAAATTATTATGGAATAGTATCCAGAAGAAAGTGTTTCAATTTAAAAAGGAACAAGAAGAAGATAATATTCCTTAACCAAATGAGTTTGCGATGACTTTTATCAGTACATTTGGATGAGAAATAATTTTTGAGGAGAATGCTAGATATACCACTAAACCTGAAAGACGATATTTAATGCATTATAATGCTGTAGAGATTAGTCTAATTTGGGGGTGCACGAAAGTGGTATAAATATATAATAAAATGTTACCAATTTTTTTATAATGCTATCATAACATTATTTACTAATATTATGTGCAGTTAAGTACTTTCGATTTCAAATTAATTTATATGTATTTCTTCAAAGTTGCTTAGTGCTCGTTTTCATGGATTTTTTTAATCTGAATATTGTCACATAAATTTTTGAAGTGACTAAAGACATGTTACCAACCGAACACAGATAATTATATTTTATTTTTATTGAAATAAATCTTGCTAAAATAAAAGATATACGGATTCACACTGCAAGCTTCTAAATGAAATACAATTTTAAAATATTTGTTTTTTACCAGAACATACTGAAAGCTTTTCAATGAATCTAAGTTTCACATCCACTTAAAGATGTATATTGAAAAGCGAATTCTTCTTTAGATCTTAGCATTCACTTGGCGATGTGTGTTGGCTGGTTGAAAAAGAGAACAAAAAAACAGCTGTGAATGGAAGTGTGGCAACCCGCGACAGCCGGAAAAAATCGATTCTTACACGAGGGACAGCTGCTCCGCTGAGGAACAAGTGAACAGGGAAAACCGCTTTTGCAGGTGAGCGCAGCTCAAGCTGTTCTTTGAATTCCATATCTTGTCGTCACTTATGCGGTTTTGAAAACGTCTCAGAATTGCATCATAAATTACAGTTTCTTGTTTGAGAGGGATTCTTAGGCAGGAAATATTAAAATGCAGACATTTGTTAAATCTAAGATTTTTTTTTGCGTTGCATAAAATTTTTTAAAAATGAGCAAACGCGTGTAAGTTTGTTTCTAAAATAAATCTGTTCTAAAAAATACTTGAATTGTTTAGTAAAGAATAAATTAATAAATTTAATCCGTTTGAATGCCCTTTTTAATATTTAAAAACTTCTTAGAATTTTAGGGTTATTAATATCAAAATGAATGTAAGAATGGAAATCAATTATATCGAAATTCCATCTTTTATATCTTTATTTGAGTATCAATATTTTTTAGTAATTTAAATCAAGAGGGAAACGTTAAAATTTTATATCCTGATAAAGATAAAAACCGGACTTTTAAAGAATAAAAAAGGGGAAAAGCATTTGAATATAGTCTGTTACCTTACAATTATCTATGGCTTTGATTTATCTTACTTTGTTTAAGAGGTTACAACTACAAAATTAAAAGTAGGAAAAATTTAAATCTTGAACGTTTGAAACGAAGATATATTGATTACAAGCAAAATATTCCCAGAATCTAATACGCAATAATAGAAGAATTACGTTTATTCTGAACAAAGGCAAAATCAATGAATTCAGTGATGTTTTAAGTGAAACATCTTAGGATAGCTTAGGATTAAACACTTGATCAGCGCTTATGTGGTAATAGGAAAAAAAATTAACCTAAGAAATTAACAAAAAAATTAACTTAACCATAGGAAGAGTATTTTTAAATCTTCCTGAGTTTTATTACATTTTATCATTTGTTTCTTTGTTTTTTTAAGAAAAGTTTTATTGATCAATGCCGTACAATATTTTTAAAACGAAATTTCTTGCAAACTTTGCAGTAATAAAAGATGCTTTAATTTAATAACATATTTTTTAAAGTGGGACACATTAAAGTTATTTTTTGTTTCTGAAAATATTTACTTGTAACATTGTCTAATAACACGTGTTTTTTGTTGCCATTGCTTTTGTTCTACTTTCAAATACTAAAGTTTTGGCAAATCAATGCTTTAATTTCATTCCTATTTTTTAATACGTTACTAAGCGCCCAATCTAATCAAAAAGGAACATTAATATTAAAATTAAGTTCAATTGATGATACAACTTTCTCATATCATCATTAAATAACTGACAAAATTTTTTAAATATTTAACGAATTATTAACAAATAATTCTTAATAGTTAGAGGCATGCAATTTCTTTAATATTTAGTAAGAATTTGGAATAATTGAAGAACCCCATTCTAAACATTTCAAAATCTGAATAATTAAATAGGGATTTTATAGAAATATATTATAGGTTTCTTATTTCATAAACAATAGGTAGTACAAACAATTAGAGTACTCTGGTTCACTCTAGATCAAAAATCAAATCAAATTCTTTTTTATATTTAAAAGGTATAGTTAAAAACTACAGATTTACTCACACACTATTCAAAATTATTAGAATATAAAAATAATTGAAGAATATTGTTCAATTTCGATTCTTGATCTATTTGGTGAAAAATAACATTATGGTATCAAATAAAAAAGACACATCGACTTTTGTATTCTTAAATCAAATAAAAATGCTTAGATTTTTGACAATTTTTTTCAACTCTTAGATTTATTTATCGCAATGTTGTTAATCGTTTTGACAAAATGATATTTTGGCATAAAATTTAATCAATATCACTCTCCGTCTATTCTCCTCACCCAAATTCTATTTGATAAATTTTTTTTTACTCACAACTTATGTATATATTTGTAATAAATAAAAAATCTTGAATTTAGCAATGCATATCATGCAATATTTTAACAATAAAAAACTAAAAAGCATACTTAAGCAATTATACACACAACAGAGCCAAATGTGTTAGGAAAACACAGTATGTCAAAAACAATAGAAAGTCTATAAATTACTTAAAATGTACAAAATATTATAAGAAAATGTAAAATTTTTCTCTTATTCTTGACGGTAACATAATCTTTATAAGAACTATATAAAGGCACTATAAATATTATTCACATCCATTCATTTTAAAATACATTTAAATGACTTACTTGAAGAATTCATTTCACAAACAAACAGTAATTAAAATATATTATTAGCAATAGTTTTATTTAAAATTTAATGACAGTTCAAACACATATTGATAATTGTTCATACAATTATTTTGGGAACAAGCAACAAATTAATAGTTCGCATCATATTTCTGAATTTTTAATTAGTTTTATTAAAATAATAAATTATTTAAATAAATGGCCAGAATGATGCATTCAAGCATTTATTGGTAGCATCTACATAAGTGCTGCATACGAAAATAATTTTTCAAATCAAAACAAATTTGTATTTTGTTGTCGTTGTAAAGTTGGTTTTTACACACGAGGTCATATTTAATGGAGATTCTTTTTTTAATGTGAATTCCAAATCAATGCAAATTCTTATTCCTAAGATATGAATTGAATCCATGAACTACTGAACTCAGACTAGCTCAACAAAAATGAATTCGACGTGAATTATGATTAAAAATTTTTGGGATCTCATTTCTCATTAGAATATCATTATCGCGTTTGAATTATAACTGTAGATTATCAGCATTTAAACCATTGATGAATATAAAATTCTTACTTTAAAGAAGGGAAAGACGCAATTACAGTACCTAGTTTAATATTTAAGTTTGCTTAGATGCCTTGTTGGGCCCCTGAATTTAGTTAGTCCTTGTAGGAAAAGTGAGGTATTATAACATTTTAGAAGGCATAAAATTAAACTTTTTTAAATATAAAACCCTTTTACCTAGTCTTGAGAGATCCTGTGGTTATAGTCTTGAGAAAATAACTACAGGAATTTTAAGTACATTATAATGTATGAGGTTACTAAAACTAAAGTCTGTAGCACGACAGCCGTTGTGGGCCAAGGCCTACAATGCCCATAACTGTTTTCATGACCGAGGGCCCTGAGGTGCGAAGCATATATTCTAGTTAGGTGGTAAGCCTAAGGTGAAACCTCCAGTATTTAGTTCTCAAGCATGCTTGGTACTCAGTTTATCGATCTGTTGAAGAGCTGAGTCGACCTTGCTCAGCCAGAGGATCGAACCCCGGGCCTGTGGCTTGGGAGCTTGAAACGCTACCACTAAGACACTGGGCCTTATTT
This sequence comes from Latrodectus hesperus, assembly GCA_037975125.1. Taxonomy (NCBI): domain Eukaryota; kingdom Metazoa; phylum Arthropoda; class Arachnida; order Araneae; family Theridiidae; genus Latrodectus; species Latrodectus hesperus. Next base: position 1,426,335 of record JAJQOW010000024.1, read on the forward strand.
ATGAGGATTAATAAATCGAAAATACTTAATACATATTTGAATGTTTTGCAAATTTATAAAGAAAAAAAATTGCATCTACCTTCCAAGTTACAGATACACTTGTAGGTCCAGTTGCTATCACTGTGACGTCAGTGGGTGGAGCAGTTGGAGCTGCAAAAGAGAAAGAGCAGTTTTTTACGAAATGAATATAAGTAATATAAAAAAATATTCTTCCTTACTATGTTTTTATAATCAAAACTAATTTCTCTGCAACATATATTTAATTGAATAGAAAATATATTAAACTGTTTATTAAATATAGCATTTTCCAATTTAATATGGTATTTATGAAACAAAGGTTGCATATTATGTGCACTTTATAGCTCTAAAAGTGACTCTTGGTGATATAATCTAACTTGTACACTAAACATTATTATGTTCCTATGAAACAGAATTATATTAATACAACGTATACAAAGCATTTTGATTTTAGAAAAAATCTGTGCAAATCATTTAGGTAAATAGGATCATGAAAAAATAAAAATGCATTTTTGGTTTTATTGTGTGTGGAATAAATTTATAAAGGGAAGTAGCAAAACGATTTTACTGAATAATAAGTCTTTGTTAAAGTTTCAAGCATTCAATATTATTCTTAGATATTAAAATTGTTTATTATGTTATCTTATGAGTTACAACAATATATTTGATATATATATTGAAAAAAATATTTCTCTACATTTAAATTTTATTTCCATTCATACGTTTCTGCAAAAGATCAATAGAAAAAATTGAAGAAATACTTAATTGAAAGGTCGTTAGAATAAAAGAGATCTAGAAGTCTTGGAACGAAATCACAAATCTTCTTCAAAATATACCTGAAAACTTCATCCAAGGAAATTTTCTCATTCTTGTTGAACAATTAATACATAATACGTAAAAACAAAGAAACTATTTCAAATTTCGAAATATGTATAAAAGGATTTATAAATGTGTTTTTTCCTGTTCGTTGCTGGTATCAAGGTATTCGCAGTGGTGTTTCATTGTATCACGGGTGCAGCAGACAAGAGAAGACAAATTATTTCCCGTATTCCCAATGGTCACCTGAGATCTATGACTTAAAAAATGCAGTAAGCATTTTCCACACATGTTCTAAGTATACTACTTGTCAGGCTACACTTGACCATATCCCTGACTGCCTTAACCTAACTAGAGATCTCTGTGAGGATTCACTGTACTTTCTTGATACGCTCGGAGTTGCTGGAGTCATGGACTAGCTTTGCTGATGAGTGGGGACTGGAAACAACAACAACATTAAATGATTCAAGGATTTGTTTGGTTTATTTGTAAATTTATATTGATTCGTTACTTGACAGGCTTAGGTATTGAATCAAATACCTTCCAGATACTAGAGTAACACATTTTTTCAGTAAGATACTGATAACATAACTGTAAATTGATTTCGCAATCATGAAACATAATATTGAGATTTATGAAACACAAAACTTTGATCTTGATATAGAGTGTTTAATTACTTCCTAATTTTGGTTTATGATAAGATAACTAAGTTGAAATTTGATTTGTTACTCTCTACTCTAGACTTCCAGACTACAATACGAAAATTTTGGCATCCGAAACCAAAGATCAAAGATAAGATGTTAGCACATTCAAAGAATATGAACTATTAAAAGTTGTACAATTGACAGTTTTGAAACACCAATGATGATAATGCAAGACCTTCGTGAAAAATAAGTTTAAGCTAATTAGAAATAAAATATAGAACTAAAGTATGCATTATATTTGAAATAATCTGATATCAATGGAAGAAAAGATTAAATATTAGGCGAGCATAGTTTAATGTAGACCTCTAATTTAATTATCCATCAAAATGTTGAGGCAGGGTTTCCAGATGCAATCTTTGATCTTCAATTTAACAGTAACATAGAACAAATGGCCAAAACTGTTCATAAAAACTAATTTCAGCATTCCAAAAACCTGCGAAGTAAAAGCAAAGGAAATCATCAAAGATAATATTCAATACTCAAGAAAGTGTTTTTCTACTTGCATACAAAATTATTGCAAGAGAAAGTTTTCAGATGAGAAAAAATCGTTGTTTCAGCAACAAAAGAGGAACGGTTTGGTATAGATCTATTAGAGTTTTAACGATTCACAACTGAGGAGAACGTAATAGTGCATGAGCTAGATTTTCCTCGATGTGTAAATGATGAATGAAGTCGTACAAGTGTTAGAATTTCTAAGCTGCATCAATGATGAGCATAGTGGCTCCTGTTTTGCAGTTTCAACGCTGCATCAAGGATGAATACAGTTACACGTGTGTTAAAATTTCAAGATTGCCTCACGCAATGAGTGGGGCAGATATAAGAATCCCAACCTTAAGTTAAGAATAAACACAGTTACATGAGTGGAAATTTCAGCGTTGGATTTCTGATGAACATAGTGATACACGTATAAGAATTTCAACGCTGCATCAACGATGAACGCCGTGGCACAAATGTTTGAATTTCAAAGCTACGTCAAAAATGAAGGTAATGTATATGTGTGTTAAATTTTCAAAGAATAATCTGTGATGAATGGTAGAAATACATACGTCATGAATTCAACATTAAATCCATAATGAATGTGGTGATGCATGTTTAGAGTTTCAACGTTTTATCAATGATAATTGTAATGATACATGCGTTAGAAATTTAATGCTGCATCAAGGATGAACGTAATGGTACTTGTGTTACAGTTTCTAAGTTGCATTAATCATGAACGTAGTGTCTTGTAATAAAAGGTCCTATACACATTAATGGCTTAGACAGAATTGAGATAATCAGAAGCATATTTCCACCAACATTATGAATAATGATGAGTAATAAATTTTGGTGCTTTAATTTAAATCATTGCTTAAAAACAAACCAGTAACGAATGATGTAGATGTAAAATATTGATGGGTTACCTTCTTCTTCAGTCCTGAGTTTGAAGGGTTCAGATGATTCACCGCGTCCGACATCGTTTTCAGCCACCACCCTCAACAAATAAGTGGTTCCTGGTTGTAAATCGCCTAAGAGGACTGAGGTTTGGGTGGCAGGAACGGTCCTCTCTTGCAGTCGATGGGATGCTCCTGCAATGCAGTGAAAATAAGATTAAAAGAAAGAAAGTTTAATACAAACATGAAATAAAATGTTTAAGATTTATATTCTGATAATACGTTCTTGAGAATAAATTAAAATATGCTCTTGAACTAACAATGAAACATTCATAGATTAAAAGGAGCAGCAAATGAAATACATTAAAAAGTATATACTTCGCGGCTTCTAAGGAGAATTTTAAACGATAATAAATTTAAGCTGTGTATTCAATAATTCTTGAAATTCTCTACATAATCAATAACTTCACGTACAGAAATATTTTGCACATCTTTTCACTTGGCCATTTGAGTTCTGATTGGTGCTTTGTCTCAAAAAATATTTGGTGAGGTTAATAATAATACCACTGTCAATCATTTCATAAATTTGAACCAAGAACAAATGAATGAAGTTGACACCAGAATAGTTATCTTCCTCTACACACCAGAGTAACTGTGGATTTTGTAGAAGATTTAACCTTTATTAGTTCTCTCAGCAAGATGATTTTGGTTTGGGCCTAGCAATGGAATCTATTACTTTTGATACTCAAGAGTGACGTCTTAATCAACTTAACTATCAAGCCCCTAAATACGCTGTTATCGAGAATAACATTCAAATTATCTTCCTTGAAAGAGAATTTGATTACCTTTCTTGAAATTTTCTTATTTTCAGTCAAAGTATTTCGGAAGAATTAAATATTAAATGATGCTTGTAAATTTCTCTATATGAATGCATTAAATATTTGATTTATGTATATAAAAGTAAAGAAAGAAATTAATCTAAATGTATATGTCGCAAACTTATAAATATGTTTCAATTTGAAGTGACCGACAGTAACACAATAGAATTTGAAAACAGGTAAAAACTACTGCTGTAAGATTGAAACCTTCAATGTCCTTCCAGTAGTGGACGATGTATTGTGTGATAGGGCTGTTGCCGTCGAAAGGGCTCGACCAGGAGACCGTGGCCGCCTTGCTCCAAACATCTCCTACCTTCACAGATACAGGACGCTCGGGAGGTTCTGCAAAGCAACACATCTGTTAAAGTAGAATCAAGAGAAAGTACTAAGACGTTAAACAATATAGATTCCTGATTAATTTAAAACCTAAACAAAAAAGAATGAATAAATTGAAAGGAATATTAAAATACAAAATTCAAGAAACCATCTTAATTGTTGTTGCATCTTCTAAATATTAAGTAGGAACGGAATGTGTTATATATATATATATATATATATATATATATATATATATATATATATATATATATATATATATATATATATATATATATATATATATATATATATATATATTTATTTATTTATAATATAAGAAATATTTCATGGAAATGGAATTTTTAAGAAATAAGAAAAACAAATTTTGGTCAACAAATGAATGTTAAAGCATAGTTCATAATAATAACAGCTATAGACATAATTTAATTTTCATATTCTTTAAAAATAAAAATTTCAGTGCAATTAATTTTGCAAAACGTTACACTTTTAAAGAGAACTAGCGACTTCATATGACTACATTTTTAAATGTTTAGCAAAACGACTTTTAAGTGAAATTTTATTACTATCAATGAATAGATGAATTTAATTTTTCTTGGATTGATTTGATTTTTAAATAAATAAAGAATTTTTTTAAAGAAGATTACATTTTTTATTTTAGTTTTAAATGGTTAAAGTTTTTTAATTTGATAAGAAACGAATATTTTTTTCTTTTCATTGATTTAAATTATAAAGCATAGTCAAATAGATTTAGAAATCTAATTTAGACGAATCTAATGAATGAGCTAATATAGGAGCTATTATTCCTGTCCCAAAACTTCATCACAGATGCTAAAGAATATTAAGTCATGACTAGTTAGTTAACTTTTGAGAATTTCATTATCAAGATAGTTTTTTTCGAGGATCTCAATAATTATCAATTTAGTTCGTCCTTCAATTAAGCTATATATCTCGATTTTCTGGTTTGCATTGTTACGATGTATTGGACATTATTTTAATTACTGACAGGAGCAAACAATGCTATACTTTGGTTAATGATCAGCAACCTGTCAAAATCATGATTTTCTTCAATGTGGGCAGTATTTTCGCAGATTAATAAAATTCAGTGAACAAATTTTGATGCTTGAGCTGTTAAAATTAATTATTTTTATTTAATTCCAAATAATGAGCACTATTTCTCGCGTCTTGCGAAAAATTTCCATTCCAGTTCGTTCCCTAGATCCCCAGAAAATGAACTGGATAATCTAAAAAAATTGTATATCTTATTTAGTTTAAAGGTATATTATACAGTGTTTTATTCACTCAATTTTGAATTATTTTGTAGCTCTTTACATTAACTTTTCCTATATTATTAAATTATTTTAAAGATTAGTCTTGGCATATAATTATTGTAGATATACTTGATCATCAGAATCGGAAATCATATAAGAAAAAGCCATGGTATCTTTTCAGCTAGAACAGCAGTTAAAAGTAAGCTTTATATAAAATATTTATTCAAGACCTATTCAATACCATGAATTTAAACAGAAACTCAGTTATTTCGGCTGAAGTTTCCGAATTAAATTTTTTTATAAAATTTGTTCTTAGAATTGCTTTGAATTTCTTTAGACATTGTTCTTTCTATATTCTAATAAAATATATAATTTTAAAAATAAGACCTGGAAGATGATACAAGCGAAAACTCATAAATGAATTCACGAAATACGTGTAAAACAAAGGAAGTTTTATAAATCTAAAAGCAAAAATATTTTTCCAATTTAAAATGCTTATGGAAAAAATTAATAATGAAAATATTTACACAAATAAAATAAAAATCTGTAAGGAATATTATAATAAACAGAGACCAAAAAACTTTAAAATTTGATGACATGTATAATAAAAGAAATAAAATATGAATACTCTGAAACCGTATATTTGTTTTGATTTATGGAATAAGAGCGCATTATGCTTGAAATGCAAAGTATTGCATCCCTCTAATGTTGAGCTGCATGTACTCACCCACGATGCGCAGAATGATGGTGTTGTTGACTTCCCCGAACTTATTCTTCGCAGAGCAGGTATAAGACCCACCGTCATTCCTGTGGGTGGAGAGAATAGTGAACTGAGCTATGATGCCTGTTGCCGACAGTTCTTCATTGATTTGCACCCT
>JAJQOW010000025.1:0-105000 GCA_037975125.1 Latrodectus hesperus
TACTTATCACCAAATATTTTTTTTTAAAAAAATTCATGGTCTGGAGATAATTTACTCCCCCTTCAGATCAATGCCAAAATCGAGGGAGTAAATTCTCTGGTGCTGCCATCTATCGAAGGATTTGAAGAGCAAAAGTCGTACTTTCCTCTTCGTGGTGCTCTGATTAAGCGAAAGACAGCACCCTACTGACTTAAATTTGCATAGCCAAGGCATAGCGTGCTTGGCTTGTCCAAGTGGCATAAGTAACAACAACAATTTCGGAAAATGTGTGGATTCACTGAGGGGATCACCACTGAAACGGGTGTTGTGAAAACCCCAAAATTGTTCTTTGAGAGGGTGTCGTTTCCAATATGTCTACTAGTTTGTAGTCTGTGATGGACTTTTGATATAAAAGTATTTTCTCCGAATTCTCTACTTATTTTTTTAAAAGTGCAATAAACTTGATACGCAATGTCAGCGATTATCTTTTCATTCGAACTGGGAATAAAATAATTTCAAGATAATAAGGATAAAAATTGCATAAATTTGAGAATGTAAATCCATTTCTCACAAAAGACAAATGGAAAAATAAAAAAAAAGCCTTAATATTAGTTTTACAATTAAATTTATCAATTGGAGTTTTACAAACTTGATTTGGAAGCTTGAAAACTGGAATGAAAAAAACAATTTTTTTAAGTCATGTCTATAAAATTTTTTTTATTTAATATGTATTATTTATACAAGTATTTTATTCAGTTCTTTTATTTGCATAGTACAATACTTCACTGCATACTTTTATTTTGTTTCAATTTTATAGAACAACATAAGTTATAAATTCTTCTTCATGTTGTCAAAAATTAGAAAACTTTGATGCTGGCAATAATAAGAGTTTCCATTTCAATAATTTTGAAGTTGTCAATTAGATACTTTTTTTTGTGAAAATAAGAAAGAAGACAATTTGATATCAATGAAATATCCAGAAATAATTTCTTAAGACGCTTATGAGTGGATTTAACTAATTATAATAGTCGAATTTTTTTTATCATATTTTACAGTTTTTCTTATTTTACTGTTTGTGATGTGTAGAATGGCCGAGAAAATTAACGATCACCATTTTCTGGACAACACATTTATTTATTTACAAACACTTAATAGCAAAAACTAAACACATAACTAACTCCAAGCTTACCAGAACTTAGCGACCTATCGCGGACTTCGTTCCGCCGATACTAATCTAAAATATAGCAACCTCTTTCGAAAGAGATGCAAACCACGCCAAGCGAAGTTTGTTGATCGCCAAACAGTCTCTATATACTACACTGTTGATATGCTTTTTGCTTGTTGATTTACTTGTTGAAAGCTTGCTTACTATGACATTCTTGTAAAAAAAAAAAGGTACTCCTATTTGAAGAAAATATTCGTGATACCGCTAATTGAAGGTATTTAAATAAGCGTTGCTTTAAATGCACTTTTTTGTTTTCCCTTATAATTTTATTTTTTTAGTTATTTAGTACTGCAACACAATCAAATGCTTCTCTTCAAATTGAATTTTTAGATTATTGTTTTATGTATTTCTTCTAGAAATTGGCCGATACGTTTACTGAAAATATAATTACAAGTATTACAAATCATTTATAATTTTTCTAAAAAAATTTAGAATCATTTTGTGATTTTCTTTATCATATCGAAAAGTAAAATTGCATTTTTTTATCACTAGAAATTAGTGTTTACATTTTAACATAAGTAAATGCTTTTTGATATTTTAAAATATTGTTGCTAACACAAAAATTAGTTATTATTTTATAGAGTTGTAAACTTGCCTCAATTAAAGGGAAATCATGTTAATTAAATTTGCCAATTTGAGAAAAAATTTAAAGTGTAAATTTTAGTTTTGCTTTTCTATGAATTATTTTAATTGCTTCTTTTAATATATTTACTTTATTTCATTTCCATCATTAAGATATCAACATTTTTAATTTGATGTGTCATTATCCGTACAATTGTCAATGATTCCCTCGATTGACGATTTAGAAAATTATGAAATAATTCGTAGGTTTTAAATCAAAAATGCTATTAAAAATAACCTCCTTTCCATTTCGAAGTGTATGTGCTGTTCTTGAAACATCACAAAATTAATGAATTCCTGTTATTAAAGATATTTTAATGTCTGATTTTTTTTAGGAATATATTACAAGCTTCACAATATTCTGCAAGAATTTTTCATACTTGGTGAGTAAATATACATATTAAATTTGCATACTGTGATATTTTACTTACGAGGTGAAATAAATGTATAATGGAGTAAAGTATCAATTTTTTTAATTAATCACAGTGTTTCATTATTGCAAACAACTCAATTAACTCAATTTTTTCCGACATAAATTTCAACAAACATATTTAAATATTCCAGATATGTTTAAAATCCACAATTAAAAAAAATACTTGAGTAATCTTTTAAATTATATAGAAATTTCTTTTCGAGTAATTTTTTTATTCGTTTTTAGTTTTTGATTGATTTTTTTTATGGGCACTTAAAATGTTTTCCGAAGATGTTATATTCGCAAATAATTTTGTGGAAAATTACTTTTTTAAGTAAATATAGGTAAAAATCTAATTTTGAGCAAGGCATAGTTTATATATACGTAATCGATATGACATTAGACGTTTCATAGAAAAAAATTAGTATATATTTAAACAATATAATTTAACATCAGTTACTAAGCTGTACTGAAAATGTACGAATTGTGGAAAATGATAGTGTCTGAAACATATATGAAATCTTTGAAACTCAGTTGAGGAAAGAGTGTGGAGAAACACTTCATATAATTTTTTGCTCAGATATTTTCTGGACCAAAAATGAGGTTTTTGTTTCATCAAAAAAATAATAATAATATCACAGTATTTTTTTTAAAGTAAAACGGGACACTTAGAGAAACTTCTCATGTTAATATTTTAAGATGTGCAAAATTTTGAATCACCTAATGTATATATAGATAATAAGCAAAATAATCAAACCAATCATTATTATTTTTAAGAAGAACTCAGGTAACATAAATATTTATTTACAATTTCATATTTTAAATTCTTCTAACATTTTTTTGACTCATAACTAAAAGATATCACTTTAATTGTGGAACAGTTCCAATAAAAAAATCAAAACTACGAACTACATCAATAGTTTTGGAGTGTTTCAAAATTTAATATGCAAATAGGACATCATTTATCTAGTGAAATCCTATTAAAATAGTTGAAGATTAAAAAAAATCATCAAAAAGTGGTTTATCAAGATCTAACAGTAATTCCCGTTAACGCTTTGTTAATGTCAGAAACTTCACTACCACTTATTAACTTCGATGATCCCATTTATTCTCATCTACTGCGATTTTACTATAATCATAAAAATAAAGAATAAGCAACTGAATAATCAAACACAGCAGTTATTTCATTTAATGTATTAAAATCATAAACACAAGACTCTTTTGAGGAAATATATCGGAAAAAGTAGAAATAATGTTTATTGCTAGTATAATTTATAAATTAAAAAATATAAGTTTAAATATATTACACATATAAATTGAAAAGAATAATTAAATATTTACATTTATTTACAATATCTGTAAAATATTATCAAACAATAAATTTAACAAAGTAAAATGTTCTACTTATAGAGAAATATTTAAAATTAAATTTTATAGTTAGTTCGTCATTATTATTAGTTAAAATGAAGGGCCCATTTTAATACATACATTAGACATAGACATATACATACATATATACATACATACATACATACATATATATATATATATATATATATATATATATATATATATATATATATATATATATATATATATATATATATATATATATATATATATATATATATATATATATATATATATATATGTAGTACATACATATACGTAAATATAAGCATTTCGTTTAGTTTTGCATCTTACTGCAATATAAAATAAATTATACAATTAAATGAAGATAATTTCTCTGAAAAGCCTTTACACTAATAACATATGAATATTTGCAAAGCTGTTGAAAATACAATATTACAAGCATTTATCAATACTGTTGTACTAAATGTTAAAATATATAAGAAATTTTCACTTGAAATCTTTGTTAATTATTAACCATGATAAAAAAAGTGCTGCTCAATAACTTTTATCTGTATAAATATATCACAGTTTACAGGAAATACTTAATGTTCTGATTTTATTAAAAATATCCTCATAAGTGATTATCACAAATTTAATACTTTTAAATTATTAAGACTTGCTATTGCCGCGTAAAAAGGCTGTCAGAATTATTATCAACCACAAAATTAACAAAAAATCTACGCTCAGAAAAACAAACTCCAGAAGAATTGGAAAATTGAGATTTTGTTAATCAGTAAATTTTTCATCTTGTGGTAACCATATTCTTGGAGGTATCTAATAAACTACTTAGGAATGTATGAAAACAATATTGGTAATCATGGAAAATAATTAAGTATTTAAAATTTACGTAAAACAATCAACCAAAACATTTCTAAATATATAAAATTTTAATTATGATATTATCAATCTCATAAAACTAAGCAGATTAGATGCCCAGTGTATGTGGTAGGAATGAGTCCAGAACAAACAACATTAAAAGTTTTTACTGAAATTCCCTTCAATAAAAGAACAAGAGCCCAAAAGAGCTGGAAAAACTGTGTGGATGATGCATTGCCATTTTAAAAGTAAAGAACTGAAAGTCTATTGCTGGGAGAAGATTGATTGGTTTTTTGGCACAAGGTTCAAAAAAGGACATGTTACGCCTTGCTAGGAGAAGGGCAAAATGGGAAAATCTTTTGATGAAGGCCCAGGGCCACAAAGGCTGTTGTGCTAATTGTGATGACGATGAATCAAACCAAAATTTAAAAGATTTATTAAATTTTGTGATTAATTTAAATTTATTACGTAGATTAATTTAAATGTATTTAATGTGAATGTTATTTTTATTGAAATTTTTTGTTAAAAAATGTTAGATTTATTTATAATAAAACAATAAACTACTAGTTTGGCACTCACTTGTTACAAGTGGTTATATTGGAAAGGAAAAACAGTGATTTAGTTATATTAATCAATAGCTAAGTATATTTGTGTAATACTAGATACAATTTTTTCCCCGAAAAAATGAAGTGCTTTCATAAATAAAGAAGTTAATTTCAGAACTAAGCAAATATAACTTTTTGAACCATTGATCTAAGTTCCAAGGCACTTAATAGATTAGTTGTCATATTTTACAATTTATATTATTATAAAACGCAGTATGTAATTATCCTCCTTTAAATCACATTTTTGTACTAACATGCACACGAATTTATTAATACACCAAGCGCCAATTAGCGCGAATTGTCTCCTTACCAGACATAAAAGCTGATTTATCTATTTATTTATTTTTATATAAAAGTCATCACTTAACAAAGTAACAAAACAAAATCACCGTAATATAAAAATACATTCTTCCATAAAATTCCTTCTACAAAAATATAAATTCAGATGGTATGAAATGAAATTTACACAACTGGAAAAGTAGAAAAGAAAGCTTAATGCTTTTTTTCATGTATGTAAGAAAAAAGTTAATGAGCACTGGAAGTTTTTCATTGATGAGAAATTCCAAATGTCACATCTTTGAAACTGCATTAGTTTAGTTCCCGATGATTATCTTCGAGTGACAGTTATCTGGATAAACAAATAAATTAAGAGGTTAAAATTCGAAACACAAATTTCATTTAGTAATAAATAGTCATAAAAAACACTTTTAATACCGTGAAGAAAGACTTGACTGTAGAAAAACGAATTTCTGTAACAAAATATATCATTTCATTTAAAAAAAAACTGAAAATATGGGTTAAATTATTTGAAATTATATGATAAAAACATATTTAAGAAACCTGTTGTGAATAAACATTCTTATTTGAATTAAATTTTTATTTCATTTTGATTTATTTTATTTTTGAATTTTTACATACGCTTAGTTGATTATTTGTAAATAGAAAGTATGTAAATTTTTATTATAGTTTCAGTCCGAAGTATTAGTATTTAATTAATGCATCTGTAAGTAAAGTTTTCATTATTAAAAGGAATTATTTTATTGATTATCAATCCATGATTAAACGAGGACTATAATTAACCCATTTGTACGATAAAAACACTTGTTCTGAAAGGTGAAAATGTATGACAATTATTTTACATTAAAATTTAATTCTGATGTGATTTAGTAAATTATAAGTAATCGTTATAAGCGATAAAATTTAGGAGTGCTTAAAAGTAAAACACTAAAATTAAAAGATAAAAAAACAATTTCATCATAAATTTATCCAATTATGATATATTTTATTCTTATTATAATATATGTATAGCAAGATAATAAGTAAATTTCTGCGAAGTATGAAACGATTAAGTTGAATGGTTTATCAACTTAACCAATCAAAATAAGAATTTAATATAATCCTCATTAATTAGCTAAAGTTAACTTTTAGGTATTTTGAATTCATGTGATATGTTGTAAAAAAGAAATATTCGAAATCACGATATTCAAAATCCAAAATCAATTGAAATCGTATAAAAACTCAAATAAAAAGAAATATTTGAAAACGAGATTGTTAGGATTTACATGAAATCAATCGCTTGAATATATTAATAAAAAGAATATTCACAAATTTTCAATTTTCAAAATACGTCAATACGTGAAACAGCGTCATTTTTTCCAGGTCCCACCAAGTCGGCTTCCGATGTAGCCGTACATATTGTTATATTCATTCTGATTAATATTCTTTAAGAAACCGATACAGTACGCTTTCCCTCAATTTAGTAAGAGCTGCACAGATTTTTTAAAAGATTTATTCATTAATTTTTATAAAAAAACCTATGCTTAAAATTTAAGTTTCTGTAGGGAATAGATTTTTCAATATACTTAGAATTTTAATTATTTAATTAAATAAGCTTATATCACTAAAAATTTGCTTATTTGCGATGATTTTTGTTTCATTACTTTGAATTACTCCTTTGTAGTTATTTCCAACTCCTAAAAGATGATAGTAAATGTAAAATAGACTTTCTTTTTTTGCAATTTTTTAGTATGTTTTTAATTTTGTTGATATATAGAGATCTTGAAGTTAACTTTGTGGAAATTCTTTGACACTTCTCTAATGATTTTGTAAAATGTTTTGAAATAGAACATATTAATAGAATACAGAATAGAATTTCTTCCATAAATGCAAATTATAAATAAGAAATTAAACAATAATAATTTAATATCTGATTTCAAAGCAATTAAATTACACATCACACACACAAATATCTTATGAATTATTTCAATTACTCTATTCCCAGATTTATTTCATGTGTTAAATTTATTAATAACTAAGTTTTTTTCATATTTTAGTTTCAATAGTTTTGATTTCAGTTCTTGAGTATATATTTGCAAAATTTAATTACAATATTGTATATATAATTCGTGAAGACTAAATACTTTTTTAAATACCTTTACAAGTGAACTCAGATAATTCACAAATTTAAATTCAAATAGTCAAAGAAATAAATACCAAGTTATGTAAAACAGTTTTTAACTCATTTATTTGTAAAAAAATAATCAAATTTTTTTCAAGCTAATAACATATGCTGCAACTTTATCTCAATATTAAGTTATCACGCGCTTATCAAACTGAATGGAAACTAATTTATCCAGACAGTTTACATCTACACACTTATCATTGTTCCGTTTCTCTCACTAGTCTTGTTATTTATTTATTTGCTTTCTTTTAATTATTTATTTTTCAGAATATCAGTTGCAATAAAAATGTATTTCTCTTTTTATTAGGAGAAAACTCTATCTACAACGTGTTTAAAAATAGTATTTTCACATTCATTCTTACTCTTGAAAAATAAGTGAAAATTTTATAAAAAATGAATTTGATTAAAAAAATCGAGTATAATTCATATAATTTATTCAATTTAAACACAGGGAAAAACAAATAAAAAAATATATTAAATAAAAATAGGTTCATTTTAAACATACGTTAACATCCACTAAACAAAAATAGAAAAGAATTTTAAACAAAGATTTGGACTCTTGATATTAAAAATATTTTTCAATTTTTAAATAAAAATAATTGTAGCCATTATTAACTGTTTACTTAATTTTAGATTAGTTTACACAATGAAAAAGAATAATTATGACTTACGAATTTAATTAAATGTTTTATACAAATAACTTTAATTCAAATAAATTTCTTATATTTAAATAAATTTAAGCAAATTTATAGTGGTATGAAATATTTAAAGACGGTGCACACATGCAACACAAAGATAGCAAACATTTAATAACAAATAGTAAATTTGTTAAAATAAGGTTTACAATTTGTGAAAACATTACTTTAATTGATAAAATCAATTCATTTTGAACAATTATACTGAAAGTTTGATAAATCATATTTTATTTTGTACATCCTATTCCAAGAAAAATTATTTCAAAATTTGTGCATCAGAAATTTTGTCGAATAGGCATGAAAACATATCGGTAATTTATTCACAATCAACTATATTACTCAATTAATAGATTATCAATATTTTAATTCGTTATAAATTTGTAACTCATACCGAAATAAATTTTCCAATAAAAATAAAAATGTTTTAATTTTTTTTAAATGAATCTAGATTTTTAAAGTTATATTATAAAAATCTATATACTAAAACAAATAGAAAATTCATAAATTAAAATTTTTATATAAAATCACAAAAATATTTTTGTTATATATTTGAACAAGCAGAAAAACTAAATACTTTATTAAATCAGCTTTGCTTACTAAAGACTTATATCTTTTTGAAAACTTAAAAATAATAAAATGGTCAAAAAATAAAACGAAATTTCTTAAGAATAATTTTATTCTGTCACGTAGTAGAGTCACAAAACATTATAGCGAAAAAATTTTATGCTAACTCTTCGATGCACAATGATCATGAAACAAATCGACCTGTTGCAAAGTAATAATACTGTAAATAATTGAATTATTTTTTCCAAAATTATGTGAATAGAAGATTTATATTTAGAAGATCATATTATATATATATAAGAGAATTTCTGCAATTATCTTATAAAAGTATTTTATGTAATTGTATTATTTACAATCAATTTATTAAAAGGCTCACAAATAATAGGTTCTCTTATACCTTGTTCAAAATTTTACTGAATATTAATGTTTCTAAAGACTAAGGCTTATGATTATGCTGAAAGTTTGATATTAACTAAATGCTATCTGCTGAAGTTTTTTTAAAAACTAACAGGAGCATATATATATATATATATATATTTTAAAATAAATGTACTGTTAACAGTTACAATTATTTATGATTATTTAGAATAATATTAAGAATTCATACAGAACAATATTTTCTACATTCAAAAAATGAAAAATTGTTATTTTCAAAAAATAATCAGAATTTAGTGAAAATTATTAAAATTGTATGCTGGTGATTTTTAATTATAAATGATTACATTATTCTCATATAAATTTATTCCAAGTAAAAATGAGGAAAACCTGAATTTTTTAAACTAAATATTTTTATAATATTCTATAAATTTGTTGTTACACGAAATAGTAAATTCTACGAATGCATATAAATTTAAAAAGCAATAGTAATATATATATATATATATATATATATATATATATATATATATATATATATATATATATATATATATATATATATATATATATATATATATATATATATATATATATATAATAAATAGATGATAAATTTATAAGCACTTTTTTATATAATGAATATAAGCTAATTTATAACACACTTGAACTTAGATTTAATTTCTTTTTCCTTGTTTTTTTAAAAATGCTTTAAATTTGTCATAAATATCATTATATGTTTTCAAAAATTAAAGAAAGAAAGAAGCTCTTTACCTTTAATTTTAAAGAAAGTACTTAGTTACAGCTATCAGCAACTGGTTTTCTCACTGGAATTAAGAAAGCATAATCTTTCCAACTATTACAGTCAAGTATTATTTTTTTCAAATCATAGTATTCAGTACTCTCATCATCATTCATAATATTATGAAAATCTTTAAAATCTGCATTCGAATTTACAATCATATTCACCATAGAGTCAATTGTACTTAAATCGTTTACCAACTGGAGCATTTTTCGAATGAGTTCTGTGGGCAGATCATAAGGATCTAGAATACTTCCAATTGATTCCAATAGAGGATTTCCATGACCTAAGACATTCCGCAAATTGATGCCATTGAATAAATTAGAAGACTTTCGCCAAAGATCTTCCAAATCTTTACGTTTTAATAAGTTCATGCAATCGAAAAGAAGCATTTCTACTGAAGCTTGTACTTCTGGGTTTTTTAAATAGAGTTGAACTATTCTTTCTATGAGATAGGACTTAGTTTTCGGACTCTTTGCTTTCTCTGATAATTGTTTAATATCTTTATCTGAATCAATCAATATCTCTTTGAGAAGCTGAACACGATTTCTTAGAAATATAAGTTGATTTCCAGGTTCTTTCGGTTTTTGGCCTATGACTATTTTTTTGAGAATATTTTGCTCTGATGAAGGGATTTCTAATTTTTTGCAGAGAATCTCAAATTTTTTATTCGTGATTTCCGCTTTCCCCATAAACTCCTTAAGATTTTCTAAGTGATCAGGAATATCTTTAAGTAAATCTAAACTAATATTTTTATTATTTTTATTTGTCATTAGATCTTCAAAAAGAATTTTCTTTTTTCTTCTTTTAAGGGTAGCTGTGAAATATTTTCAAGCAAAGATTCCTTCGTTAATGTAATTCTTCCTTCTAAAACATTTCTTATATTTGATTTAGCCTTATGGATTCCCTTAAAAGATGAAGGAACACTATCAATGATTTTTTCTTCTCTTTATTGTTCAGAAATGAATGTCCAGCAAGAGCCTTTTTCAATATTTCTATGTGCTTAAAACTTGTATCAGAATGAATTATGACATTAAAATTCGTGTTATTAATTATTTCTTTATATATTTTCTGATAATCAGAAATGATTT
Organism: Latrodectus hesperus; assembly: GCA_037975125.1. Lineage (NCBI taxonomy): Eukaryota > Metazoa > Arthropoda > Arachnida > Araneae > Theridiidae > Latrodectus > Latrodectus hesperus. The sequence continues at coordinate 11,060 of JAJQOW010000025.1, forward strand.
CTAATGTTCTGTTTTTCAAACTTTCAAAATTTATTTCAGTTGTTTCTTCAGATTTAAGATTTTTACTTTTCAGGGTTTCAGAAGAGTCATTTTCATTAAGTGATTTATCTTCAGCATTTTTTATGGATATTGAAAGGCAAGATATATCCCGATTTTCTAACGTTCTTTTTTCTTCTATCGATATACTAGTATTACTAATTTCTGTCAATGATTCGGTATTATAAAGTTTCAAAAAGTCTTTTCCTGCAGATAATGTGGTTTCATTCGAAATTACATTCTGAATAGGGTCGTTAAATTTTTGTTTTCGAATTTCTTGCTTTCTATATTTTTGAAAAAGATTCTTCCTTTGTTTTATTTTTGCTAAAATTTTTCTTTTGTATTCTTTTGCTTTTGAGTCGAATGAAATATATTCCAAAATATATTCAAGAGCCCATACATAGTCGTCAATCTCATTGCTTTCATTACATTGCAATATAGCATTTTTTACAGAGTCAAACATATTCATCACAGAATAATCATAAAAACATGTATTTTTTTCATCTAATTGTGAGATTTCCTTATTTAGAGATAACATCTTTGTACTTAATGATTTTTTCGCTGTTTTGAAGTGCTCCTTCCATTCCTTTTGAAAATTGGATAGATTTTCAATGTCTGTTTTGAAGTGCTCCTTCCATTCCTTTTGAAAATTGGATAGATTTTCAATGTCAGAATCTGGATAAAAAGGTGATAAAGTATCTTCCGACGATTCAGAACACGGAATCAATGCATTTTTATTCATTGTTCTCCTAACAGCTTTGAGAATTATTAAAAGGATAAAACGTTCCATTCTGAACTTCTGAGCTGACAATATAGGCATTAAGATTTTTTTCAAGGTTTTTAATTCTAGTTGTATATTTTTGAATAGCTGAATCTCTTCTTCAACTGAATTTCTCCAAAGTACTTGTGATTGTGGAAAGTGAGAAAGTGAATTTCTGATTCTTTTTAGGATAGATACTAATTGACAAGGTAAAATAAGTATTAAAATTTTTTGAATCGTTTTAAAACCTATATCAGTTTGTTTCAAGCATTCTCCTAACACTAATAAGGCTCTTTCGATTATAAGAATGGATTTCACGTTAGTCACTGTAATAGAAGTTGCAACTGCTAAATAATATTTTAAACGAAGCACAAGAAATTGTTCATAAATATCTGGTAAATTTGTCAATGTCTGAACTAAGTTTTCTGGTATGTGCTTAACCACACTCTCGGGGCAAATTTCAATATTCTCAAGTTTTCTTCTGAAATCGTTGGCATGCTTTCTCAAAGATAAGCGCTCTACATATAAAATCATCTGAGTGACTAATTGAGCAGCAGGGTTTTCATATTTTTGGAAATGATCGATGCATTCTTTACAAAAACTAAATAAAAAGAATTTATTTTCTAATTCTGTATACATAGAGTTTGGAAGCACAAGTTTCTCTTTTAAGAGAAATAAATTATCAAAAAGTCTCACTGTCGTCATAAAATCTAGATTAGTAATGTAATCATTTTGCTTACAAAATTCAAGAAAATAATACTCTTTGGAATTTGCATTATTTCTAGGGTCTGTCACATTAAAATATTTATCATAAGTTTCTAATATAGATAAAATAGCTTTTTTACGTTCTTCTGCTTCAAGCATATATGAGAAGTTATTGCCATTTGTTTCTTGTGATAAAACTAAATTATTTAAAATTTGACAAATTTCAATTTGATATTCGTTAAAACGAGAAATACTGCTTAATTTCAATGAAAATGTCCTTAATTTTTCCATCTCATCAGTGGGTACATTATTCATCTGCTTTGCTATTTGTATGAAATAATCTTTTAGTCTAAATAAATTTTCTATAACAGCCCTAGGGGAACAACTAATCGAGCCTCCAGAATGAACACATATTTTTGTAGTTTGGTCATACAAAAAATACAACAAAGATGTGTCTTCACAATCCAAAGTATGGAATAAAGCTGATTTTCCCTCTTCATCTGGAGCAAGGGGGTCTGTCTCAAATAAGGCATCACGCAATTTCGCTATCACATATGGTGAATTATAAATGCAAGGTATAATATTAGAGAATCTGCTTCTTATTATAGATGAAACAAAATTTTGTCTTATATTTGATAAATGACAAATTTGTGAAATGGTACTGTGTCTTGAATTATAGGAAGCATTATTTTCAGTAATTTTTGTTTTTTTAAGTATTTCTTTTAAAGCACGCATTTGTTTACCTAATCCAATATCATCTCTCATTCCAAAGGAAAAACTTTCAGTATTATTGATGACATTGTCAAAAATTACCAACCATTTATTTGATTTGTAACTAGGAATGTTTTCTGGAAAAAGTTTACCTTGTACTTGACCATCAGAATCTTTTATTAAAACAACAATATTGCATTTTAGTAAAATAGCAGACGCTTGAAAATAGATGTAATTTTCATATGAAGAGAAAAAAATTTTTGGTCTGTAACGTAAAAGTTAAGGACTTTATTCTTAAACGGTAGAACTATATCTTTCATTATCTGATTACAAGCGTCAGTATTGCGATGGAGAAAAGGGTTGTAATTTTTAACACAATTCTTAAGATCTCTTACCTTTAAATGAAGATCTTCTTGTAAGCATTTTATTCTTTTCACCAATTCCGAATCGTTAAGAGGAAAGTGATGCATATATGCCATGATTATATTCCACATAACTTCATGTTCTCTGTCACCACCGGGAATTTTCCATACTTTAGATAGCGGAAAATGTGGTATGAACGACCGTATTTTATCTAAATCTATCAACTTTGGAGTATAATTATTCATTTTCGTATTTAATGAAATGCAGTTTATAATAAACTTACAATCAATATTTATTTGATGTCTTTAGTACCATGGAGACAATTTGAATTCTTGACATTCGTATTTGACTGTTGCGATAACACCGAGACTCCGTGCAGGGGAAAAGGCAATGATAAACATTAATCAGGACCTACTTCCACTTGAATGCAATCATAAACATAAAAAATTATTTCACAACTCAAATGATTATGCAACATATTTAATCAGCAGTTCGAGTGAAAAATAAAGGTGAGAAAGGATTAGTGGCGGCCTCTCTTGTTTAAATTTTGAATGCCTAAGTGATGTGAAGGAAATTTTTCTTCAATATCAATAAAATACATGAAATTTTTTGTAAACGGTAATGAATAAATTTTTTACTTATTTAGATAAATCGATAAATAATAAAATGAATGCATTTTTTATTCATTTTAATTATTTTTCATTCATAAATGTTAAAATGAATAAAATTTTTATTCATTTTATTATTTATTCATTTCTATTTAAGAATGATTATGAGAGTGAAAATTAATTTTATGATTGTATAATTAATTAAAGAGTCGAAAGTTGGTTCTACGAAATATAAAGGAAATGCTAATTAATCACATTATTAATTACTTTTAATACATTGTTTTTAAAATTTTCAAATGGTCATCCTGACAGTTGTGCATAAATGAGTGCATATTAAATTGTAGCAATAAAAAATTACAGTAATTATAAAACTTTATTAATTGCAATTTGTTAATAAAATAATTTATTTTCCAATGAACATATCCTAATGGTTTCAAGCAATGAAATGTTATCTTAAATGTAAGTTAAAATTATAATTATTTATTCATTATTTTGTGTAAATGAAAATAATTTCTGAAAGAACACCCATATAATTAGTGCTGAGGAAAAGGGAATAACAATAATAAATAAAAATTTCTGATTATTTAGTGTCGATAGATTTTAGTATATTCATTAAAAATCTACCAATTGTTCCATACAAAATGTTTGAATAATAAGAAGTAAAAAAGTAACTGGTTTTACTCATTTTGACATTCATGAAATAATTTAAATTCATCAGTAAAAATATTAAATCAATATCATTGCAGGGATTTAATATTTTTCCACATATTCCTAAATAAATCATCATCCCTAAGTACAATTATATGTAGAGAAAAATTATGAAAAATTAAATTAAATGTCATTGTTGTAGAAGTGAAATAATTTATAAAAAGTAATCATAACATATATAATGTTATAAATTATAATGAATATCAAGAAAAATTTATGTTCAAAAATGCTTTTCAGTTCAACAGATACTTATTTCAAAAGTACTTTAATATTTTTGCTTAATAAAATTATATAAAACTAGCAATTAAAAATTATTTTTAAAGAAAATAGTCTAAAGTTAATTTTAATTTAAGAGTGTAACTGGTAAAATGTACCTAAGTTACATAGTAGGTTTTAATAAAGATATATTCAAAACATTTTATATTATAATATATAAAATAGTCTTATATATGAAATATATTATCCCCAGTAACATTATATATTATAATATATAAAATACTAACTCTAAACTAAACTACACTGTATGGCACGACAGCCCACGTGGGCCAAGGGCTACAGTGCCCATAACAGTTTTCATGACCGAGGGTCCTGGGGTGCGAAGATATAAAATACAGTCTTATATAAAATATATTATCACCAGTTACAAACCTATAAACACTTATATAATGATGAAAAATGTGACAATGAATTGTAATAAAAGCTGTAGCTGCCATTGTTCAGCTAACTGAAGATTTCATGATGTTTTGGGGGCAGCGTCGCGATTTTCAACGCCTGGGCATTCAAAAAGTATGCGTATGGTATGCTGGAATAGATCGTCGAAAGAATATGCTCAGTAATATACACAAAAATACAGAAAGACCTGGGAAACCCACCTTCCTTACCTAATATTTGCGAGTAGGGGGAAATATCTCATGGTATAACATGTACATTACTTTATCAACTTGATTATAGTAGATTACACAACAGCCGATTGAAATTGATGAAGGACGTGTGTATCGTTGAAAGGAAAATTCCAACTGGTTATTCAAAACCTATTGAAAAATATTTGAAGAAATTGACGGAAAAATGAAATAAGCACATGCTACTGTAAAAGAACTCTAGCTAATCATGGTAATCGATGTTATTTGTAAACTAGAGACCAGCAATTTTCAATTAGTTATAAAGTTTTGTTCTGTCATCATCTTGCAAGAGTTTAAGGAAATGGATAGGGCTGGGAATTATGACAGATTTTTTGCGAGGCAGAGCATTGATTGTGTAAATAAAAATGGGTGATGAAAAGCATTAAGGGATTACACTTCAATAAATTACGTCCTTTTAAATAGCATGAATTGTGAAAGTTGGTTTTATTTTCAGCAGGATAATGTATTTGATGATTTTAAATATAGACTCATTGATTTCAAAGAAATGAGTGATAAAGATATTTACCCATATATGATGAAAGACTCAGTTAATCTAAATGATTTTTTCAAAAACGAGAGCTTTTAAATTCCCCTCACAAATTTTTTTGATGTATTAAATCCATGACAAGGCTTATCTAAAGTAGCATTCGGGATGCTTAACACCGAATCTCGCACCACGAAAAATGAAATAATTAGAAATAGAAATCATTAATGAGACAGAATGATTTCTGAGGTATAGATATCATAAAATTAATTGCAATTCAGCAGAGAATTAAATGGGAAGGATACCTAATTAACCTGGATGAAAATTTTGAGCCAATAAAAAATTCTTTTTGACCAAATCATTTGGTACCGGAGCAAAGGGAGTTTAAACATTAAATAAATAAATTGCCTAGAAAAAAATCCTGAAAATTATCAGGGAGACAAATAAGAGGACATTGCAAGGAACAGAACGACATGGACAAAATTCGAAGGAAGATCTGTTCCACTCAAAGTTGTTCATATCAAGGATTTTCATGTTTTATTTCATTGTAGAACGCATTTGTACGGGTTTGCTGCAGTTTCCAATTTTTTGCTCTAATTGCTGCACAATTATTTTGCCAACGTAATGATGCCTTTACATACAATATTCAGTTTCCAGATTCTCAAATTTTAAACTCAGATTATGCACTATTTCAGACTAAACTAAGACTCAGATCTATTTTCAATTTAGAATTTTGAAACTTTATTAGTTTTACTTATCACAGAAATATTACAAAACTAAAGAAAAAACCATACTATTATTTGTACTTGATCTATAAATTATTTATAGTAAAATTTTTAAATTTTCTTTTGATAATCAACTGATGCAGACACTTCAAAAATACACTATATATAACAATAATAAACAGCTATAACTGTGGTAAAAATCTAAATAAATAACGCATATAACATACATTCTTATGAAAAGCGGGTTTCTAGTTATCAAGCCAATGGCTGATAACTAGAAACCCGAAGAACTGCTAGGAATAAGTTAAAAAAAATTATGTTAACTCGGATTTCCAATTAACCGGGAAAGAGCTGACCTTGAAAATATTCCTTGTAACACAATCTAGTATGAGAGAATAAATTATAAAGGTATTTCAACAACGTAAACAATATCCAGTTTTATAAAACTTGGTATCTAAATAACCAGGCATTATCACACACACACACATTATAGGGCCACGATGGCCTGGTTTGTTAGGTCGTGTTCTCATTATCAGAAGGTAGTAAGTTCAAATCTCGGCTTAGCTGAAGATCCGTCTTGTTCGCTAAAAGGTGGCTGTTACACGTTAAAACTGGGCGTGTGGAAGCAATGTCCTCCAAGTGAAATGATACTGCTAGGGGTGGCAGGCTAAGTATAGGGACTCTTTTGCTTCGTCCTTGCTTCAAATCACGAAGACTGCCGCGGGGCTGCTGGCAGATCCCAATTCAGGGCTATGCACAGGGAAGCATGATAGTGCAACAACAACACACACATTATTCTAGTTGTAATCAATTGAGGAATAGACACACAATTCAACAAGAAACCTATATGTATATATCTATCACAAATTTTGAGTGTATACCTAATAATAAATTCTCTCTCTCTCTCTCTCTCTCTCTCTATATATATATATATATATATATATATATATATATATATATATATATATATATATGCAAATTAAGCAAATTTACAAAATTATAACATTACACACACACACACACACACACACACACACACACACACATATATATATATATATATATATAATATTTAACCACATATAACAATCAATTTTCCCTTTACTCACTGTGTACAACAATTCTTGACAGTACATTCAACTTTTTGTGTTATATGTAAGATCATATGCAATGTTACCAAATTAGTTGAAATTTCATGTATGTATTTTTAAATTTCTTTTGAATAAATTTACAATTTGTTTCAAACCTAAATATAATATAATATAATATATATATATATATATATATAATTTCATTATTATATATTTCATTATTATCTATTTATACTTTATAAATATTTTTATTTCTGAAAAATGTTTCAGTATGAACATTTTTAAAATGTGCATATAATATAGTTATGTACATTGTTATTCATGAATCAAAGCTATTTACTCACTCTAAACATTTTATATTTAAAAGAAAATATATTATTTTATAAAATGAAAATTGATACAGTAAACCAAATTTGTTGTTTTTATACCTATTTAATAATACTTTATAAGTTTAAAATTCATGCAGTTGGATATAAAAATAACATTAATATTTCTTTTCAAAATGAAACTGTAAAAGATACAATTGTGAATTAAAAAATAAAAGTACAACAACCAATGATACCGTTTTACTAGTGATAATGAAAATTCATCATTGCTAAGTAGGAATTTTCAATAGCTATCGATATTTAATATGTATTATTTATACAAGTATTTTATTCAGTTCTTTTATTTGCATAGTACAATACTTCACTGCATACTTTTATTTTGTTTCAATTTTATAGAACAACATAAATTATAAATTCTTCTTCATGTTGTCGAAAATTAGAAAACTTTGATGCCGGCAATAATAAGAGTTTCCATTTCAATAATTTTGAAGTTGTCAATTTATATACTTTTCTTTTTTTGAGAAAATAAAAAAAGAAGACAATTTGATATCAATGAAATATCCAGAAATAATTTCTTAAGACGCTTATGAGTGAATTTAATTAATTATAAATGTCGAATATTTTTTTTATCATATTTTACAGTTTTTCTTATTTCACTGTTTGTGATGTGTAGAATGGCCGAGAAAATTAACGATCACCATTTTCTGGACAACACATTTATTTATTTACAAACACTTAATAGCAAAAACTAAACACATAACTAACTCCGAGCTTTTCCGCTCTTACCAGAACTTAGCGACCTATCGCGGACTTCGTTCCGCCGATACTATTCTAAAATATAGCAACCTCTCTCGAAAGAGATGCAAACCACGCTAAGCGAAGTTTGTTGATTGTCAAACAGTCTCTAAATACTACACGTGTTGCTTGTTGATTTACTTGTTGATATGCTTGCTTACTATGACATTCTTGTAAAAAAGATACTCCTATTTGAAGATAAACCACACCAAGCGAAGTTTGTTGATTGCCAAACAGTCTCTTAATACTACACGTGTTGCTTGTTGATTTACTTGTTGATATGCTTGCTTTCTATGACATTCTTGTAAAAAAAGGTACTCCTATTTGAAGATAAACCAGGCCAAGCGAAGTTTGTTGATTGCCAAACAGTCTCTAAATACTACACGTTGCTTGTTGATTTACTTGTTGATATGCTTGCATACTATGACATTCTTGTAAAAAAAGGTACTCCTATTTGAAGATAAGCCACGCCAACCGAAGTTTGTTGATTGCCAAACAGTCTCTAAATACTACACGTGTTGCTTGTTGATTTACTTGTTGATATGCTTGCTTACTATGACATTCTTGTAAAAAAAGGTACTCCTATTTGAAGATAAACCACGCCAAGCGAAGTTTGTTGATTGCCAAACAGTCTCTAAATACTACACGTGTTGCTTGTTGATTTACTTGTTGATATGCTTGCTTATTATGACATTCTTGTAAAAAAAGGTACTCCTATTTGAAGATAAATCACGCCAAGCGAAGTTTGTTGATTGCCAAACAGTCTCTAAATACTACACGTGTTGCTTGTTGATATGCTTGCTTACTATGACATTCTTGTAAAAAAAGGTACTCCTATTTGAAGATAATATTCATGATACCGCTAATTGAAGGTATTTAAATAAGCGTTGCTGTAAATACACCTTTTTGTATTCCCTTATAATTTTATTTTTTAGTTATTTAGTACTGAATCACAATCAAATGCTTCTCTTCAAATTGAATTTTTAGATTATTGTTTTATGTATTTCTTCTAGAAATTGGCCTATACATTTGCAGAAAATATAATTACCAGTATTACAAATAATTTATAATTTTTCTAAAAAATTTAGAATCATTTTGTGATTTTCTTTATCATATCGAAAAGTAAAATTGCATTTTTTTATCACTAGAAATTAGTGTTTACATTTTAACATAAGTAAATGCTTTTTGATATTTTAAAATATTGTTGCTAACACAAAAATTAGTTATTATTTTATAGAGTTGTAAACTTGCCTCAATTAAAGGGAAATCATGTTAATTAAATTTGCCAATTTGAGAAAAAATTTAAAGTGTAAATTTTATTTTTGCTTTTCTATGAATTATTTTAATTGCTTCTATTAATATATTTACTTTATTTCATTTCCATCATTAAGATATCAACATTTTTAGTTTGATGTGTCCGTCCAATTGTCAATGATTCTCCTCGATTGACAATTAAGAAAATTATGAAATAATTCGTAGGTTTTAAATCAAAAATGCTATTAAAAATAACCTCCTTTCCATTTCGAAGTGTATGTGCTGTTCTTGAAACATCACAAAATTAATGAATTCCTGTTATTAAAGATATTTTAATCTCTGATTTTTTAGGAATATATTACAAGCTTCACAATATTCTGCAAGAATTTTTCATACTTGGTGAGTAAATATACATATTAAATTTGTATACTGTGGTGTTTTACTTACGAGGTGAAATAAATGTATAATGGAGTAAAGTATGAATTTTTTTAATTAATCACAGTGTTTCATTAATGCAAACAACTCAATTAACTCATTTATTTCTGACATAATTTTCAACAAACATATTTAACAATTCCAGATATGTTTAAAATCCATAATTAAAAAAATACTTGAGTTATCTTTTAAGTTATCTAGAAATTTCTTTTTCAGTAGTTTTTCTTATACCTTTTTAGTTTTTGATTGATTTTTTTTATGGACGCTTAAAATGTTTTCCGAAGATGTTATATTCGCAAATATTTTTGTGGATAATTACTTTTCTAAGTAAATATAGGTAAAAATCTAATTTTGAGCAAAGCATAGTTTATATATACGTAATCGATATGACATTGGAATTGTCATAGAAAAAATTAGTATATATTTAAACAATATAATTTAACATTTTTATCACATAAAAGTTACTAAGCTGTACTGAAAATGTACGAATTGTGGAAAATGATATTTTCTGAAACATATATGAAATCTTTGAAACTCAGTTGGGGAAAGAGTGTGGAGAAACACTTCACATAATTTTTTGCTCAGATATTTTCTGGACCAAAAATGAGGTTCTTGTTTCATCAAAATAATAATAATATCACAGCATTTTTTTTAAAGCTAAACGATACACTTCAAGAAACTTCTCATGTTAGTATTTTAAGATGTGGAAAATTTTGAATCACCTAATGTATATATAGATCATAAGCAAAATAATCAAAACAAATCATTATTATTTTTAAGAAGAAGTCAGGTAATATAAATCTTTATTTACAATTGCATATTTTAAATTCTTAAGGTAAATGATTCCCTATTTGTATACATTTTTGACTCATAACTAAAAGATATCACTTTAATTGTGGAACAGTTCCAATAAAAAATCAAAAAACTACGAACTACATCAATAGTTTTGGAGCGTTTCAAAATTTAATATGCAAATAGGACATCATTTATCTAGTGAAATCCTATTAAAATAGTTGAAGATTAAAAAAAATTCAATAAAAAGTGGTTTATCAAGATCTAACAGTAATTCCCGTTAACGCTTTGTTAATGTCAGAAACTTCACTACAACTTATTAACTTCGATGATCCCATTTATTCTCATCTACTGCGATTTTACTATAATGATAAAAATAAAGAATAAGCAACTGAATAATCAAACACAGCAGTTATTTCATTCAACGTATTAAAATCATAAACACAAGACTCTTTTCAGGAAATATATCGGAAAAAGTACAAATTATGTTTACTGCTAGTATAATTTATAAATTAAAAAATATAAGTTTAAATATATTACACATATAAATTGAAAAGAATAATTAAATATTTTCATTCATTTACAATATCTGTAAAATATTATTAAACAATAAATTTAACAAAGTAAAATGTTCTACTTATAAAGAAATATTTAAAATTAAAATTAAATTTTATAATTAGTTCATCATTATTATTAGTTAAAATGATATATATATATATATTTATTTACATATATATATATATTTATATATATATATATATATATATATATATATATATATATATATATATATATATATATATATATATATATATATATATATATATATATATATATATATATATATATATATATATATATATATATATATATATATATATATATATATATATATATATATATATATATATATATATAGCACAATAGTACATACATAAATATAAACATTTAGTTTTGCAACTTACTGGAATATAAAATAAATTATACAATTAAATGAAGATAATTTCGCTGAAAAGCCTTTACACTAAATATACATATTAAATTTGCATATTGTGATATTTTACTTACGAGGTGAAATAAATGTATAATGGAGTAAAGTATCAATTTTTTTAATTAATCACAGTGTTTCATTATTGCAAACAACTCAATTAACTCAATTTTTTCCGACATAAATTTCAACAAACATATTTAACAATTCCAGATATGTTTAAAATCCATAATTAAAAAAAATACTTGAGTTATTTTTTAAAATTATCTAGAAATTTCTTTTCGAGTAATTTTTTTTTATTCGTTTTTAGTTTTTGATTGATTTTTTTTATGGGCACTTAAAATGTTTTCCGAAGATGTTATATTCGCAAATATTTTTGTGGAAAATTACTTTTTTAAGTAAATATAGGTAAAAATCTAATTTTGAGCAAAGCATAGTTTATATATACGTAATCGATATGACATTGGACGTTTCATAGAAAAAATGAGTATATATTTAAACAATATAATTTAATATCAGTTACTAATCTGTACTGAAAATGAACGAATTGTGGAAAATGATAGTGTCTGAAACATATAAGAAATCTTTGAAACTCAGTTGGGGAAAGAGTGTGGAGAAACACTTCACATAATTTTTTGCTCAGATATTTTCTGGACCAAAAATGAGGTTCTTGTTTCATCAAAATAATAATAATAATATCACAGTATTTTTTTTTAAAGTTAAACGGGACACTTTAAGAAATTTCTCATGTTAGTATTTAAAGATGTGCAAAATTTTGAATTACCTAATGTATATATAGATCATAAGCAAAATAATCAAACCAATCATTATTATTTTTAAGAAGAACTCGGGTAACATAAATCTTTATTTACAATTGCATATTTTAAATTCTTCTAACATTTTTGTGACTCATAACTAAAAGATATCACTTTAATTGTGGAACAGTTCCAATAAAAAATCAAAACTACGAACTACATCAATAGTTTTGGAATGTTTCAAAATTTAATATACAAATCAGGACATCATTTATCTAATGAAATCCTATTAAAATAATTGAAGATTAAAAAAAATCATTAAAAAGTGATTTATCAAGATCTAACAGTAATTCCCGTTAACGCTTTGTTAATGTCAGAAACTTCACTACCACTTATTAACTTCGATGATCCCATTTATTCTCATCTACTGCGATTTTACTATAATGATAAAAATAAAGAATAAGCAACTGAATAATCAAACACAGCAGTTAATTCATTTAATGTATTAAAATCATAAACACAAGACTCTTTTCGAGGAAATATATCGGAAAAAGTACAAATTATGTTTATTGCTAGTATAATTTATAAAGTAAAAAATATAAGTTTAAATATATTACACATATAAATTGAAAAGAATAATTAAATCATTTACATTCATTTACAATATTTGTAAAATATTATTAAACAATAAATTTAACAAAGTAAAATGTTCTACTTATAAAGAAATATTTAAAATTAAAATTAAATTTTATAATTAGTTCGTCATTATTATTAGTTAAAATGATATATATATATATATATATATATATATATATATATATATATATATATATATATATATATATATATATATATATATATATATAGTACATATATAGTACAATAGTACATACACATACATAAATATAAATATTTCGTTAACATTTAGTTTTGCATCTTACTGGAATATAAAATAAATTATACAATTAAATGAAGATAATTTCGCTGAAACGCCTTTACACTAATAACATATGAATATTTGCAAAGCTGTTGAAAATACAATATTACAAGCATTTATCAATACTGTTGTTCTAAAGGTTAAAATATATAAGAAATTTTCACTTGAAATCTTTGTTAATTATTAACCATGATAAAAAAAGTGCTGCTCAATAACTTTTATCTGTATAAATATATCACAGTTTACAGGAAATACTTAATGTTCTGATTTTATTAAAAATTTACTCATAAGTGATTATCACAAATTTAATACTTTTAAATTATTAAGACTTGCTATTGCCGTGTAAAAAGGCTGTCATAATTTTTATCAACCACAAAATTAACATAAAATCTACGCTCAGAAAAACAAACTCCAAAAGAATTGGAAAATTGAGATTTTGTTAAGATCAGTAAATTTTTCATCTTGTGGTAACCGCTTTCTTTGAGGTATCTAATAAACTAATCACAGGAATATATGAAAACAATATTGGTAATCATGGAAAATAATTAAGTATTTAAAATTTACGTAAAACAATCAACCAAAACTTTTCTAAATATATAAAATTTTAATTATGATATTATCAATCTCATAAAACTAAGCAGATTAGATGCCCAGTGTATGTGGTAGGAATGACTCCAGAACAAACAACATTAAAAGTTTTTAATGAAATTCCCTTCAATAAAAGAACAAGAGCCCAAAAGAGCTGGAAAAACTGTGTGGACGTTGCATTGCCATTTTAAAAGTAAAGAACTGAAATTCTGTTGCTGGGAGAAGATTGATTGGTTTTTCTGGCACAAGGTTCAAAAAAGGACATGTTGCGCCTTGCTAGGAGAAGGGCAAAATGGGAAAATCTTTTGATGAAGGCCCAGGCCCACAAAGGCTGTTTTGCCAATTGTGATGACGATGAATCAAACCAAAATTTAAAAGATTTATTAAATTTTGTGATTAATTTAAATTTATTACATAGATTAATTTAAATGTTTTTAATGTAAACGTTATTTTTATTGAAATTTTTTGTTAAAAAATCTTAGATTTATTTATAATAAAACAATAAACTACTAGTTTGGCACTCACTTGTTACATGTGGTTATATTGGAAAGGAAAAACAGTGATGTAGTTATATTAATCAATAACTAAGTATATTTGTGTAATACTAGATATAATTTTTTTCTCTGAATAAATGAAGTACTTCCATAAATAAAGAAGTCAATTTCAGAACTAAGCAAATATAACTTTTTGAACCATTGATCTAAGTTCCAAGGCACTTAATAGATTAGTTGTCATATTTTACAATTTATATTATTATAAAACGCAGTATGTAATTATCCTCCTTTAAATCCCATTTTTGTACTAACATGCACACGAATTTATTAATACACCAAGCGCCTATTAGCGAATTGTCTCCTTATCAGACATAAAAACTGATTTATCCATTTATTTATTTTTATATAAAAGTCATCACTTAACAAAGTAACAAAACAAAATCACCGTAATATAAAAATACATTCTTCCATAAAATTTCTTCTACAAAAATATAAATTCAGATGGTGTAAAATGAAATTTACACAACTTGAAAAAATATAAAAGAAAGCTTAATGCTTTTTTTCATATATGTAGGAAAAAAAGTTAATGATCACTGGAAGTATTTCATTGATGAGAAATTCCAAGATGTCACATCTTTGGAACTGCATCAGTTTAGTTCCTGATGATTATCTTCGAGTGACAGTTATCTGGATAAACAAATAAATTAAGAGATTAATATTCGAAACACAAATTTCATTTAGTAATAAATAGTCATAGAAAACACTTATAATACTGTGAAGAAAGACTTGACTGAAGAAAAACGAATTTCTGTAACAAAATATATCACTTCATTGAAAAAAATAAAATAAAAAACTGAAAATATGTGATGTTAAATTATTTGAAATTATATGATAAAAACATATTTAAGAAACCTGTTGTGAATAAACATTCTTATTTGAATTAAATTTTTATTTCATTTTGATTTATTTTATTTTTGAATTTTTATATAAGCTTAGTTGATTATTTGTAAATAGAAAGTATGTAAATTTTAATTATAGTTTGAGTCTGAAGTATTTTTATTTAATTAATGCATCTGTAAGTAAAGTTTTCATTATTAAAATGAATTATTTTATTGATTATCCCTCCATGATTATACGAGGCCTATAATTAACCCATTTGTACGATAAAAACACTTGTTATGAAAAAAAATGTATGACAGTTATTTTATATTAAAATTTAATTCTGATGTGATTTAGTATATTATAAGCAATCATTATAAGCGATAATATTTAGGAATGCTTAAAAGTAAAACGCTAAATTAAAAAGATTAAAAAATAATTTCATCATAAATTTATCCAATTATGATATATTTTATTCTTATTATAATATATGTATAGAAATATAATAAGTAAATTTCTGCGAAATATGAAACGATTAAGTTGAATGGTTTATCAACTTAACCAATTAAAATAAGAATTTAATATAATCCTCATTAATTACCTAAAGTTAACCTTTAGGTATTTTGAATTCATGTGATATGTTGTAAAAAAGAAATATTCGAATTAACGATATTCAAAATCCAAAATCAATTGAAATCGTATAAAAATTCAAATAAAAAGAAATATTAGAAAACGAGATTGTTAGGATTTACATGAAATCAATCGCTTGAATATATTAATAAAAAGAATATTCACAAATTTTCAATTTTCAAAACAGGTCAACACGTGAAACAGCATCATTTTTCCAGATCCCGCCAAGTCGGCTCCCGATGTAGCCGTACATGTTGTTATATTCATTCTGATTGATATTCTTTAAGAAACCGATACAGTACGCTTTCCATCAATTTAGTAAAAGCTGCACAGATTTTTTAAGAAGATTTATTTTGTAATTTTTATAAAATACCTATGTTTATAATTTAAGTTTCTGTAGGGAATGGATTTTTCCTTATACTTAGAATTTTAATTATTTAATTAAATAAGCTTATATCACTAAAAATTTGCTTATTTGAGATATTTTTTGTTTCATTACTTTGATTTACTCCTTTGTAGTTATTTCTAACTCCTAAAAAGTGATAGCAAATGTAAAAAAGACTTTCTTTTTTGGAATTTTTTAGTATGTTTCTAATTTTACTGGTATATAGAGATCTTAAAGTTAACTTTGTAGAAATTCTTTGACACTTCTCTAATGATTTTGTAAAATGTTTTGAAATAGAACATATTAATAGAATACAGAGTAGAATTTCTTCCATAAATGCAAATTATAAATAAGAAATTAAACAATAATAATTTAATATCTGATTTCAAAGCAATTAAATCACACATCACACACACAAATATCTTATGAATTATTTCAACTACTCTATTCCCAGATTTATTTCATGTGTTAAATTTATTAACAACTAAATTTTTTTTCATATTTTAGTTTCGATAGTTTTGATTTCAGTTCTTGAGTATATATTTACAAAATTTAATTACAATATTGTATATATAATTCGTGAAGACTAAATACTTTTTTAAATACCTTTACAAGTGAACTCAGATAATTCACAAATTTAAATTCAAATGTCAAATAAATAAATACCAAGTTATGTAAAACAGTTTTTAACTCATTTATTTGTAAAAAATAATCAATTTTTTTCCAAGCTAATAACATATGCTGCAACTTTATCTCAATATTAAGTTATCACGCGCTTATCAAACTGAATGGAAACTAATTTATCCAGACAGTTTACATCTACACACTTATCATTGTTCCGTTTCTCTTACTCTCTCACTAGTCTTGTTATTTATTTATTTGCTTTCATTTTTTTTCTTTCAGAATACCAGTTGCAATAAAAATGTATTTCTCTTTTTATTAGGAGAAAACTCTGTCTACAATGTGTTTAAAAATAGTATTTTCACATTCATTCTTACTCTTGAAAAATAAGTGAAAAATTTATAAAAAATGAATTTGATTAAAAAATAGAGTATAATTCATATAATTTATTCAATTTAAACAAAGGGGAAAAACAAATAAAAAATATATTAAATAAAAAGGTTCATTTTAAACATACGTTAACATCCATTAAACAAAAATAGAAAAGAATTTTAACAAAGATTTGGACTCTTGATATTAAAAATATTTTTCAATTTTTAAATAAAAAAATTGTAGTCATTATTAACTGTTTACTTAATTTTAGATTAGTTTACACAATGAAAAAGAATAATTATGACTTACGAATTTAATTAAAAGTTTTATACAAATAACTTTAATTCAAATAAATTTCTTATATTTAAATAAATTTAAGCAAATTTATAGTGGTATGAAATATTTAAAGACGGTGCACACATGCAACACAAAAATAGCAAACATTTAATAACAAATAGTAAATTTGTTAAAATAAGGTTTATAATATGAAAACATTACTTTAATTGATAAAATCAATTCATTTTGAACAATTATACTGAAAGTTGATAAATCATTTTTATTTTGTACATCCTATTCAAAGAAAAATTTTTTTCAAAATTAGTACATCAGAAATTTTGTCGAATAGGCATGAAAACATAATTTATTCACAATTAAATATATTACTCAATTAATAGATTATCAATATTTTAATTCGTTATAAATTTGTAACTCATACCGGAATAAATTTTCCAATAAAAGTAAAAATGTTTTAATTTTTTTAAATGAATCAGATTTTCAAAGTTATACTATAAAAATCTATATACTAAAACAAATAGAAAATTCATAAATTAAAATTTTTGTATAAAATCACAAAAATGTTTTTCTGAACAAGAAGAAAAATAAATACTTTATTAAATCAGCTTTGCTTAGTAAAGACTTAAATCTTTTTACAAACTTATATAAAATAATAAAATGGTCAAAAAATAAAACGAAATTTCTTAAGAATAATTTTATTCTGTCACATAGTAGAGTCACAAAACATTATAGCGAAAAAATTTCATGCTAACTCTTCAATGCATAATGATCATGAAACAAATCGACCTGTTGCAAAATAATAATATTGTAAATAATTGAATTATTTGTTCCAAAAATTATGTGAATAGAATATTTATATTTAGAGAGAAGATTTATATTTAGAAGATCATTTATGTACATAAGAGAATTTCTGCAATTCTCTTATAAATGTATTTTATGTAATTGTATTATTTACAATCAATTTATTAAAAAGCTCAAGAATGATAGTTTCTCTTATATCTTGTTTTATTATTTTCGTTTACACAGGTACACGAAATTTTATTGAATATTAATGTTTCTAAAGACTTAGACTTATGATGCTGAAAGTTTGATGATATCAACTAAATGTTATCTTGTAAAGTTTATATATATATATATATATATATATATATATATATATATATATATATATATATATATATATGTATGTATATAAAATAAATGTACTGTTAACAGTTACAATTATTTATGATTATTTAGAATAATATTAAGAATTCATACAGAACAATATTTTCTACATTCAAAAAATGAAAAATTGTTATTTTCAAAAAATAATCAGAATTGAGTGAAAATTATTAAAATTGTATGCTGGTGATTTTTAATTATAAATGATTACATTATTCTCATATAAATTTATTCCAAGTAAAAATGAGGAAAACCTGAATTTTTTTAAACTAAATATTTTTATAATATTCTATAAATTTGTTGTTACACGAAATAGTAAATTCTACGAATGCATATAAATTTAAAAAGCAATAAGCAATAGTAATATATATATATATATATATATATATATATATATATATATATATATATATATATATATATATATATATATATATATATATATATATATATATATATATATATATATATATATATATAATAAATAGATGATAAATTTATAAGCACTTTTTTATATAATGAATATAAGCTAATTTATAACACACTTGAACTTAGATTTAATTTCTTTTTCCTTGTTTTTTTAAAAATGCTTTAAATTTGTCATAAATATCATTATATGTTTTCAAAAATTAAAGAAAGAAAGAAGCTCTTTACCTTTAATTTTAAAGAAAGTACTTAGTTACAGCTATCAGCAACTGGTTTTCTCACTGGAATTAAGAAAGCATAATCTTTCCAACTATTACAGTCAAGTATTATTTTTTTCAAATCATAGTATTCAGTACTCTCATCATCATTCATAATATTATGAAAATCTTTAAAATCTGCATTCGAATTTACAATCATATTCACCATAGAGTCAATTGTACTTAAATCGTTTACCAACTGGAGCATTTTTCGAATGAGTTCTGTGGGCAGATCATAAGGATCTAGAATACTTCCAATTGATTCCAATAGAGGATTTCCATGACCTAAGACATTCCGCAAATTGATGCCATTGAATAAATTAGAAGACTTTCGCCAAAGATCTTCCAAATCTTTACGTTTTAATAAGTTCATGCAATCGAAAAGAAGCATTTCTACTGAAGCTTGTACTTCTGGGTTTTTTAAATAGAGTTGAACTATTCTTTCTATGAGATAGGACTTAGTTTTCGGACTCTTTGCTTTCTCTGATAATTGTTTAATATCTTTATCTGAATCAATCAATATCTCTTTGAGAAGCTGAACACGATTTCTTAGAAATATAAGTTGATTTCCAGGTTCTTTCGGTTTTTGGCCTATGACTATTTTTTTGAGAATATTTTGCTCTGATGAAGGGATTTCTAATTTTTTGCAGAGAATCTCAAATTTTTTATTCGTGATTTCCGCTTTCCCCATAAATTCCTTAAGATTTTCTAAGTGATCAGGAATATCTTTAAGTAAATCTAAACTAATATTTTTATTATTTTTATTTGTCATTAGATCTTCAAAAAGAATTTCCTTTTTTTCTTCTTTTAAGGGTAGCTGTGAAATATTTTCAAGCAAAGATTCCTTTGTTAATGTAATTCTTCCTTCTAAAACATTTCTTATATTTGATTTAGCCTTATGGATTTCCTTAAAAGATGAAGGAACGCTATCAATGATTTTTTTCTTCTCTTTATTGTTCAGAAATGAATGTCCAGCAAGAGCCTTTTTCAATATTTCTATGTGCTTAAAACTTGTATCAGAATGAATTATGACATTAAAATTCGTGTTATTAATTATTTCTTTATACATTTTCTGATAATCAGAAATGATTTCTAATGTTCTGTTTTTCAAACTTTCAAAACTTATTTCAGTTGTTTCTTCAGATTTAAGATTTTTACTTTTCAGGATTTCAGAAGAGTCATTTTCATTAAGTGATTTATCTTCAGCATTTTTTATGGATATTGAAAGGCAAGATATATCCCGATTTTCTAACGTTCTTTTTTCTTCTATCGATATACTAGTATTACTAATTTCCATCAATGGTTTGGTATTATAAAGTTTCAAAAAGTCTTTTCCTGCAGATAATGTGGTTTCATTCGAAATTAGATTCTGAATAGAGTCGTTAAATTTTTGTTTTCGAATTTCTTGTTTTCTATATTTTTGAAAAAAATTCTTCCTTTGTTTTATTTTTGCTAAAATTTTTCTTTTGCATTCTTTTGCTTTTGGGTCGAATGAAATATATTCCAAAATATATTCAAGAGCCCATACATAGTCGTCAATCTCACTGCTTTCATTACATTGCAATATAGCTTTTTTTACAGAGTCAAACATATTCATCACAGAATAATCATAAAAACATGCATTTCTTTCATCTAATTTTGAGTTTTCTTTATTTAGAGACAACATCTTTGTACTTAATGATTTTTTCACTGTTTTGAAGTGCTCCTTCCATTCCTTTTGAAAATTGGATAGATTTTCAATGTCTGTTTTGAAGTGCTCCTTCCATTCCTTTTGAAAATTGGATAGATTTTCAATGTCAGAATCTGGATAAAAAGGTGATAAGGTATCTTCCGACGATTCAGAAGACGAAATCAATACATTTTTATTCATTGTTCTCCTAACAGCTTTGAGAATTATTAAAAGGATAAAACGTTCCATTCTGAACTTCTGAGCTGACAATATAGGCATTAAGATTTTTTTCAAGGTTTTTAATTCTAGTTGTATATTTTTGAATAGCTGAATCTCTTCTTCAACTGAATTTCTCCAAAGTACTTGTGATTGTGGAAAGTGAGAAAGTGAATTTCTGATTCTTTTTAGGATAGATACTAATTGACAAGGTAAAATAAGTATTAAAATTTTTTGAATCGTTTTAAAACCTATATCAGTTTGTTTCAAGCATTCTCCTAACACTAATAAGGCTCTTTCGAGTATAAGAATGGATTTCACGTTAGTCACTGTAATAGAAGTTGCAACTGCTAAATAATATTTTAAACGAATCACAAGAAATTGTTCATAAATATCTGGTAAATTTGTCAATGTCTGGACTAAGTTTTCTGGTATGTGCTTAACCACACTGTCGGAGCAAATTTCAATATTCTCAAGTTTTCTTCTAAAATCGTCGGCATGCTTTCTCAAAGATAAGCGCTCTTCATATAAAAGCATCTGAGAGACTAATTGAGCAGCAGGATTTTCATATTTTTGGAATTGATCGATGCATTCTTTACAAAAACTAAATAAAAAGAATTTATTTTCTAATTCTGTATACATAGAGTTTGGAAGCACAAGTCTCTCTTTTAAGAGAAATAAATTATCAAAAAGTCTCACTGTCGTCATAAAATCTAGATTAGTAATGTAATCATTTTGCTTACAAAATTCAAGAAAATAATACTCTTTTGAATTTGCATTATTTCTAGGGTCTGTCACATTAAAATATTTATCATAAGTTTCTAATATAGATGAAATAGCTTTTTTCCGTTCTTCTGCTTCAAGCATATATGAGAAGTTATCGCCATTTCTTTCTTGTGATAAAACTAAATTATTTAAAATTTGACAAATTTCAATTTGATATTCGTTAAAACGAGAAATACTGCTTAATTTCAATGAAAATGTCCTTAATTTTTCCATCTCATCAGTGGGTACATTATTCATCTGCTTTGCCATTTGTATGAAATAACTTTTTAGTCTAAATAAATTTTCTATAACAGCCCTAGTGGAACAACTAATCGAGCTTCCAGAATGAACACATATTTTTGTAGTTTGGTGATACAAAAAATACAACAAAGATGTGTCTTCACAATCCAAAGTATGGAATAAAGCTGATTTTCCCTCTTCATCTGGAGCAAGGGGGTCTGTCTCAAATAAGGCATCACGCAATTTCGCTATCACATATGGTGAATTATAAATGCATGGTATAATATTAGAAAATCTGCTTTTTATTATAGCTGAAACAAAATTTTGTCTTATTTTTGGTAAATCGCAAATTTGTGAAATAGTATTGTGTCTTGAATTATAGAAAGCATCATTTTCAGTAATTTTTGTTTTTTTAAGTATTTCTTTTAAAGCACGCATTTGTTTATCTAATCCAATTTCCTCTCTCATTCCAAAAGAAAAACTTTCAGTATTATTGCTGACATTATCAAAAATTACCAACCATTTATTTGATTTGTTACTAGGAATGTTTTCTGGAAAAACTTTACCTTGTCCTCGACCATCAGAATCTTGTATTAAAACAACAATATTGCATTTTAGTAAAATAGCAGACGCTTGAAAATAGATGTAATTTTCATATGAAGAGAAAAACAATTTTTTGTCTGTAACGTAAAATTTAAGGATTTTATTCTTAAACGGTAGAACTATATACTTCATTATCTGATTACAAGCGTCAGTATTGCGATGGAGAAAAGGGTTGTAATTTTTAACACAATTCTTAAGATCTCTTACCTCTAAATGAAGATCTTCTTGTAAGCCTTTTATTCTTTTTACCAATTCTGAATCGTTAAGAGGAGAGTGATTCATATATGCCATGATTATACTCCACATAACTTCATGTTCTCTGTCACTACCGGGAATTTCCCATACTTTAGAAAGCGGAAAATGTGGTATGAGAAACCGTAAACTATCTAAATTTATCAACTTTGGAGTATAAGTATTCATTTTCGTATTTAATGAAATGCATTAAGAATAAACTTACAATCAATATTTATTTGATGTCTTCAGTACCATGGAGACAGTTTGAATTTTTGACATTCGTATTTGACAGTTGCGATAACACAATAACGATATAACCGTGCAGGGGAAAAGGGAATGATAAACATTAATCAGGACCTACTTCCACTTAAATGCAATCATAAACATAAAAAATTATTTCACAACTCAAATGATTATGCAACATATTTAATCAGCAGTTCGAGTGAAAAATAAAGGTGAGAAAGGATTAGTGGCGGCCTCTCTAGTTTAAATTTTGAATGCCTAAGTGATGTGAAGGAAATTTTTCTTCAATATCAATAAAATACATGCTGAAATTCTTTAGGAAGCGATCCATGAGCCAATACTATACTTATTCTTCACATATGACTTCGCATGAATAATAACAACGAAAATTGCATTTTTATGCTGATGTTACAGTTATTTTGGCTATATCAAGTAAACGCTAATTATGCAATACAAATACTACAATCTTCACTGTTTAATATAGAAAACTGGTGCAATTCATTGGAGAATTTAAATATATGCAGAAAAATCACAACTGATTCTGTTTAAAAGAATAGGAGAAATAAATTCAAACATCGGAATAAAAATGGACTAATCTTATTTGGCAGGAAATACCAAAAGTATACTCTGCTAAATATCTGATATTACATTAACGAGTGACTTGAAATGGACAAAATATATAAACAATGTGATCACTAAGGTCACACAAGGTTATGGGTGTTTAAAAGCAATTATAAGTGAAAAATCAAACATTTCGTTCAAATTTAAAAGACTTCTATGCATTTCAATGATAAGACCAATTATAACATATGCATCCCCAGTATGGAACTTTAACAACAAAATGGATAAAAGGAAAATTAATAGTTTTCAGTACAAGATATTAAGAAAAATTACAAGCGCTCCATACTTTATCAGAAATAAAAATATAGCTAAAGATTTAAAAATAGACGATCTAGCCGAACATATAAGAAAATTAAATAATAAATTTTTTGAAAAGCTCAGAACTGCGAAGCAGCAAACTTCAACGAAATTTTTAAATATCAATATCTTGCGGAAGACTGCAAATATAGACCAATAGCGAGATATTTTCTTAAGGAAAGAGATGAATGTAAATAGTGTATATATTTTCATCTACTTGTATTATTAACCGGAATTATTTATCTCAGATTTTCTTATTTTGAACTCTAAATATTATCATGCAAATTTGTATCTATGTTCTCTTTCGACATTGAAAATTCTCATTTCTGGTAACCACGCCCAGTTATGAAACACTCATAGCTGATTGGCTATTACACGCAGTCAGGCTAGCGCCCTCCGTGAGTAAAGACATGTTTTTCTTCTCATGGAGCTACTACAGATGAAGAAGTAAACAGGCCGACACTTCGTAAAACATATTAGATTCAAGATCCAACTGGCTTTACTCATTTTGACATTAATGAAATAATTTAAATTCATCAGTAAAAATATTAAATCAATATCATTGCAGTGATTTAATATTTTTCCACATATTCACAAATAAATCATCACTCCTAAGCACAATTATATGTACAGAAAATTAAGAAAAATTAAATAAAATGTCATTGTTGTAGAAGTAAAGTAATTTATAAAAAGTAATCATAACATATATAGTTATAAATTATAATGAATATCAAAAAAAAAAAATTCTATTGTTTCAAAAATGCTTTTCAGTTCAACAGATACTTATTTCAAAAGTACTTTAATATTTTTGCTTAATAAAATTATATAAAACTAGTAATTAAAAATTATTTTTAAAGAAAATAGCCTAAAGTTAATTTTAATTTGAGAGTGTAACTGGTAAAATGTACCTAAGTTACATAGTAGGTTTTAATAAAGATATATTCAATACATTTTATATTATAATATATAAAATAGTCTTATATATGAAAAATATTATCCCCAGTAACATTATATATTATAATATATAAAATACTAACTCTAAACTAAACTACACTCCATGGCACGACAGCCCATGTGGGCCAAAGCCTACAGTGCCCATAACTGTTTTCATGACCGAGGGTCCTGGGGTGCGAAGATATAAAATACAGTCTTATATAAAATATATTATCACCAGTTACAAACCTATAAACACTTATATAATGATGAAAAATGTGACAATGAATTGTAATAAAAGCTGTAGCTGCCATTGTTCAGCTAACTGAAGATTTCATGATGTTTTGGGGGCAGCTCCGCGATTTTCAACGCCTGGGCATTCAAAAAGTATGCGTATGGTATGCTGGAATTGATTGTTGAAAGAATATGCTCAGTAATATACATAAAAATACTGAAACAGCTGGGAAACCCACCTTCCTTACCTAATATTTGTGAGTAGGGGGAAGTATCTTATGGTATAACATGTACATTACTTTATCAACTTGATTATAGTAGATTACACAACAGCGGATTGAAATTGATGAAGGACGTGTGTATCGTTGAAAGGAAAATTCCAACTGGTTATTCAAAGCCTGTTGAAAAATATTTGAAGAATTTGACGGAAAAATGAAATAAGCACATGCTACTGTAAAAGAACTCTAGCTAATCATGGTAATCGATGTTATTTGTAAACTAGAGACAAGCAATTTTCAATTAGTTATAAAGTTTTGTTCCGTCATCATCTTGCAAGAGCTTAAGGAAATGGATAGGGCTGGGAATTATGACAGATTTTTTGTGAGGCAGAACATTGTGTAAATAAAAATGGGTGATGAAAAGCATATGAGGATTACAGCTCAATAATTTGCGCCCTTTTAAATAGCATGAATTGAGAAAGTTGGTTTTATTTTCAGCAGGATAATGTATTTGATGGTTTTAAATATAGACTCATTGATTTCAAAGAAATGAATGATAAAGAAATTTACCCATATATGATGAAAAAATCAGTTAATCTAAATGATTTTTTCAAAAATGAGAGCTTGCAAATTCCCCTCACAAATTTTTTTAATGCTTTAGATCCATGACAAGGCTTATCTAAAGTAGCATTCGGCATGCTTAACACCGAATCTCGTACCACGAAAAATGAAATAATGAGAAATAGAAATTATTAATGAGACAGAATGATTTCTGAGATGTAGATAACATTAAATTAATTGCAATTCAGCAAAGAATTAAATGGGAAAGATACCTAATTAACCTGGATAAAAATTGAGCCAATAAAAAATTCTTTTTGACCAAATCATTTGGTACCGGAGCAAAGGGAGTTTAAACATTAAATAAATTGCCATGAAAAAGATCCTGAAAATTATCAGGGAGACAAATAAGAGAACATTGCAAGTAACAGAATGACATGGACAAAATTCGAAGGAAGATCTGTTCCACTCTAAGTTGTTCATATCAAGGATTTTCATGTTTTATTTTATTGTAGTACGCATTTGTATGGGTTTGCTGCAGTTTCCAATTTTTTGCTCTACTTGCTGCACAATTATTTTGCCAACGTAAGTGATGCCTTTACATACAATATTCAGTTTCCAAATTCTCAATCGTTCTCAAACCTTAAACTCAGATCATACACTATTTCAGACTAAACTAAGACTCAGATCTCCTGAGGCCTGAGCAGCTACCAGGCGCGTCGGCAAGTGGTGGATCGCCGAACGTCATATAGGAATGGCAGGATAGCCTTGAATATAGAATCAGAGGCCGTGAACCAGCTCCCGTAAACCCTGGTGTTATACGAGCCATGCCTAGGGTAATTTGGCACCGCGGTAATGGTGTCTTAACGGAGCCTCTAGTTGCCTGGCGAACTTCTAGAGTATTTTGCCTTGCCCAGTAACTCGGGCAATGCTGGTTGGACTGTTATATTACCTAAACTTATTAATTGTTATCTTATGCCTGAAAATACAAAAGAAATAACAAACCTTTCTGCATTTGCAGATGAAACCTCTGAAGTAGACCTTGCTGAAAAAGACAAGGGAACCCAGAGGCAATCTTGTGAAGGGGCAGCAATGAATCCTTCACAGGAGATAGAAATGACCTCCAACCATCTTCTTCTGATGAGAGTCAGGAATCTATCGCTAGCATGACTGACTCTCTGACCAGAATCAAGCTCAAAAAGAGCTTTTCTGGTGCCCAGAAAAAGAAGCTGGTAAAGGAACGCAAAATCGCCGAGGGGACTTGGGTTGAAAAACCCAAAACAACAAAAGGCGAGAAGCGTCGTCCCGCCAACCAGACAAACCAGGGCAAGGCCGGAAAGGCTGCCAAGAGAGATGGACCTGGGGGATTTACCTACAGGGCAGCTTTAGCTCTCACGGCCATCAAGATGGCTGTTCTCATAGAGTGTCATCCGGAAAAACGGCTAATAGAGGAACAGGCTTTTGACCTGGTATCTTGTTAACCGAGAAAATAGGAAGGAATGAGGAGGGCTTTGCCCCAACTTTCTTATCCTGTAAACTTGAGAATGGGGCACTTATTGTCAACTGTGCAGATCTGGGGAGTTCAAAGTGGCTGGAACAGACTGTCAGTGACATAAGCCCCTGGCAGGAGCAAAAACTTTTGGTGGGTGAGGCAAGGAAACTTGGCAAAACCACCAAGATATTTGCAAAACTGCCGAAATTCTGCAGTAAACTGGAGCCTAAAGAGGTCCTGAGAAAAATCGTGGCACTGAACGATGGGGTCACTCTAACGGAGTAGAAAGTTCTTAACTTTAAGAACGACCCATCTGGGTGGACCATCGTTCTTAGTGTGCCTGAACTACATGCTGCCACACTTGGTGTAAAGGGTTATAAGTTTCATATTGGACTTCACCAAGTGCAGGCTAAAGTACTTGACAAACCTGCTCCTGACGATGGGGGTGCCACACCACAGTAGAAGTGGTACTACTAACCTCAGACCCTGATTCAGGAACCCTGGTTGGTTAGGGGGAGAATCAGTGGCCTCAAAGTAACTAAAGGTGAGCTTATCTATTGTACCAATAGCAACGCTAGAAGTTGTATTCTCTTACATAAAACCATTGAGGTTTTACCCCTCTCTGAATTTATCCTTAGGGACCTGACAGCTGTGAAAGTCAGACTCAACATAGAGGGAGGGGACAGAAAAATTGTTTTTGGCTCTGTGTACCTGCACTATGAAGAGAAGGCTCCACCTGACCATTCTCTGCACAAGCTCATGAACTTTTGCAGAGACAACAACTTACAGGTAGTCCTAGGACTCACCATGTTGTCCTAGGACTCACCATGAAATGCTCACCATGTTGTCTGGAAAAGTACGGACACAAATAAAAGAGGTGAGTGCCTTTTAGAATTCATTCTAAACTACGGGTTAGATATTCTAAATGAGGGCAACGAACCACTTTTCATTACTTCCAATCGGTTTGAAGTAATTGACATTACTATAGCGACAACGCTAATTAGTAAAAATATCAAAAATTGGAAAGTAGATGGCAGACCTTCTGGCTCAAAGCATCAAAACATCCATTTTGAAATTCACTCTAATGTGTGTCTGGATCGCATGTTCAGAGACCCAGTTAGGACGGACTGGAAGAAATTCCAGAAGGATTTGACTGGGTTGGTTGAGTTCGGAAACAGACCTATTAGAGACAACTACGATCTAGAAGTTACAGCAGACCTTCTGCACATTAGTATTCTATATTCTTATTATAACAATTGCCCTATTCGCTTTAGGAGAGCTAAACTCCAATGTCCTTGGTGGAATGATCTCTAGCAGCCGAAAGGGCAAATGTTAGGAAACTTTTTAATAAAGCCAAGAAAAATGGTAAATGGGAGAACTATAAAACGGCCCTCACTAATTATAACAAACTTATTAGGAAAAGCAAAATTAACTCCTGGAGGAAGTTCTGTGAAGAGATAGATTCTATTTCAGAAGGAGCTAGACTCCAAAAACTCCTTAAAAGGGATGAACCTATTTTGGTTGGCAACCTAAAGGACGAGGAGGGTGATTTTGCTGCTTCCGGGAAAGAGGTTATGGAAATTATGACCAAAGCCCACATTCCAGGAGCTAGAGATATTTATAGCAAAGGGAGCACTGCATTGGCTCTTTGCAAAGAGTCAATAGCGATCAATGTACCATCGCTAAAAATATCGTAAACTACAACATTGTTAAATGGGCAATCTTTGCCTTTAAACCTCTAAAAAGTCCAGGGCCTGATGGAATAATGCCCATCATGATCCAGAAGACAGAGGAGGTTATGTTACCAGTGCTAATTAGAATTTACAGAGCTAGCTTAGGGTTACATACCAAAAATATGGCAGAAAACTAGGATTGTTTTCATTCCTAAACCTGGCAACGACACCTATGACCAGGCCAAGTCTTAGACCAATCAGTCTTTCTTTATTCTTTCTTAAAATTATGGAGAAAATCATTGATCGGCATATTAGAGATTATTTGGGTAGTAATACTCCCTTGCATGCTCTTCAATTTGCCTATCAACCCGGCAAATCTACTGAAACTGCTTTACATCAGCTAGTTTCCAAGATTGAAACCACTCTGGATCAAAAAGAAACTGCCTTGGCAACTTTCCTCGTCATCCAAGGTGCCTTTGATAACACTTTTCATCTATCCATCCTCAATGCACTTAGAGGGGCAGGGATTAATCAGACCCTGTGTACTTGGATTGAGGCCTTGATTTCGGATAGGTGTATATAAATGAACATCTTTGAAAAAAAGACTACTAGAGGTTGTCCTCAAGGAGGTGTTCTCTCACCATTACTTTGGAACTTAGTTGTAAATAGCCTTATAAAATATCTAAATGATAGGTGCTATTATACGCAAGGATATGCTGATAACATTGTCATCCTTATCCTTGGCAAAGCTTTCGACATAACTTGTCATCTCATGCAGGATACTCTAAGTTATGTAGGTCAATGGTGCACCTGATGGTTAATCCTCGTAAAACCTACCTTGTACCTTTTACACGCAAAAAGAAACGGAAAGGTTTTCTCATACCAAGACTTTTTGATCTTGAAATCAATGTGGCTTCAGAGGTGAAGTAAAGTAAAGTAAAGTAAACGCCAGCAGAGGTCCCTGTACCTAACCCTGA
The DNA here is from genome assembly GCA_037975125.1 of Latrodectus hesperus. Lineage (NCBI taxonomy): Eukaryota > Metazoa > Arthropoda > Arachnida > Araneae > Theridiidae > Latrodectus > Latrodectus hesperus. The sequence goes on from JAJQOW010000025.1 coordinate 41,515, forward strand.
AAGGGTTTTACCAGATTTGATGGACCCGCTGGAGAGAAAAGAAAACGGAACACAGTACATACAAGACAATACAATTATGCTTGCAATCATATGGAGACACTATAAATTATAACTTTTACACAGTAAGGAGGGTTTGTAAAGTATACTATTTAACACAAATTTGGTTGCAATTGAAAGTTAACACGTGGATACATAAGAAGCATTCAAAATAGGTATCAGACAAAATACATGGCAGGAAATGGTAATACAGGCATATGAAATACATATCAAATAGCATGCATATAAGAAATAAAGAAAATAAATGGAAAAACAAAAGGAAATTAAAAATGATAAAACAAAACTGAAAACATATACCTGAACTAACTGCAAACTAATGAGGTAATAATGATTAATGAATAATTAATGCCTTTAGTATGGAATTGATAGTTGGGTGTATCGGCTCAAAGTAAGTTAGGTCATATAAAATTCTAAGCTATATATACAAAAAGTTTAGATAGATAGTACATAATGCATTAAAATAGGTCAATATAACATGATGACAATAATTGTGACTGAGTAATTAAGTGAGAGCGCTGGAATGATGGTGAGAAAATGGCAAACAAATAATAATGAACTATATACAAGGAGAAGAAAAACAGGCAAAATGTTACAGGTAGAGAGTCAGAGGTGAAGTATCTGGACATTTATTTAGACCAAAAACTCACCTGGAATAAGCACTTTGATGATAAAATTAACCGAACAAAGAAAAGTATTATGGTTTGCAGGCGAATGCTTGGTAAAAATTTGGGTCTACATCCAAAACTGATGTTGTGGATGTACACAGCTATTGTCAGGCCCATTCTCACATATGCCTGTGTGATCTCGTGGCGTAAGGTGGAACAGAAGACTGTGACTGACAGACTAGGAGGTCTACAAAGACTGGCCTGTCTCTGCATCACAGGAGCAATGTCCACCATGCTAACCAGAGCATTGGAAGTTATGTTGGATCTGACTCCCTTAGACATCTTCATCTGCAGCACTGCCAGAATGACTGCATACAGAAGGAAGCTACAAAACCAATGGTACGACCAACCAGTTGTCAAAGGGCACAGGGGTATTACTGGGAAAATTCAAGATCCTACTTTCCTGATGCCCTCGGACATCATGGGAAAGTCATACATGTTTGAAAAGACATTTGAAATAGTTTTTCCAATTAGAGACGAATGGAACAATAACATGTTTGAAACTAAAACAGGAGATCTAATCTGGTACACAGATGGATCACTGAAGAACAGCCTCTCTGAACTGGGAGTTTGTGGCGTGTCACCAAGAATCAGCTTGTCTGTAAGCCTTGGGCGATACACTACGGTTTTCCAGGCGGAAGTTTTGGCCATTATCCACTGTCTGCGACTAAAAATGAGGAAAGGCTACCACGGTAAGCGGATTGTCGATTTTAGTGACAGTCAAGCCGCTTTAAAAGCGCTCAGTTCTTTCGAAATCAAATCTAAAATGATTTTGGAATGTAGAAACCTTCTTACAGAACTGGCAACTAGAAACAAAGTGATCCTTGTATGGGTGCCAGGGCACAAAGGTATCGAAGGTAATGAAAGGGCTGATGCACTTGCTAAACAAGGATTGTCTTTTGCTTCCATTGGTGCAGAACTTTTTTGTGAGATCAATTTGAAGACCGCAAAAACCAATGTTCTTAGATGGGAAAAACGGAAGATGTATGAAGCTTGGCTCAAAACTCCTGGTCAAAACCACGCTAAACGTATGATCTGTGGATCATCAGCAAGGATTGCCTCTGAAATTCTAAGATGCTCTAGGCAGAAGATACGTTTAATTGTAGGCTTCATAACTGGGCACTACTATTTCAGAAAACACCTCCATAAAATGGGACTGTTTCAGCAAGACCCTATCTGCAGGAAATGTCATACGCAAGAGGAAACGGCCAAGCATATCATTTACGAATGCGAGGCTCTTGCCCTCCCTAGATTAACTTCTTTAGGCATTATCCATACTATAGAGTTACACATAGACTCCATTAAAGGGTTATCGGACTTTATTAATAAAGTGGGTAACCCGAGTAACTGGAACTAGGAAACATTGGATTTGGAGTTAATGGTACAAAATGCTGTTTAAAGCAGAGGTGCCAATGACATACAAACCCAACCTTAAGAAGAAGAAGTCATCCCTGCCTGATATAGAACTGTAATGTTTTGGATACTGCAAGACCCAATATAAGGCTTTAAGGCACCACCATTGTAAATCCTTCATTTTCAACAGCATGCTGGGTGACAGCACAGTTTGGGACAACCTTTTAACCCCTTAAAAAAAACTAATAAATGTTTATACTAAAAAAAGAAGCATTTTATTTCTATTTCTTTATATATTTCTTTTTCCTCTATCATATTTTCTTAAGAAAATTGAACTAAGAGGGAGAGAATGAAAGATATTGTGACACCACTATTGCTGTTGGAGGTTTACAGGTGGATTCACTTTCATTTTTAATTTTTGTTAACGAGTTTCCCCTTTTTGATTTGACCAATTTTTTTTAAAAAATGTTTCTGTGTTAGATCGTTATCGTAAGAGCTTACTTTTATTGTGAATTACTAAGACCTTAATTTTATATACACCACTTTTATTTATTTTTTAGATTTTTATAGAGTAAAGGTATTCCTGTATTTATTAAATTTATTAATATATGTTTGAAAAGAAAGAAAGCATTTATATACTATTTCTCGATGCAATTTTTTCTTTTTAAATTGAAGTTCTAAAAAAAGTTATAAAATTAAAAACATTGTTAAGAGTTCTATTTTATGTTAAATTTCATATAAATAATGTAAAAAATGTAGTACATTAATAACTTTTGTCATTTATTAAAAAAAAGCATTTTATCATAAAGCGCTAATATAAAAAGGTATTTACATATTATTCCATCTACTTTTTTCGCCAAATATTATGCCGCCAAATGTTGCGAATAATATATAAATTTTAGAAAGTATAACTAAAATAAATTTTTTTATTTGTATTTATACATATTATTAAAAATAGGGTATTATATATATGTAAGTATAGTATTTTCTTACTATAATTGTCTTACTATTAGAAAAATTATGCAAGATTTAATTCATGCTTCAAAAATATAAAATGTGAGCTTATGTAACAGATCAGACGATGCGATCTGCAACTTATATCGTTAAATTACAATGTTTAAATGCATGTATATTTATTCACGAAAATGATCTACTGGATAAAATATTAATACCTATAAAGGCAATAAAGAATGAAATAGAAATTATTTTCTGAAACATAACATTAATAATTTGGTTTTAAATTAACAAGTTTTATTAACTGTCAAATTTCATTACAACTTTGAAATTATGCATATCTTTAATATATAATATTTGTACAAACAGAAAATTGCTACAAAACTTAATGTAAAGTATATAACAAAAAAATTAAAAATTAAGTGATGAAAAAGTGGGATCTCTGCGCAGCGACAATTAGAACGGGACAATTCTAAAGGGCTAGTGAAATAGATTTGAGTTTAGTTTCCTCCTTACACTATCCTTAACATCAATTAATGGTAGATTATAATTTTTTTCACCTTTTAAATCTAGATTTAAGTTTGTTTTCATATTTACACTATCCTTTACATCAATTAATGATAGATTATAATTTTTTACCTTTTGGATCTAGATTTGAGTTTGGTTTCATCCTTACACCATCTTTTCATTAATTAATGATAGATTATAATTTTTTCACCTATTTTATTAAAATGTTTGTTTTGTTTGTGAAATTTCTTTAAAAATTAAAAATTAATGAAAAAAGAGCGACTTCGCAGATTCCATTAAAATAGCATTTCTAAAGAGCTAGCAATCACCAATTGAGTTTGATTACCACTGCGTCATTTGAAAAATACGCTTTTATAATTTTTATGAAGAGAAAAATGGAAAATACTGATTTGCGGGATAACTTGCAATGCTTCATAAACTTTCGACGTCTTATTCTTAAAATAGCCATTTTCTGTTTTCGAGTGAATACATATATCCCTTATAATGAATTAAAATTTAAATATCAAAAATATTTTTTAATCAAATCAGCCATGATTATGGGAATGGCGATATATAAGAACTGAAACTTAATAACAAATGTACACGAGTCCCATAAAACTAGATTACTATGAAACTAAAATTAATATATTAATTAAACAAGAACCATAAGCGCACGTTTTCATTTCATAAAAAGGTAATGTTGTATGACATTTTTTGTTATTAATGGATCTAAGTGAGAGCTTGAAACATAAAAGAACTAAGGTATACATTTTTAAACAATATCTTAGTTCACTTATCATTTAAATTAAAGTAAATAGAAAAGTGAAAGAAATTTTAGCTTTGCATTAACAGGGTCTAACTTAGCCTAATCAAGGCCATGGGCAAAAACTTCTTTGGGGGTCCCTGTGTCTCACGATAACAATAAATAAAGAAAAACGGTATAATTAAAAATTCAACGGGACATAGAGATTATAAATGGTACAGGAAAACAAAATTTAAATTTTATAAAAAATTCATATTTCTTGTTGACATGAGGGAGGAATTCCACTAAGTTTTCATAATTACGAAATGCTCAATTAAACCAATCAGAAGCCCATATTTTTGTAAACAAATCACATTTTGCGCTATGTGAAAATAGAGGTTTTTGATTGGTCAAATTTGTCCATTGTAATAGCAAAAATTTAGCGGAATTACACCCTAGAAAGCCATGGATTTACGAATTAGAGATTATTTTTGTGTTCATTCGATAGTATTGAGTAACACTGTATATAAACGTATTATTTCTGATAATCACAACACACGCTGTAAGCGTAATGAAGAACTATCATATTTTATTTAAATTAATCTTTCATTTTGCCAAAAACTTCTTAGAAAAGTAACTATAAATCACAAGTCTATTCTCGTGAATTTCTACAGTTTTCTCGCCATTTCTTTCCACCCTGGTCTGTGTACAGGTCTACTTATTTGCCTCCCTTTTACCTTTATGGTACACACTCTTGTTCTTCATTCATGTCCTTTAATAATGTTTAGAATACGTCCTCTTTCTTACATATGTCTTGGTTTGACTTCTTTTTGCATCAAAACAAGATCTGCGATGTGTATTTTAGGAGATTTCTCAACATTCTGTATTTCATGACAGGAACGTAACTGTAGCAGATATTACTAAGACCATTTCATTCAGAATGTAAGTCTTGTTCTGTCTATAAAGCTTTGTTAGTTTTCGTTCTTTACTCTCTATGATGAATGGAAGCAAAGCAAGCTTTTCTTACAATCAAAAAATTTGAAGGTGTCAATGCATCAAGGGAGTCTTCACCTTCTTTGCTCGTAAGAGTCTGCTGTTCAAAACGGCTTCAATTCCTATCAGTACAGTTGATAACTGTCCTTCTTCCAACAGCACATCTTCAAGAGTTTTAAGAAGGCACCTTTTGATGGATAAGACCATCTGTATATAAACGTATTATTTCTAATAATAACATACAACACACATTGTAAACGTGAAGTAGAACAATTGTATTTTATTTACAATTAATCTTTCATCATGCTGCCAAAAGGTTTTTAGAAAAGGAACTATAAATCCCAAGTCTAATCTCGTGAAATTTGTACAGTTTTCTCCACAGGTAGATTAATAAAGTTAACATAAAACTGACGGATTTTACTCTGTATTGATATGTTAGTTTTTTTTTTAAAAAAAAAGTATATTAAAGAAATAAACGAAAAAAAAAACTTTCTATTCGACTTGGGGGCTTTCTTTTATTTGGGGGCCCGGTGCAATTGCCCTGTATGACCTTGTTTTAGTCAGGCTCTATGTATCAAGGAATTAAATTTTTCCATTTGTTTTTCGTCATTAATTTGAAAAATTGAGAGAAATGCTGCTTTTTTTTATATAAAACGACAAAAGTTTTAAGATAAAATTTATTTTAGATAAAATTATAAAATAGCTTTTTGTTCATATAAACATCTGATTTATAAACAATTGCTGTACATAAGCAAAAAATAAAAATTCCAATATAGACTTAATTTTCTGCTTTAAACATGATAATGAAAACATTTGAATATTATAATTTGAAAATTACTATCTATAAGGACTGTTTTATATTGAAAAAGTCAAAAGTTACTTTTTCATTGCCCAATATATGGTATAATTTGGCAATCTGCCTCTTCTATATTATTTTTGATGCATATTTCTAAATTAATGATAAATCAGTCATTTCTACATAATAAGTAAGACTCTCCAAATTCTAAGTAACTTGCCTAAAATGAATGCATATATAATTGAATAAACAAATCAATAATAGCAATTTTTGTTCTGTTTAAATTCTGTACTGCACATCAATTTCTAACATCACTAAAAAAAATAAAATAAATAAAAATAATTGAATAAATAAAGTATTTGAAAAATAAATTAATTTCTAGAAAATTTCTAATTGAATACTTTAATAAAAATTTCATTTCAAAACTTCGTATTTCATAAAATACATGGTATGAATAAAGCTACATTTGTTGCCTCGTATTTCAATTCAAGTAGCATAAACCGCTACATTTTCCCTTTGCTTAATATATTCTGAATAGCACAAGTAGAAGTATAGTACAAGTAGAACAAAAGAAATATTCGGCCAAATGTTTAAAATACACTTGTTCAAAGATTAATTTGAAAATTGCAAATGAATGAAACAGACTTAAAATTTAAAATAATTTTGAAGAGACAAGTTTAAAAAATATTTTTTTATTTTATCTCCTCTACATTTGAAGAATTTTTCATCCGTGCTTCGAATAAGCCACTTATCTTTAATTAGCATATGAGCATGAAATCTGTAATGATATTTAGAAAAGTTTACAGCGATGCTGCTGCCATCTAGATTAAAAATCTCAAAGGTAAAATTTCGCTTAATAAATAAATAATCGCTTAATAAATAAATAATTTTCCGTATTATTTCAAAATTATTCAAATTTTTTACTGTTTTGAAACTTTTTTAGTCTGAAATGTTGCTTAATATACTTTTCAAAGCTATATTATAAACTTTTCAAACATATATATATATATTTATTTATTTATAGTGCCCCAACTTCGGCACCTCTGCATTAGTTGACGATCAGCAAATTACTGTGATAATAAAGTATAAAAAGAAATAAAATTAGCGTCCGTAGAAAGAGTTACATATCTTAGAAATATCTTACATATAAAAGAAAATTTTTAATTCTTCAAAAGTAAATCTTGTAACTAAGCTCTTATTAATCTTATCTACATATTTTTATTAATAATTGATAATTTAATTATTTCACACACACACGCGGATATACATGGACATTAATATATATATATATATATATATATATATATATATATATATATATATATATATATATATATATATATATATATATATATATATATATATATATATATATATATATATATATATATATATATATATATAATATATATATATTATTTTTAAATTATTATGACCTTATGGTAATAAATGTTTTTTTTTATTCTTTTTTCTAAAAAGCTAAATATTTTAAATGTACAATTATTGCTTCTAAATATATGCATAAGATTGCACTAAAATCCCACATAAGGAAATCATTATGTCCAAAAAATGTGGATTTGAGCCTGAGGTCTTAACAATAATTGCAGGCCAATTTAGATTGCCTATTTATTTGATATATATCTTTCACTGGAATTAACATAAGGTTCTTTTCTAATTGTAAGGATATCAGTACAATTGGCGAGTCTTTTTCAATGCATTTAACGAAATGGGTGCCTTAAGACATTGAAGATTTCTGTCACCAAATTTTATTGAAATAGTCATAACATTAATATAGGCCATTTACTTTATGACTTTGGATGTAAATTTAGTAATATTTGCATACATTCGTTTTACTGCAACAGTATATATAATGACACACAATTATTCAAAATGTAAATTTGAGTTGAAAACTCAAGATTGTTTATTGAAATAAAATTCCATTAAAGTAGTTAGTGTGTTTTAATTTTATTTACTTTCATTAAAAGTATTTCAAACTACTAAATTTGATAAAGTAGTTGATATAAAATAAGACTTCTATAAAACTGACGTTACTTTTAGCTTTCTAGCTACTTTATCGAAATGAAATAATGTATGCTGATTACCTGCATGAGAAAAGGTAAAACTGTCTCTCCCACATTAAAGGAAGAAAAAAGACACGCAAATTAGATTGCTGACTATTAGTTCTTGGCTAACAAAAAAATTATATTTTTCTAGAAAATTGATAAAATTATTTATTTAACGACGTATTACATCACAATGATATATATGTTTTAATTATTTATTACATAATTTTCCTCACAATATCAAGCTCAATAATTTCAAATACTTTCTTATAGTTGGCGATCAATACTCATTATATTTTGAAAATTCCGATATCTTTTATGCATCACAATTATAATCTGTTTCGTTCAATTTTTGGAGTCATTTTAGTGAATAAAAAATTTGATTTCGTTAAATTATTAAAAAAAAAATTCTACCCATTACAATTCTATCACAATTAATTCTGAAATTAATTTTAATTTTCTATGCACTTATTTAATTTATTGGTGTTATCTGGCTCGTATTTAAAAGCAAAGAAATAATTTCATTTAAAAAAATTTTTTTAATGGAATGATTAAAAATTAACTGAAGAAAATTGATGACATTTTAACATTTTTAATGATTTCGTGAAGAGCTATAGGGTAACTTTTTTTCTGAAAATAAAGTTGAATGGATAATGTAATTAATATTTTTATAGACTCATCAAATACTACTTTTCAAGTATCAGTAAAATTCACTTGCATGTATCATTGCTAAAGTGTAGAGTAAAAAGTATTCAACGTTATTTATCTAGAATTCCAAAATAAGAATAGAAATTTAAAAAAAATATGTTTAATCATAGAAACAATGTACCACTATAAATTTGAAACATACTGTATTGCAAAAATTTCAAAAAGGTAAAAATAAATAAATAAACTTACTACATTACATAACACTTTAAAATAAATAAATTGTCAAATAATTTTCAGACGAAAAAAATAATTTTTTGAAAATTTTTTAAACTGCTATTTATTTAACTATTATTTTGAATTATTACTTAAAACAATTTAGTGAATTTTTCAGTTCAGAGCTAAACGTAACATTTCTAATGCATCAAAAGTTATGTAAATAAAAAAAATGTGTCTGGGATATAAAAATACATTAATGCGAGATATTCAATTGCAATTTTTTTTTAAATTCCAATTAAGAACAGTAAAACTGTATTATTAAAGAGGAAAATTCTGTTATTTTATTTATCAATTTAATCAATACGATAATAAAATATGAATATTTTAATTCATTTTAGAAACACAAAATAATTTGAAGTCATTTGTGAAATATTAGGGTTGAAAAATGAGTATGATGGCGCATTGTCTTCTAATTATTACTTTATAGTAGCCTATAAAATTTTTAGTTTTCTTTCACACACAACATTTGTAAATTTGATATGCTTAAATAACAAATTTTCAAATAAAAAGTAAATAAAATTAATTAGAATGAAATATTCCACCTGTTTCATATTATTTAAGCCCTTTTTTCGTTTCCTCTTTTACCTACACATTACGTTGACATACATCAAATTGTGACGTAACAGAAAACTCCCCTCCTCTTTTCGTCAACATTTAACCTAATTGGGAATCTATAGTGTGGTTCTTTTCTGCTTGAATGGGAGGAAACAGAAAAATCGCCAGCCACCTACCTGCTTATCTGTGACCAGATGGCGCTCTGCCCACCCACCCTAAGGTAAGTGGGAAGTGAGAGAAGGCCTTGGGCTCGACCAACTAGTTCCAAAGTTTCACGCAAAGCTAGATACGCTTCAACGAGCATCCCACATTCACTAGCTAGGCTGTCGGCCATGATGGCTGTGCTCTTCTTCCGTCCTTCTCTCACCTGAATGTCAACTTCTGCCGTGTTTCTGCTAACACCTACCTGAGTTCCATGAATAACATTTTAGAAAAAAAAGTGATACTGTAATTCAACGAAATATCGAGAATAATCGTTTGAAGGAAAAGAAGTATTATTTCTTAAGGAAAAAAAAAAGTTGCATACTTTTGTTCTAAAAATTTTGGCGCATTTTGAATTTTTAACTGCAGTCTTCCTTGAAGGAGCATTCGAAATAAATTAAAACCTACTGGCAATTGTATAAGTGATTAAGAAGCTTTATTTCAAAACTTAACAACATACGTTCAAGTTTTCTGCAGTTATCACTTTAACAAAGACTATACATTACGAATATTTTTGTTATTATTTTTGAATGTCTGCAAAGTATGAATGGTGGTCTTAAGTGAGATTACATCAGCACCTCCTTTTACCATGAATCGATACGAAAATACGTGCCTAAGGTGTGGGCAGACTGTTTACCAAGTGGACAAAGTTGGTCCTCTGAAGGACTTCACTTTCTTCCATCAAGGCTGCTTCAAGTGTCTAGTTTGTGGTACGAAACTCACACTGAGAACATATTACAACAACCAACAAGACCAAGATGACAAAGAAGTCTATTGTCAAAGTCACATGCCCAAGACAGGACCGGGACACTTGGATGGTATGTCAGTTGGTATAAAAGCAGCTTTGAGCGTTCCAAAAACCAATCATCTTGTCAATGACCAAATTCGAGGATTCGGCAAAGGTACATTTGATGCAGATGCTCTCGGCATCAAAAGTGCATTATCCTCACCTCGTACGCATGAACCGGACATTAGAAATCAACATAACATGGCCGGACGATTTGATGCGAGTGCTCTACATATTACTCACGCTCTTAATGCAACAAAAGTGCAGAGAGGATACCAGTATGAGAGGAGAATCGATGATTATTTGGTAAGTTGCTTTTAATCGTTTTGTTTACCTCCCTGTATCTGTCTTAATAACTGCTATATACCAGCTGGCTTTATATATATTCGATTATAAATTCTAATAATTTCAGATGTTTTAACCCTGAACATTAAAAAAAATAATAAATCATTATTAAAATATTTCTATATTTATACTTCACAATACTAAAATAATTTTAAAATTTATCATTTTCATTTAAACATTTTAATATATATTTTTAAAACACCAATTTGCTTTTGCATCATATATATTTAAGCTTCAGAAGTTATCCATAATTTTACACCTTAAATTAGAAATTTGAAATTAATTTCTAAAATATAAATTATTATATATTTCTGAAAAAGCAAAATTTTCAATAAAAATGCAAATTATTCGTTAACTTATTTTTATAAAATTATATTATTATAATTAGTTTACATTCTTTTCAAACTTTTAAATTGGTTGTAAACACAAGCAAATCTGCCTGAAGAAGTAATACAAAATAGTAGTTATGATTTAATGATATTAATTTAAATAAGAATGTAATAATAATTAATAATCTCTTGTTAATAATTAACTAATAAAATACGTTAATTTCGTCTAGTACTAAACAAAAATGGTACATTTTATTATTAAAATACTTGGTCTGGGGAAGGCTACAACACACAAAAAATTTGTAGTTGTCAGGATATGGATGCTTTTCAAAAAAGCAATTATAATTTTATTTATAAACAAAATTAAAGAATAAGTGACTTTAATTTATTTTCCAATTTTCTCTCTCTCTCTCTTTTTGAAAGTTAAATAACGCTTAATATTTTTGGGTAAAAAAATCAAGAAAATTCCATAATGATAACGAAATGAAATTTCTCAATATTATTTAAAAAATACATAAAAACAGCAATTCTTTTCTCGTTATGTATTGTTAAGCAATATTTCGAAATGATCATATGAATGAAACATTTTTTATAATGAATTGAATTCATTTTTATGTATGCTAATGTTTTTTTCCAACTCATAATGATTATAAATTATTTTAATACAAATGTGATTTGATGGAAGATTTTAAACAGTCCTATTAATAGTGAGAATTCCTCACTACGTAAAATGAACGATTAGTTTTCACAATACAAAATTTTTAAAATACCATAGCAAAATTAGTACAAAATTTCAAAATAGTAAATATTTTTTGAATCAGTTATCTCAATTTCTTTTTAGTGAGAATGGTTTTCTAGTCTTATGTTTTAATTATTTGAACTGTAATTTATTGGAACAAAACATTTCAATATTTTGAATAATTTAGCAGTATTCAAAATATTGATACGATTTTTTAAATAATTTAATATTTTGAATAGTTAAGTAATATATTTAAAATGAATTGGAAACATTGTAGTAAGCAAATAATGTAGCAAATAAGTGCTGTAAAAATTATTTTAAATTATGAAAAATATTTTAGTTTTTGTTGTTTTTACAAACTGCTTTTGGCTAAATTTAATAAAATTAAAATATAATATATTTTTTGATAATTTTTTAAATAGTTGATTTTGAATCATACACATCATTTATCCAGTTTTTGCATTTGGTAAAAATTATACTAAATGCAATAATGAATGGCAATCTCATTAAAGTTTTAAGACATATTAAAATTAATTTTCACTGTATTTCTTAAAAATGTTTTTTAACTGCTTTATTGTAATGTTCAGAAAACATATTATGTAAAAAGCATTTAAAATCAAGTATATTTTGAAAGCTGGCATTACTGAATGTGGAAATAGATATAATAAATCTAAAAAAAAAATGTATTTAGGAAGAATTATTTCCAAACATCTTTTAACTGCGTTTCGATTTGAAAAACAAATTTATTGCTTATGAATGCTTGTTGCTAAATGTTTAAAAGTAAGGATATTTATAATTTTAAATTGTATTCAGTTATTAGATATGAGTGTAATATCCATTAAATATTTTCAGTTTTATTACAAAAAAAATATATTTAAGTATTTTAATATTATTTGTCATCTTAAATGATAAAATGAAAAATAAGTATATATATATGCCAAAAATGATATCTAAAATTAAAATATAAAGTATATTAAAACGATTTCTTATGAGGGGGGAAAAAACACTGAATCATAATTTGATTTCCACATGGCACAATAAACTAAACTAAATCTCATTCAACTAGGGAACTGTGGGAATGGGGACGATCGTCTGCTATGTCCATTCACCTATTAAAATCTGAAAGAGCATCTAACCTTGGAAGTCAAAGAATTACCGCTTATGAATTATAGATAACCTACTCCAAAAGTCTAGCATTTATCTGGAAATAAGTTTTCAAGTTGGCGATAAAAAATATCACCTATTTATATTTTCGCCGGAAATGGCGTTATTTTTATCTAATCGTGGACTGGCTAGTGAATGACGTCACTGCGTAATCATTCGTCATACCTGTAAAAATTACGTCAATCAGGTTTTGAATGAAGCGGAGAGCTGTGGGAAAAGAAATGAACCTGAGAGAAAAAGATTCGCTTTTGCTTAGTTTGTTCAGCTTGCTGAGAATTGTTCATATTTTTGGACACGGTTTTGCACATCTTATTCTGATGATTTTTTTAAAATAAATAATGTATGAGATTCTAAAGTTGTTTAAAAATATGAGATTAGATTCAAATAAAAAATTTAAATAAATGGAGAAAATATTCGCTTGTAAAAACTAATGATTGCTTCATTATCTTTTGCTTTCATGAACCAGAATTTCTGTGATCTATTGAATTATCTCTATCTTAATATTCATACCTTCAGATCTGTTTGCTTATGAGAGAATAATTAAATAGTAATTAAATTTTGCTGTTATCGAGCCATATTTGACTCTGTGCTATCAGTAGATCATTATTATTGCTTTAAAGTATTTAAAAAAGTTTTAACAATTTATAATTTAAAATAATAAAATAAAATTGTACCGATAAAAACCCAAAACATTAAAAAAAAATATTTATACTAAATTACAATCATTCAAACTTTTTTGCAATTATGCAGTTCATATTTTATTTTTGCCGCCCAACTTGTCTAGTGGTCAGCGTGCCTGACTGCGGATAAGGAGGTCCTGGGTTCGAATCCAGGTTCGGGCATAAATGTACTTTCTCTCTCTATCTATCCTGTCCTTTCCTTGTATGAATGAGGTGTGAATGGTTGCCTACCCTTATAAACGGGTACCTATAGCATGTGTGTAGAGCAAAGTCGTACTTTCACCTTCATGGTGCTCTGATTAAAACGAAAGACGCTCCCAATTGACTTAAATTCGCATAGCCAGCTTGGCTTGTCCAAGTGCCATTAGTAACAACAAAATATTTTATTTACTTGAATTATTACTATGTATTATCAAATATTTAATTTAAAGCGTGTTACTAAATTTATTTATAAATTATCTAAAAAAATTCAAATTTCTTATATCCAAATATTTTTGTCTTTATTATTTTCTCATGTTATTATTCTCGAAACTTTAAAAATTTTGTTTATTACTTTAAAGTCGGTGAGTACGTTATATGGTTTGTTTCTAACAAACATTTTTGAATATTTTTAGACTCTAATTAACCTGTGTGAGCAGCTAAATATACATAAAACTAATCTAAAATGAATAATTTTTATCTGAAAAGCAAAACGAGCATAAAATATTAATGAAAAAACTTCATTAATCGAGTAAGTAACTTAGTTCATTTTAAAAAAATGTCAAGAGCAATCTAAGAAATTATTAAATAATCAAGGTGAATATAATTTCTTAGCTTCATTTTTATCATACATATTTTTTTTCTTTTGGGAGGATTCTTTTACATTTTCTTATCACCCGCAGAAATCCATTTATCATTCATTCTTTTGGATAGATAAAATGAATTGTGTCTTTACAGAAATTTTCATTGTCAGTGAAAAGTCCCTGTCTTCAATCTCTTATTTATTAATGCTTTTCTTTTATATATTCTAACAAAAAAAATCTTGACGCCATTATCTTGCATAATCGCTCTTTGCACGTCATATCTCTATTTCCACTGAAAAAAGTATAATCAAGAATAACTCTTGACAGTTTTTTTTTTATTAAAAATACTAAAATTGTCTTACAAAAATTCACTTTATATTAAATTAATCGAAATGGAAGAATTTTAATAAATAAAATCATTCAATTTCCTTTATGATTTGTAATTAAGTGATAGAAAAAACTGTGTGTTAATATTATAAATATTAAATTTAGAATAATTTAAAAGTCAAATTTAGCGACGTTATAATTTTTTTAAAAAAATATCTGGTGGAAATTTACTTTTTCATAAAACTCACCAGCGATTATCACAAATTTTATGGAGGATTATTGGGTGAATTTTTATGTGATTTAGAAGTTACTATTTTTCATAAAAATGACGTATGTGGTAAATATATCGATAATTTTTTATGTGACACTCGTTCGTATTTTTTTTCTTGTATTTCCTTCATTGAAATTCTTTGTAGATTTCATAAAATCTTGGGAATACAACTATAATGAATTTAATTAGTTTCTGAGCGATATTCCATCTTACATTGCAATCAATCCTATGAGCGAGAAACACTATTAACATTATTCTAGTAAATCAAACAATTAGAAAATAATGTAAAAAATTTATATTGAAATAAAATTTATGACGTGTAATGAAGTAGTAAAAAATTTATTTGGAAGCTTTAGTAAATAAAATGATGTTCACTAGGAAAAGCTCCATTAACATGAGATTTTTAAACTATATGCATTTTTATTCAAGTTAATGTTCATTCTATTAGAATTCGATTGTAATATTTCAAATTAAAATTTAAAAATCTTTTTCATTTTAGCTAAAGACACTTTTCGCACATTTTTCATAAGTAAATTTAATAAAATTGGTAGAAGGATCTCGCTTTTTGAAAAGAGAGGTCTTGGTTTATATCTCAACCACTGTTGTATTGTTGTTTCTGATCCCATATGGTTTTAGCATTGCTACACCAGGTCCACGAGTTCCTCAGTCCGCAGAAAATCAAAAAAAAGTTGAAGATTCGCAAGAAAATCCTTCTTAGTAAACCCCAGACTCAAAAGAAGGTGTTGGAAGTGGGTTAGTCCTGTCGATATTTCATTTACAACAGCTACGATAGAGCTTACGTTTGCCATCAAATTTAAGGTCATGAAAATGGCCTCTAGCGAACCAAAAGTATGTAGGCTGGTCAGCTCCAGAATCCTTGAAAGCAATAGTACCACCAGGTTTCCACTTGGTGGTACTAAAAGTCGATAGTCCGTATACCTCTTTTATCGAATGGAATACAACTCAGTGTAGGTGACGGCAATATAAGTTGGAGAAGGTCTAGCAGTGCCCTTTTTACCCAGGGCATCCTCCCTCTCTAAAAGGGGCGCAGCTAGTCCTTCCCAACTGATACTAATGGATTTACCTCGGTTGTAACACATTGTGATGGACCTTACACTTCCCATTATAAAATGTCATCACTGAATACTTTCTTTTTTTCTCCGTGGCAAAAACTGATATGGTCCTTTATTAAACACCTGGTAGACAATTAAATAAATGTTGCAAAAAAGAGCTATAACATTTCCTGTATTAAATTATTTACTTTGCATAGTTAAAACAATTTTAAGAGGATAGATAGCAGCTGTGGACATCTCTTTGGTTGATTTTTACACTATGTGTGTTGAGTGGTTTTAAAGTAATTATCTTCAAAAGTTAACATTGCATAAAAGAATATCAGCTTTGATAATACTGATTCTTACAATGAAAAAAAATCAGTAATAAACTTTAAGTGTGTACAATATTTCATATTGAAGAATAATCAATAAAAACACACTGACTAAAGAAAAATACTTCCAATCTTTTTGTTTTTAGTTATCGAGATGGTTTCAATGTAATTAAATTTGTTTTGGATTAAATGCGTTGACTTAAATTGAACTAATTACATGCTTTATTGCAAATTTAGATGGACTTTTTTTGTATAACTTCTGCTTTTAAAATTGATGAACATCCCTTTCAGTCTCGATAGTTACGGTCATAGATACTATTCACTCTTTGGAACAAAAACTCGTAGCGTGACTACCTGTCAAATGTGCGGTCGTCTGAGATGTATTAAGTTATCGTCGCATGAATATTCTAATTGATTTTCTGTCTACATTGAAGAAGGTCTTAAGAAGGAAGATGACCTTGGCGGAAGTTCAGAATATATATATATATATATATATATATATATATATATATATATATATATATATATATATATATATAATAACTGCAAAAATAAAAGCTTTTATGGAAATTAGAATGCCAGCTTTTGATGCTATTTTAAAAAACTGAAGCGTGAAAACTGAACATTATGGGTTCAGTTTAGAATTGGGTACCCCTTGATTTGGCGAAAAATTTGGAGATAAAATTTAATTTATCTTAGTTTAGCTTTTGTGTAGCGCCCATCTTGTTAGTCAAACCTTGTCATAAAAAAATTCGCCGAAAATTCTGTGGGTACCCTATTATAAGTTTTTGCCAAACATTCTTTGAAAAATTGTTGATAAAATAATGTTGAATCATAAATGAGAAGAACAAAAGAAAATTAAGATAGAGATCCTTAAAAACATAATAATTAATTTCGGAGAATTTGATATAAGATGATTAAGTATTTTTAAAAACATATTAGCCACATATAGTAGTCGCACGCCACTATACATCGATCAAATCAAGAATTCTAATAAATCCCTTATTTTCAATTTATATATATATATATATTAAGGTGATTGATGTATATTCAGGGATTTATATGCTTGTGCGATACTATATGTGGCTAATATATGTTTTTAAAAATATTTAAAATCATCGTATGTAAAATTCTCTGAAATTAGTTATTTGGTTATATTTTTAAGGATTTCTATCTTAGCTTTCTTTTGTTCTTCTCATTTATGATTCAACAATATTTTATCAACAATTTTTCAAATAATGTTAGGCAAAAACTTTTAATAGGTTACTCACTGATTTTTTGGCGAGTTTTTTGTCTCCAAGATGTGACAAACAAGATAGCCGCTACATAAAAGCTAAACTACATAAAAGATAAATTAAATTTTATCTCCAAATTTTTTTCCAAATCAAGGAGTACCCAAGGCTAAACGGAATCCAATTTATTTGAGCTTTTTAAAATAGCATCAAAAGCTGGCATTCTCATTTTCATAAAAACATTCTATATTTCTGCAGAAGCTGAAAGTAAATTTATGTCTACACAAACTAGAATAGTATTCATGTAACTAAAAGGCTTTCTAACCAAGTTTTTTTTTCCCCTCTTAAACTGTCTGAATTGACCTTGGAAGTATATGTGTAAGTGAATTTCAATAGTCATTTCTTTATCTGAAAGTTATAACAGTGATTTCAAAAATATCTTATATTCTTTATATGAAGTTATTTCTTTTCGAAAACAGGTGTTTCTTTGTAATGTGACAGAACAATGATTTTAATTCTAAAATCTTTTTAAAAAAATAACGATTTTAAAACCACAATTACGAATCTCTTATTGTTAAGTTCGCTTAGTCTTTTTAGTATCTGTTATTCAACGGTAGAAAAATATGATCTTGCTGAATGACATAAAAGAGGCAAACATAAAAGTGCGTTGAAAAATATTTACTTAAATAAAAAATAACATTTGAATTAAAATAGGGACGAACTTTTATTTTATTATATTTAATAGATAATTAAAAAAACTCCTTTATAATTTTTCTATGGTGAGCTTGTTGGAGGAAAAGGTCTCTTGGAAAATTAAGAGTGTTTTTAGTTTTTTACTATACTCAAATATGGTTTCATTATAAACGTGTTTATTAAAGTGTATTTTTCAATATATCCATTCTGCTAATTAATACAATGGACTTCACATTCTACAGAACATTCTGGGGCTTATTTATAGAAAATCCCACTAAACCTTTATAGAAATCTAACTAGATTATTACAGAAAATACCGCTAAATTAAGTCAATTTCTTTAAAATTTATGTCTTCTTTTCGTTTTTAAGAATTTTTTTTTAAATAAAATCCAATTTTTCGTACATTTTACTGTGATGAGTTTTTGAAATTCAAAATAAATGCTTTTGAAATATTCTAAAAAGTGTTATCCATTGATATTTTTTATTATTGTTGGTATAGAGAGTGTTAATTCGATTGTTATGTTAATTATGATATTGTTCCATATATATAATCAAAAATCATGAAATGGTATTGGCAATTTCAACTTTAATAAGTTAATGTTATTTTAAAAAATATGGTGAATGATAACATCTTATAAACTTGAAATAGACATTTTTTTAAATTAAAAGTATTAAACCTGCAATAATTACTTATTAGTTAAGAGTCATATTGTATACTAGTAAAGAAAGAAGCTATTCTTCCATACACAGCAGACATGTTGATGGTCTATTTTCAATGTACAATCAAACGAATAGTAAGAAATTATATACACCTGAAAATGAATACTATTAATAGAGAGAAGAGCAATCGATCTGCTGATAATCACCTTCTTCTGATTCATTATTTTGGTTTGTTGTCTAGGTTACGTCTCGCGCCCGCCATTGATATGTCGTCACACCTGATTTCATTCTTCTAGAACTTCTTTTGTTTCCATTCCGAACTGACTCAGGTTTATTTATGTTCCATTCTGCGAATAATTCTTGATTCTGTGACGAAATATATCAAGTAAGGTCACAGGTATCAAATTGCGGATGGAAGCGCGTGTACTTGAAAGATTACGCAGCAGACATTTATTTGTGTGAAAGACAGCTGATTACATCTTTCTCCTTTTACCATAAATAGTATTATATTCTATCCAGTCTCAGTTTTCCTTTGGTGTATCACTGGTGGCCTAGAAATGATTTTCACATACTCATTATCAATGTAGAGTTATCACTTGTAATTTTCTTAACTTTTTTATGCCTTTAAAATATAGTTAAATCTTGCTTGTATTAGGTCAGTCAAATAAGGTAAATTGTGTTAGTATTAGGAATGTGCTATATACAGGAATGTTTAATATATAAAAGAGAAGTATCAAATTACAATAGCGTTAACACTTGTTTGCATCAACTTAGTAGAACTCTAAGTATCCGAATCTATTGGGACTGGACCCTGTTTGGATAGTTAACATTTTATTAGATTTGTTAAGTGGATGTTGTAATATGGATTTGTTATATGAATGTTGTAATCTGGATTTGTTGGTTGATTGAAATTTTTTTAAAAAGGGTTCATTTTAATTAATTTGGAAAATGCGAGAAAAAGCTACATATTTTTAAGAAAAAGAATTTTTAATAACTAAATGAAAAGGCAACATTTTTACATGTTAATGTACTTTTAAGTGCTGTAAATTAATACAGTATGTATGTATAGTGCTGTGAATTAGTATATGTATGTATAGTTCTTTACATTACTACAGTATGTATGTATAAGTGAAAATAATTGTTAGCTTTTTTGCACGCTTTCATGTGTTTTCGGGCAACCAAGTCGCGCTTCTGCTTGGCAGTGAAAATTTGCATGTGGCCACATTGGGCAGAAGCTCTATCCTCTTCAAAGCAGTTTGAAAGCCTTCAAGTGCTACACTAGCTAATGATCTTTTGTCTGCTTCAACTTGGGCATTAAGGACATCTTCCTCGATACTGTTTTAATAAATTTATCATCATTTGCAATTAGAAATCCAGGGCCTGACTGGTAATCAATTCTAAATCTTCAGTATTAACTTCTAAACATCCAAGAATTTTGAAATGAATGTTTCTGAATTTCTCAAATGACACGTCTCTCTCTCTCTCTCTCATTCTCATCTTCTCCCTTCTCTTAACTTTCCTTTTCTTGAGCTATTTCCTTTTTCTTATCTTTCTTCTCTTCATCAGTCTAATTTATTTTTCTGAAATTCTGAAAGCGATTTGGATAAACGGAGTTCAAATGATTGGAGTTTTACTGTGCTAGGAATAAGCTATGTATATAAATGTTTGATAAACAAAATAAGTATATCTTATTATATAATAGCATTAATATTTATTTGTATCAATACTTGGAATGTGTTTGTACATAAATGTTTAATGCATGAAAAATATGATATAGAATTTTAACAGCGTTATAAATCTACTCAGAAAAATATATTAAAATTTTCATATTAAGGAAGAAATATAAAAAATAGCTGCACAATAATGAAAATAGTTCTCTTAATAGTTAATTATATGAATTTTAAAAAATTTATATAAAATTCAATTTAAAAATTAAGCATCTCTTTACTGTTTTAACTTTTAAATTCAATAACAGTATTTAACGTGTGGCGATAATTTAAATTTAGTTTGGGAACTATAAAAGATCAATGTATAGATAAGAAAATTTATTTTTATATGTATACTGGTATGTAAGCAATTGCAATCTTTTTAACTTGAACAATGTTTTCAAAATTTACAGAATGGAGGTGATATCTAAAAAAGTTTTATGCACATACAAAAATATAATTAGGTGCCGGTTTTTATGTAAATGGCGTATTGTTGAGGTTATAAACATTGATTTTTTCTTGAAATTTTTTTTTATTTCATTTCCATTGCAAAATTTTTATTGTTCTTGGAAATTATATGAATAAGATTTTTAAAGCCCAAGAAATTTAATTCGTAAGATTATTCATTTCTTTATTCAATGAGAAACATCAAAATAAATGAAATTTTTTTTTTTGAAAAAAAAACAAACAAACTTATCTTTATTAATATGAATGGATGATTTGTAAAATAATTAAAATTATCATCGTTTCACTTTTCCTCTGTTTTCTACATTGCTAGTAAAAATTTTTTTTTTGATTTTTTAAAAGAATTTTTATTAAATAGTGAAAATAATTTTAGTCATGGGGTAAAGTGCTTACTATGATTCAACACCTAATTTAAAATAAATTGATATTTGGCTAAGAAAAATTTGAAAAAAATATATTGTAACTAACAAAGCTAATAAGTTCCGTATTCAAATTCACACAAAAATTAGCAATATTTATTCATTTAAATAACTGAAATAGTGCATTACTAAAATCTGTCAACTGAAATAAATACTCAACCATTAATCAGTGCATATAATAATGAGTTGCATATTTAAAAAAAAATCGCTACCACTCTGCATCTATCTACTCTGCATTAATCTTTTTATTTGTCACATAATTTCTATCCAAATCAGTGTAACTTCAGAAAAAATTTAAATCGTCCGTGCTGATTTAAACTAACTATGAAGAGGATGTTTTGTCTAGTCTTTTTCATTTTTTTGTACTATTTCCAACGTGTTAAATTTTGGAAGCAATATCGTTAAAGATTTGAAAATTCCAAAATTAGTTATTTAGAACAACTGGTAATTTTCATGATGTTGAAAACTTTTACGAACGGAAAAAATTATAATTGAAAAATATATCTTTATTACTAGTAAAAATCATGAATGGATTATTTTTTTCATTACCGACAGCACTCAGACAGTCGATGGTGAACTTCGCCTTGTATGCTGCCTTTCGAAGAATGAGGTTTGATGGCAGGCAGTAAATTCGTCGACAAGTCAGATTCACGACGCCGTTTTAATACGATGTGATGTAGATGAAATATTATCTGACGTCTTGGATATTTTAAACCAATGAGGAGCGTAATAAAGTATGTCGTAATTATGATCTCAACTGGAATGAATGAAGCAACCACTTTATAATTTAAAAAAAAAATTATTATTGAGTCACTCGCCTTCATAGTTACTAACTTCCAGCCTCTTCGGTCACTTGCAGGAAAATTTTAAAAATTGTAGTAAGTAATTTCATATAAGAATCAAGTAATGTCCTTTATATTTATTATAGTATAACTTTATTAGTACACCTGTATAGTGATGCAGGTTTTAAGTAAATTAATGTGCCTGTTATTGGTAATTTCATATTGTAACTGGTAAAAACCCTTGTATTGTTATTGGTAATCTCATTGGTAATATGTGTATTATTGGTAATCTCGCCTGGTTTGCCTATCGAAAATGGGTAGCTGATGCCAAATTCAACTGAATGCATAGTTATAAGTTATCTGAATAATGGTAAGACTGAAAAGCCAAAATGAAAAAAATAGGTTTTGCATACATACCAAATAAGGCAGATTTGTCTTATTTGTATATGGTTATAAATTGATAATACATGGTTTTTATATACTATAAGAGGTTTTAATATATTATATAGAAGACAGACTTGTTAAAAAATGTTTCCTACTCTGACTCGTATTAAATTTAAGTTATCCTTACGTGTATATCATTAATGATTTATGTATATAAACCTTAGATTACAATATATATTTATTATATTAATGTTAAATAACTGAAAATGCATTTTAAAAAACAACAACAGTTTTTTTTTAATTATAGAGTTTTCCTAGATCCGCATTTCCCTTAATGTTTTTTCTCGAAAAATACCACAGTTTTAAGAATTGGGAGACTTTTATTTTATTATTTTACTTCTTGATAATTTGAAATTCAAATAAACATCATGCTCATTTGTTAAATATATAAATGATACGAGTAAGCTGATTAAAATAAAGAATAAACTTAGAAATGAAAATTTTTTTAATCTAAAAACTAATTTTAATCAATTTAAAGATTCAAAATTACAACTCTAGAAAAGCAGAAATTTTCAGTAACCATAATGATTTTAAAAAGAAAATTCCACAGTTTATATGAAATATTTTGTAACATAAATAATCACAATAAATTAATTTATTTCTGATTATTGTTATAATAATTTTTTTTTACATCATATGGTATTCTATGCGTTTTATACTGTGCATTTTTCAACAATTCTTTTTTAAAAAATAAATCATTTTTAAATTTTAGTATAAGTTTTCATGCCTTCTTGCATTACACTATTTGTTTATTTCGCTTTATTTGCTAGTAAAATGTTCTTGGAGAATAATAAACATGAGTGCAAGGCTACTATAATGATACATAATGTTTTTCTTTTGCAATCAATTCATTTTTTTAATATTTTCTAATAAGTTAAATCATTCAGATTGATAGTTCATTTAAATTGAATTAGGAAGAACTATTAATATCTCAATAACAAACTTTTACGGTAAATCATGAAAAAAATTCCTCTGAAGTTTATATCATTAAAATATTTTCGAGGCCAAAATGTATACCTAAAAATATTTTATCTTTAAGTAAACCTATAATTCTAAAAAAATTTCTCTTATTTTGTCTCGTTAATATCAGTTATTCATAGCTTAATTTTGTAGGAGGAAAAGAGGCAGGGATGTGATTGGTAATTTTAAAATGTAAGGAGTTATATTATTCATTAAAATGTGCACCAGTCTACTTACGTTTATTAAGGGGCAAGTTATTCTGTCCAGAGTGTTAACCATTCGGCTACAAGCTCAGCTTCCTTGAAGAGATGAAATATGTAATTTTCCAAACAAAAATATGGTAAAATATTAAGCCAAGTCGAATGATAAATTGGCAACGTTGAGGTTTTTCTCCTAAGTTCATAGTTAACGAAAAATGAAATAGATTTTTTTAAAGTATTATTTAAGTGTGTATACATTTTTAGTAATTTTAGCCTTTTTTATATTTTGGCTATTTCATTTTGATGGTCTGATAACCCAATTTTTTTCATAATATTTACCAATGATTACTTACAGTTAGACACATTAATAAGAGCTTTTATTGATTTGAAAAAATTGTTAGAAGTTTCCTCGAAAATTAACTTAACACTGTGTAATTTTTTTGGTTCTTCCAGAGAATATTTTTCATCAATTGATGCTTTTCCATATATCGATAATTTAGTGAAACAGGTATTTTCCAGTTGCGTGTCCCTTGTGGGACTCGCAGTTTATTTACTGCATCTTCTTCAAGGACTTTGAACTTGCTTAGAAGTTCATAAATTATCATTGAAGATTGATCTTTATAACACACGAAATCTTCAACATTTCCTTTTTTCATAAAAAATAACAAATAAATTCAACAGCGATGGATTTGATCAGATGTTCGTTTTGATCGAGTGGCTATGTACAGTTTGTTTGCGAACACTGTGGTTCCGAAGATCGTCAGATATAGGAGTCATTGCCAACGAGCCGTGATTAATTTTTCTTTTTATGAAATTGCGAAGAGTTTTCGGACGTTGCTCTCATGAAATAACCAAATCTAATTGAGAATTGCTATTTACATTTTCATTTACCTTGAAATTGATTAAAAGATCTCTGTTGTTTCATTCGAAGAACGCGATTACTTTGAAGAAGACGCTAAAACAGTATTTTTAACTTCGGTAAAAATGAATATAATTTCTTTAAAAATTAAAAAATATCAATTTTAAAGAAATTATTCTTTGAAACTGATATTTTTTTGGGCGCGAAGCAAATCATGATTTAATAAAATAATTTTTTTTAAATTTAATTACTTTAAATTTATGTTAAGTCGTGAATTAAAATAAATTATTTACATTTTTTAATAAATATTTGATCAAAATTCTTCAATTTTCCAAAATTGAATTCAAAGTGCTGTATTATTGACACAAGAGACGTTTGAAATTTTGTAAAAATGATAATTTAATATGAAATTTTCACTATTTTTGTAAACGAATGTAGTTTATCGATACGATTAATCGTAACATAGTTTACCAATTAAACATAGCATAGTTAATCGTGTCGATTAATAATGTAGTTAATCGATACGATTGAACTATATTTGATTATAAATGTAGTTATTTCTATCGATTTTGAAATATATTTTTTATTTTATCTAATGAATTTATTTTAGCAATGTCATATGTTTTCTCATCGTAATCTCATTTAATGATGATTTATTATTGTGTGATATAGATTTATAAATTATTTTATTTTAGATTAATTAATGTTTTAACTAGACGAACACACGTATATATATACAAAACAAAATATAATATGTAAAATTACATTAGAAAACCTTAAGCAATTACATTAGAAAACCTTAAACAATTGCATTAGTTACATTAACAATTTATATTTTGTTCTATGATTTTATAATTTAGCTATTATAATGTGCTGCTTTTTAGGAAATTTATTTTTCATGATATTTTCATGAAATAAAAAAGGTAAAATAGCATAAAATGAAATAAAATAACATGTAAAATAGAAAAAAACAAGAAAAATAAAAAAATATATAAATTTGAGGAAATAAGTGCAAATTGTTCTAGAAAGAGTTAGTTTCTTAAAGAATATGTTCTGAAAGAATAAAAATAGGCAAAATCGAATAAACTAAACTTCTTATAATCAAGTTTCTAACTAACTTTTGGCGAAACATAAATTCAAAATATAATTTTTTTTTTGTAGGAATGACCACTTAAACTAAAAAGAATAATGTCAAAATCGAAGGAATTCAACACAAATAAAAGATACGATGACTAGACAAGCTTCTTAATAAATTTAAAGACTCTTGGCGGAAAAATAATTCGAAAAATGTGTCTTAGAAAAGTAGTAATATCCATCATTATGGAGCATATAGAGTAGTGCGCAAAGGTGTTTGGAAAACTAATACGTTCATTGGTGTTATGCTTTTGTTAACAAATCCTTATAAAATAGGCTCATGACCTCATAAAAGCTTAATCAATCCTCATAAAATCTTAATCCTCTTATTAATTAAATATAATTAATAAGAAGTTTTAACCACATTGTTATATATAAGACTTATTAATTATGATTAATTAATAAGAATTCTTAACAATGTGGGCTCTAGCCCAATGTTCTATAGATAGGATTTTATCTTACCGAGTAATGAACTATAACTGTTCAGGTACGTTGCCATCACGTATGAAAATATTAATTTTATAATTTTACAGGTTTTTTTAAAGCAAATTTATTAATCATTTTCCTTTTTTTATAGAAGTGCATGAAAATATTACAAATATAATAATAATGTAAAATGCAATTTAACTGAATGTTTCGAATATCTACCATTTTAATATTTAGTAAATTTTGTGTTACTCATAATTAACATTTTTGAACCATTAATCAATATAATAGTTGTTAATATCTTGGAGCTATTAATTAATATAATGATATGCCTTCAGAAATTATTCTTTGTATTCTCTCGTGAATATAGTTATGGCAAATACTTCCTCCATCTTAAATATTAAGACCCTGTGTATGTTTACATTGTTTCAAAATGCTTGTCATTAGCAGGTTCGTCTTTACGCGAAAAATAGCTTTGCTAATGAAAATTTTCATAATGAGACTAAAAATAAATTGCATTTTAAATACAGGAAGATGTCCTGGCCCTCATTAGTTGGAATTTAAATACAATGATGATAGCAATCTGAACTTATTCAAACTGTGCATTTCAGCTTAATGAATTAGAAGATTTACTTTCAAAGCCGCTCCCGTCAGATATCGAGAGATTTTTATCTCGGGATCAATTAGAAATGGAAAAACTTGCTTCCCCTAGGCTATCTTGCTTCCCTGTTGGAATCGAAGAACTTATATAATGTGTTTTCAGATAAAAAAAAAAGCTCTTTTGTTTTTGATTAGTTAATGCTCAAACAAATAAATCTTTATTTTGTAATGCTTTTGCTTTTTTATAAAATAAAATTTTATAGAATCTCTTTTTAATTTAGTTGAATATATTCGATGCATTGATGCAGTTTTGCTTCCTTACCTTTCAAAACATAATTTCATCAAATTTAAAATAAAAAATAATGTCTAAAAACTTTTTCTTTTTCTTTCTTTAATTAAAGGTTCATATAATTTTTCAAATTATAAGCCCATACTCTCAGTTATCCATGCAAGATACTCATAAAATAAATCTTACTATGATAGTATATTTATGACATCGTTGATTCCCTTATTTTATTTTTCCTTATTTGGCCTCAGCAATATTTATAAATAAACTTAGCTTTTTTTTTCCCTTCTGTCATTCGATTTCCATCCTCTTTTTGCCTTTTAAGATAATATTTTGTTTCATTCTTTATCCCAAAAACTTTCAACTTAATAACAAGTATCAACGTTCAATAACCATAACAAGTTTTAACATTCAATAATAATAACAAGTATTAACATTCAATAATAATAACATTCAAATACTGAAATACTTAGTAATAATGCAAGTATTCCAGTATTTGAATGATGTACCTTTTGACTTAAAATTAAGATTTTTTGCAATAGTTTAAAAAATATAAATCATCTTAAAAGACTTATTTCTTCTAATTTATTATGTGTATATTCTCTAATGGCATTTGGAAACGTTAATATAATATTCTATTGATGCTTGATTCTTAGAAATGTCAACAGTGTTGAATAATAATGAACTCGTTATTTTACATACAGCATGATTACACATATATAAATGACGAATTCAATTTATCTTAACTATGTAAATTCCAATTTACTCTACCATACCTATGATATATTTTTCTAACTTTTATTTAATGTTTAAAAACATGACTGGTGCATTCCTCAAACCTAAATTGCGATTTTTCATTTTTAAAACAACATATTATATATATATATATATATATATATATATATATATATATATATATATATATATATATATATATATATATATATGTTCACTAAAAACATTTTTCTCAATCTTTCACTTGATCCTTTACAAATAACTGTTTTTTCTATCTGAAAATAACTCTCTCTCTAGATATATCCTAAATTATAGAAAATTAAAAAAATAAAGTATAGCAAAATAATAATAATAATAATTGTAAAGAGAGAATCCTTTTGAAATAATAAATTATAGGCAATGATGAAGAATATAGTTGTATTTCCAACAACAAAAAAAAAAAGTTATCTTTTAGATTTTTGGTATACAATTCGCAATTAGTTGAAAAAATTCGAAAAGCAATAAAGATTTTTACTGTTGACATCTTATAATTCTTTTTTGTTATTGAAGATAGGAGAATTAAGTCAATATTTTCTTTGTTTATGATAATGGAAACAATAAAAGAAATTGATTTTAATCTATACTGATTTCATGTTCATATTATACGATGCTTAAATATTTGAAATCGTCATGTATAAAAAAGTTCATTTTTTTTCTTTAGCTATGTAAGTATAAACAAAACTGAATAAACAATCCATGAGTAAAAAAAAGTAGCAATCAAGAAAGGGAACACCCAAGTCGAAACTAATCGATTCTTTTAAACGATCTGTGGGAAGGAGTGTGTCAATTACAGAACTAAGTATTTGTCCTACTGTTGTAAATGGAATTTTTTTCTCCGCCCATTCATTCAAGCAGCATGATAGGCACGCCTGATACAAATTGTTTGGCGCCATGACTTCTTAAGTTTATTCTTGAAGCTATTCTTTGATTAACTACTGCTTCCAAAATTATCAAGTTCCTAGTTATTTTGATTATTTATGTTGACAAAATACTCAGCACTTACATAATGAAATTTCAATTTAGATATATTTAGCTTTGAAGATTATATAGATGAATTTATTCAATTATCTTTTTGTTTACTATAAGGCTCGTGTTAGGATAATTGCCTCAGCTACTTTTTCATGAGACAAATTTATAAATAAACTAAGGCGGCTTTAAGGCAGGATAACCTATGAACCACCTTGAGCTACTAGTTATTAACTGGATTAAGCATGCTTTTATTTATGTGATTGTAAAATACGAGACTTTACAAAGACTTAGAAATGAAACTGATTATGAGATGATATAATTAAAAATAGCATTCAAAAGAAGAAAATAGTTAATGAGTGTATTTTATTTTATTATGATATGTAAATCATTTGCGAGTTTGAATATTAAGTAAAATAACTTTGATTCAGATATTCATTGCTTCAATGTTATTCAAATATTCTAGTAGGTTTAATGATTGTACTATATATATATATATATATATATATATATATATATATATATATATATATATATATATATATATATATATATATAGATAGATAGATAGACAGATTTTTCATTTTTTTAAGCATTATTATGTTTTTATTAGTATTAGATTTATTAGCGCAGCGATATTTTAAAAATAAAGTAATTTATCAATACTAAATCTCTTCTCATCTTTCATTTACATTTTGATGTTTTGTTGAATATCAAACAGTTTATTGCTCTCTGCAAACGCTTTGGGAAAACTTATCAAAAATTTAATTAAAATTCATGGCATACTTTTACATGCTTCTCCATCTTTAACTGCACAAAAATTTGAAAATTTATTTTCGTATTTGACCTCTGCAGAATAGCAAAATAGTTTTTACACTTTCTTGTTGATTCTTTGTTGATAAACTAATTTTTGATTATAATGTATTCTCCATAATGAGATTCGTTGAATAGATTTTCTTTCTTTTACATTTTAATCTTTTTTACATTTACACTACACTGGCAGTTTACTTGAGGTTTTCGAATTTCTTATCATAAATAAAAATCATCTGAAGAAAATATTAAAGTGAGCCATGCCCTAGGGAATGAAAATTTCCAATCTTATTCATAATATTGTTGAGTGATGAACTATATTCGGCAAATTTCTCTTTTATGTAACCACGTTTGACTGTATGGGTGAATGGCAGTTTTTCAGATTATTTTTCTCTCTCTCTCTCACTTGCAATATGTGAATTTATAAAATACTCTTTCAATGCACAACACAATATGGATATATAAAAAGTTTTGAGGTTAGAAACTGATATTGATATCTGAATAATTAATAATAAATTGAAAAAGATGCAACGTTATAGGTGTATCTACTATTAAAGTATATAATTGTGGAGCTGAGTGCAATCTAGTATTCAATTCGGAAGCCAATTATATTCTACAACTAATGTAGTTGTAGAATATAATCTGGAACGCCGGTGCAGAACTGAATAGTAAATAATAGAGTGAACAAATAATAATGTTATGAGAACAATCTAATATTCAGTTAGGCAACCGAAACTGAATGCAAATGTAGAATATAATCTGGGAAACAGATGCAGAACTGAATGATTAATGTTAACATGAAAAGAGGCAATAATGCTGTGAGTATAATCTAATATTAAGTTAGGCAACCGAAACAGATGTGAAACAGAATAAAATTTAATCTGGAATGCAGTTGCAGAACTGAATAGATATAATAACTTGAGAAAGCAATGATGTTTTGGGTTTTATCCAGAAATATTTATCAACTGAAATAAATTACTTCATCAATAATTTTTTTTTTATTGAAAAATTTTCAAAAGACAAAATTAAAGTAGTAGATTTTAAATTTCCAGCATTTGTGTAAAATTCCATCGACCCAGAAAGTTTGCGCAAACGTCATAAAAAGAACACCAAATCATTCGATATTGTTTTTTAGTGCATATTTTATACAGTTCCTCAATGATTTTATGAAATTTTTTGACTAATTCATGAGAATTTAAAACAAAATGATTAAAAAATTCTAACACTGTTTATTTGCAAAAATAGCTAAACACAAAGATATTCTAAATTTATTATCTTAACAACAAAAAAGTTATTTAAAAAGTAAACCTATAAAAAGAATAACATACTCCATTTGATAGTTTTTAACTCTTTCCATCAACAATAATTAAATCTGAGTTCAAATTGCATTCGCTGCAGCAAAACTGAATCTCTCCAACAATTTTTTTTTTCGGATAAATATTTTTTTTTCATAATTTTCTCTATTGTTTATATCATTTAGGTGAGTTCATATCATCTTCGTCGGCACACTTTTTGTTGATACCAGAAATCTTTGAAAATATTAAGTTCCATTCTAAGTAGGTTTCAAATGTATTTACCATTTTGTGGTGTAAAAGCAGAGAAATAATAATTAAAACTGAGTCTTGTTTAAAGAAGCATAAATAGTTTATCAAAGTACAAATACATTGCTTTTTGTTATAGATGAAAAATCGTTAATTATTTTACCATTATTAATCGTTATCGTGTTATTTTCACTATTTTCTTCCTGGAAGAGATTTTTAACAAATTTTTGTACCAAATTTTACATACTGCAAAATTTAAGATAAATAAATCAAAAATAGAGAGATTAATTTTTTATGACAAATGAATTTTCTATATATAAACTCAGTCAATCAATCTACGATGAATGAGGAATTGTATATAATATCCGTTTATAATAGACAAAATACGTGTACATGTAATTCAGCCACACTAAATTTCTATCTTACGATAATTTTCGTAACGTAATTAATTATTATAAGTTATACATCAATTATTTACAAATTTATATTGAATCAAGAGTATCAATAAAAGTCTAACTAATTAATAGATCTTTGTTTTGCTTAGAATAATAAAATTTGTGTTCATTTTCAATTGTGCTTATAGTTTCTGTTCATTATCTTCTTATGATAAAATTTGCAACAAAAGATATCTCCAGACATCAATTATCTAAAGATTTATGACAAATAATTGACTTGAATAATATCTATCTTGCGAGTTATTTTAGAGATCAATAAATCATGTCTTTCTACACATGGCTCTTTTTCTGATAGTATATTTGTATCATTTACATGTTTGAGACGCTATTTATGACTCTATTGTTACAGAGAAAGAGATAAAGTTGGTCGTCAAGAGTGACATCAGTGCAATTTGGGGAAGCGTGAATTTAATATCGATTAATAATTGATATTATCAATTATTTCGTTGTAAAATGCAAATGAGTTCTAGTATCAATTTACATTTGATACTAAATTTATTGTCTTTATCCGATGCTTTTGTTTTTCGAAACCATGTTTCAAGTTAAAATTGTTGGTGATCCATCATTTTTCTTACTATCCACAAAGCTTTTCAATGTTCCAGTGATACCTGTTCTTTGGACACCAAACATAACTGCTATGATATTCCAGTTTGTTCCATTTGCTTTGTTGCTTAAAAATTCAATATGTTTAGCTTCATAATATATTAGAAAAATTACACATTTGATTATAAAAATATGGCAGGCAAAAGTATTGATTTGGTAAGGAAATATCAGCTTTAAGAAGTATCACTTATGGGAGTTCTAATTTTTATTTGTTTAACCATTTCAACCAGAATAAAATATATACTGCTACCAGAATAATATATTTAATGCAATCAGAATAGATTACTCTTAATGTAATCAGAATAGAATATTTAATACAACTGGAAAAGAATACTAAAATCTCAGTTTTTATTATTTCTAAAGCATTTTCTGTGATATTTGTTTAATCTCGATAATTTGTTTTAAAATGGATTATTTTAATTCTTATTCAAGAACTTCCACATCCTCTTATTTAAGAACATGTATATAACATAAGAATATCACTCCTGTTTGAAGCACCCATGATCGGTCAAGTGCCTTGCGTGATGCTTCGATCGATTTCTAGCCATTCCCAGAATTTTAACCGAAAGTTGGTGGAGAAATCAAATGAGCTATCGTTCAAGTAGTGTTTCCTGTAGTCTACTGCTGTTCCTTCCTCTTTTTTTTTCTTTTCGAGAATGCCGCATCCCGGTCACGGTTAAAGTGAAAATCGGGTCAAGAACCTACGTTACTATGGGCATCCAAGCGGTTGTCCAAGGTAAGTAGGGTGGGGGATCGAGTCGTTTGCCTTTTTCCACGATGTCCTTTCCTTCGCCTTCTCAATAATGACCGCATAATGGATGGCGGCGCGCAGGGAAAGATATTCATATTATTTGGAATGCTTTAACTATTTTGAGTGCTAATGAAACTTTAAAATAAGAAGTTAATGATCTTCTTTGTCAGAGCTAAATGAAGTGGCTGACATATCTCGCACTCTGGTATTGTGTAATGACTATTTGTAGGCAGAGAAATTTGGGGAAAAGAACTGCAAATAAGGAATTGTATTAATCTTCGATGACAAATTATTTTCAAGTAAAATTTATTTTTAAAATTACTAAAATGAAGGTTGTTAACCGTTTTGAATATTTTGTTCATTAGGAAGATTTCCTCATACAACATTACAGAAATTTTACTGATATAAGAAATATATTTTATAAAAATACTTTTTAAGTTGGGGTGGAATTTTTGCAATTTTCTTTTCAAAAGGGACACAAATTATTCATGAAATTACCAAATTAAAGTTAAATAATATTTAAATAATATTTTAATATATATAAATTTAAGAATTTTATTAAATCTTGGAATAAATTTAACGGAATTAACGAAGTAACGTTTTTGGTAGTTAAAGTAAATAAAAAATATAAATTTAAAAGAAAATTAATTGAAATTTAAATAAAAAAATTTTCTCTAGCAATTTAAATGGTAAATTATTATGGGAAATGTAATAATATGTGTCCAATTTGTAATATAGGCACCTTGAATCCTTCACTACCACACACACCTCTTAATGTGTAAAGGTTTAAATAGAGTCCCAGGAAAATGAGGATGTTACCCAACTTTATTGGGAAGCATGAACTTACCAACAATTATAGCCTCTTAATTTAGCTTGTTCCTAGTTTAAAACTGTTTTATTGTTACGTTTTTGTTTTATCGTATTTTCTGCACCCTTCTGATGCGGTGACTTGTCTTATTTATATTGACTGATTTTCAAATAAAACAACATTATTACAAGAAATGTGGAATATTGTGAGCAAATTTTGATAAAATGCGCTGTTTATTTTTGAGTTTGTCTAATGGAGTATAACTCTATAACTGAATTTTCATTACCTCTTAAATTTTATCTCTTAAATTGTTAATACTATTAAAGACTGTATTTTTAAACACTGATAATTCTGGTGAATAAATTGTCCATAACTTTGCCCTTCACAAATTGTTAAAAACCCAAATTAAAATTCTTTCTTATTCAACATTTTTGAACATTTAATCTACTGAAGTTCATGATTTTGTTCAAGTATTTCTATTGATTAAATAGCTTAAAGAATTATTTAAAATGTTAAAATGTATTTTTTATTCACAATTTGTATTATTTATAATGTATTTTTTGTTTACATGATTGCCTAAAGAGAAGTTCCAAATTTTGAACAAGAAATCAAGTAATTTGTCGCGCAAAAGAATTATCATTTGATCCACAAATAAAATCACTAAATATGCTGAAATCTCTAAATATATAACAAGATAAGACCAAGTATTTTTAATTTAATAAAATATCTCTATTGGCAATATAATTTTTATAATTTATTTTCATCATTTCGTAACTGGGAGAATGTAAGCTCTAAAATTATCAGAGGAAACCTCATTGTGGATTATTAAAATAATACAATACAAGTCAGTAACAAAACCGAAAATAATAAAAGAATAATTACAGTGAAAATTTTCCAAAGTACAATTCGAATTTCCCTCAAGTTTCTTACATTTAGAAACAACATTGCAATGGAATTTCGACATAACGAATATTTTGATCTCGTCAAAGTTCACTTTAGTGTCGACTTTAGGTATATTCATGGTGCTATCCTGATTTCTAATTCTTCTGTATATATTTATAACTTTTTCTTAGTAAAATCAAACAATATTGATATTTTGCAGAATATTTTTACGATGTTAAAGTACCTTGATATTCATTACAAAATGTTGGTCATGCGGATAATCTGAACCAAATACCATGGTTTGATTCTTATTTTAAGATAATCTTTGTAATAGTACGTAGTTCATTTTAAATTAAATGTTCGGATAGCGTTAGTAAAAGTGTGAAAAATGTAATCACTGAACTAAGAACCAAACAAAATACATTGCTTTCGAATGAAAACTAAATAAACTTTACAAATATATCTCTTAAAGAAGGGACTTTGCGAGAGAGAAAAAACAATCATGCATTTATAGACACATGTTTAATCGTAAAATAATTATACTTCAATAGTAAGTTTAGTACTGTTTTAATTATGTGACGTCATCTTATTTTTAGACTGAAATCAGAGATAAATTCATTATTCTTTTGAATGTTATTAAATATCTTTTATATGGCAGTTCTTAATATCATTTATTTCTTCCTCATAGTTGGGGATTACATAAATTCTGGGAAATGATTTGCATGTCAGTTTTTGCTAAAAGTTGCTAATAAAAAAAATGAAAGCAAAATCTGTCTCATTGAGTTATCTCCTGAGAATACAATTAATGAACTTCAATTCAGGCTTTTTTCTCTAGAACGTTTAAATCACGAAATATTACATCTTTCCTCAACACCCACTACACACCTGCTATTTGCACATCTGCCGGCAGAGGTTAATGATTCACATCTCTAACATCCTCGGGTAGCGACCTCATTTCTACGCACACAGTACGCATATTAGTTCAACTGCGAGTGTTTTTTTCATTGAGGTTCATCTGGAAACATAAAATTTAAGCTTTTATTTTTCGTTACGGAGAAAAATACTAATTTACGGTGCAAACATTCTACGGAATGATTCTAGAATTGCAAGAATCCGTGCAACTAGTTGAAATTCCAATTTTACGATTAAAGTCAGAAGTAAAGGATGGACGTCAGAGGAAATTAAATGTGGAAACACACAAGGATTGTAAAGAAAAAAGTATATAGCCCTGGATATTTTTCGCGTACAATTCTAAATTCTGCAAACATTCTACGGAATGATTCTAGAATTGCAGGAATCCTTGCAACTAGTTGAAATTCCAATTTTACGATTAAAGTCAGAAGTAAAGGATGGACGTCGGAGCAAATTAAACGTGGAAACACACAAGGATTGTAAAGAGAAAAGTATATAGCCCTGGATATTTTTCGCGTACGATTCTACATTCTGCAAACATTCTACGGAATGATTCTAGAATTGCAAGAATCCCAGTAACTGGTTGAAATTCCAATTTTACGATTAAAGTCAGAAATAAAGGATGGACGTCAGAGGAAATTAAATGTGGAAACACACAGGGATTGTGAAGAAAAAAGTATATAGCCCTGGATATTTTTCGCGTACAATTCTACATTCTGCAAACATTCTACGGAATGATTCTAGAATTGGAAGAATCCGAGTAACTAGTTGAAATTCCAATTTTACGATTAAAGTCAGAAGTAAAAGATGGACGTCGGAGGAAATTAAATGTGGAAACACACAAGGATTGTAAAGAAAAAGTACTTAGCCCTGGATATTTTTCGCGTACAATTCTACATTCTGCAAACATTCTACGGAATGATTCTAGAATTGCAAGAATCCGTGAAACTAGTTGAAATTCCAATTTTACGATTAAAATTGACAGTAGAAAATGGACATCAGAGGAGATAAAATGTGGAAACACAAGGATTGTAAAAAAAAAAGTAGCCCTGTATATTTTTTGTAATTTTTAAAAGGGAAATAAATCTTGAATTTATTTTTCATACATGTCTGACTCTCTTGTGTTCATTGCGCATAACTTGTAAAAGATTTACGTCCTTCATGAATATTAAACCAAGAATGGAATGTTACAACAATGGATTGGAACAGAATGATCTTCTGTAACTACATTCGTCCGCGGCATAGTTGCTTTGTGGCGGAAATTTACGACACTGTTATACATGTTCTCTAAATCGCAATCATTACTGAGTTAGTAGCGCTATACACTCTTGAAAAGAGTAAAAAAAGGAAATAATTAAAAAAATATTCACTAGAAATTATCTCTTTTTGTTATAATAAAGTTAAAACGATATAAACTAATTAAAGAATCGCTTCTTAAAAATGAGGATTATTAAAAGTGGAAAAGTATTACTAATCATGGTTTTGAATCATAATGATAATTATTTGCTTTGTCCATAAAATAAAATGTCTATAGTCGCTATATAAATTAGTTGAAAATAAAATGTAAATAGTTGCTTGTTGAAAATGTAAAAAATAGTCTTTTTAGCGTCATTCATAAATTATAGTTACTCGATAGAAATGTTTCAACGATAATGAAACGCAAAATTTTTTTATCACATTCATTGATTGTCATTACAGTATTTTGAAAATAGATAAATTTTTAAAACATTCTAACAATTATAAGTTTTATATATTTAAATCTATTAAGAAAAATGTCCTCTTTTTACTGCTTTTAAAGACATTTGATTCTTAAACTGAACGTAAGGATTATCTTTTTTCAAATAGTATTGCTGTTTGAAATTTAATTACATAAGGATTTGAAATACATCTGGAATTCAAAATTAATTTCCTTTAAATTTCTGTTGGAATTATTTTGTATTGAATATTAAATTAAAAAAAATTAATTTACAGGCAAAAATTTAAAACCTCACTAAATATTAATAAAGAATATCTTACCTATATTCACATTTTCTTACTGGAATGTAGATAAAATACTTTTAATAAAAGTAATTATAATAGTTTTGCAATATATAGTGAGAAGTTTTATAGTCCAATTTCATTTTTCTTATAGGTTAAATGTAACAAATTTTGTTTCATTTTTTTCATACTTCTTTCTAAATTAGAAAACATATTTTCATGAAAATTTGAAATTAGAAATGAAATTAAGAGTGTGCATTTATATTATTAATTTATAACTTTTTGCTCATATAGATTTCCATAATTTTCATTAGAATGTCAATTACAGACCTACTGTTATTCATCAAATAAAACGCTTTATAGATTTCAATATTTTTCGCTGCTTGAAAATATTTTTATTTAATTTTCCTGTGGTACTTAAAATAATCAAATTATTATTTATTCAATACATTTTTGTGTACATTCACATATATATAACAAGATTCGAACTAACTTAAATAATTTTACCATATTTTTATTTATTTATAATAATCAAATACTTACTAAATATCTTGAGTAAGATATTTATTATTGTATTATAATCGAAATATTATTTAATTTTGCATTAAACTTTCAATTTAATTACTCTAAAATCTATTTTACATGTATTCAAGAGAGAATATGGTTTTTTAATAACTTTGTTAGTTGCATCTTGTTAAATCAATATAATTCAGCATTAAATAGCAACAGAAAACTGAGAAGTGTCTGTCGAAAATAAAAATTGATGAATTTTTTTCCAACCTGCTAACAATATTCCCTCAGGATGTTTTCTTTCATAGATTTTAAAAATTATTACGAATTAATATAATTGATTTATTTTATTTGACGACTTAACATAGTTATGCATTTGTT
The DNA here is from genome assembly GCA_037975125.1 of Latrodectus hesperus. NCBI lineage: Eukaryota > Metazoa > Arthropoda > Arachnida > Araneae > Theridiidae > Latrodectus > Latrodectus hesperus. The sequence continues at coordinate 80,369 of JAJQOW010000025.1, forward strand.
TTATTGACTTAATAATATTTCTTGATATTTCTTTATCAAAGCTGTCTTATGATGCATTTTTCTAAATGAATGGAAAAATTTCTCTACTTAATTGACTTTTATGATTCATTAAATATATAGTAGCCGATTCACTAAATTATAAACTAAATATTTAATGCATTAAAAATATCGTCATTTAGAAAAAAAATTCATACCATATACTTTAACCTTCAACTTATTAAAACCATGAATATATCATAGATGAAATATTAATATACTACCTTAAATGCTTACGTGTCAGTGGTAGAAGTATAATAAAAAAATCCAACTTTTTTATTTCAGTTATATTTTCGCTCTAATGGTTTAAATATGTAATTTAATCAAGTAAAACAACGCTGAATCATTGTGTTGAGTCATGTCATTGATGAAATTAATTTGCACGGATAACCTTATAAAGAGATCTGCATACAATAAAATTTTTTAGTAAGTTACTATTTTTTCAGATGGAGAAAATCTTAGGCAGTTATGCGAGAATGTTTTAAGTTACATCATTATTTGAAGATATTTTTCATTAATTTTAAATATTAATCTATAGGAAGCGCAATATTTTAAAATTGACTTAGGTAAACAATAAAATCGAAACAATTATTGTTCAAATGTTATTAACGGCATCGGATAAAATGTAATTTATTTAATTAATGCTATCAATTTCAGTATAAAATTTTTATTTTTATTCCTCAAATACTAAAAAAAATATTTTGAAAGATAAATTTAGAGTTATACTACACCTTTTAGCATCACAATTAATTTCCATTATTAAAAAAAAAAATACCGAATTCATCCTTTTTTTTTTAATTGACAGTTTAAGTTTATAATGTAGTCACAGCACTTACTTTTCTCAAATTAATATTTTTAATTGTTTTATTGATACATTCATTTTTAATTATATAAACTTTAATTATAAATTAATAAGAAAATCGTTAAAAACGATAACTTTTGCATTTTATATTTTAAAGTCTATCCCTGGAGTTATAAATTTTGAAAGTTCACGAACTTAAAGAGAAATTTATTTTAAGTATAAGGAATAAAAATAATAATAAAAAAGAAATATGTTAAGACAAGGAATAAAAGATTAAAAGAAATATAAGTTTAAGCCAAAGAAAGTATAGTAACTACGGCATTATTTTAGAATTATGTAAATATCCTGCATTTCTGAGAAAATGAAATCTTTTAAAATAAAATGCCTTTAAAAAAAATAATAATGTTCTCTGTATTAAATACAGATTATTCTTCACTAGAGTGCTGTAAATTAAAAATTGCCCTTTTAATTTAATAAATCCTTATTAAAAATTAATTCAGTAAAATTAAGTTAATTTCTTCTATAAACTTAAGAAATTTTTATGTATTAAATTAACATGCGGATGTGTTTTTTCATTTTTAATATTCCAAGTTTAATAATCTTAATCAATAGTTGATGGGAAGATCGCGTGCATGGTATAAAGAGAGGTAGACATAATTTTTGAATTCCACTTCAGATGAGTCACCAGCCTTATTCACTTTTTTGCCCTCGAGAAATTCTTTGTGGGAAACAAAAAAAGAAAATATAAAATTTCTAACAAAGACAGAACTTTTGTGCTTCCGACCCGGAAGGCACCTGTCTCTTGAAGGGAAAGGATTAGGCTGTGCGAGGCTTTTGTTGACTATGATCTCACTTTTTCGCAGGTGGTTTATTGGCAATCGGAGTCATTTGGCGAGAACACTCATTAATCATCAAACTTCCAAAATCCCAAGTACTAAAAGTAAACTCGCAACTGTAATTTTGATCTAATATCACTGTTTTAAGTCTCAGATTATGTTCCATTCATTTCATTTAAATTTTAATTGAACGTACTAAACCAATCACTTTTTAAATAATCATTTTAGTCTTTAAACCAGATTGTTGTGCACTCTTACTACTGCATTTAAGTTTTGAAATGAGAATATTTTTGATTTTATAACGAATTGAATATTATATTTCGTGCTAAAACAGATACCTTAGCATTTATTGGATCATATATATGACATTTATGATTTATATAAAAATAAGAAACATTTTGATTATCTGTGTAAATATAAAAAGATAATATAAGAATAGGCTATTTGCTATTCCACATAAGTGAGGAAATGCCAAAAATTATTAATATAATAATGTTCTTAATTTAATCTTCCATATGATGCGTAGAATATTACAATTTGTTTAGTCATATATTCTAATTTTATTTATTTTACGATTCAGGAAATAAAATTATCTACTTATGCATTGAATAGATTTGCCTTTTTGATAAACGATTAAATGGCTTTTTGTCTCAAACACAACAGAATTTGAATTCGCTACTTTGTGTACATTTTTGGTCGTATATTTGTATATGAAATATATATTACAAAATTTTTGCATGTAGACAACATCTATAGCATATATGCAAAAAACAATTTCTTGTTAAATACTTTGGTGGCTTATTAAGTATTAATTGATATGATTAGCTGAATATATTTAGAATACTTTTAACATATTTGTGATGTCATATCATTTAAAGTATATTTGTAAACTAACAAAGATCTCCTTTTAAATTCACATTTTAGAACAATCTTTAGATATTTCACCAATATTTCCAATTATCTATCGAGTCTAAGGTCCATATTTTTGTATTAGTAAAACTGCTTATAAATTGTCGTTCTCTCAATTTATTTTTTAAAAAATCATACTCTCTTTGGATATTTTTCAAATATTTCCAATTTTTTTAACCTTTGTTGAATTCGTTTTTTTTAACATCGAAAACTACCTGTGCATTTTCGTTGATCGTTTCATTGTTTGAAAAATTTTAGTTATTTTCTTTTATGTAGGAGCAACTGCTTAAATGTACTCACTTCTTCAGATAATGACAACACTACAAAATTCAGAATGTAGCTCAATATTTCTTTACAAAGATCTATGTAGACAAATTGGCACTGGTGCCGTATAATCCATGATTCCAAATTCTGAATTTTTTGGCGATAAAGAAATATTGCCAAGATGACGTATTGTAACTTGTGTGATGATGTAAATACTAGGGTTACAAAAATAGAATTTTCTGCATAATTCTTATAGGTCTCCATATGTATGACGTAATAAAAACGAGGTTGCCGGATACATAAGAAAATCCGCCAATCTCACAATTTAGCATCCTGGATTATATGGTACCTGTGCCGACAAATTTAATTAATGACACTTTACAGAAATATATTCTAGAAATGATATTAATTTCCAAACTCTCATTTCCTTTTGCCAGCTCATTGAAATTTTGATCTTCATTCAATGAATTTTTTTACCATAGACTATTTTTTTACCATAACTTTGAAAAATAACTTATTTACAACAATTCGTATTTTTCGGCTTTGTTTTGTCACTGCTGTACTGTTTCTTAGTACAGCTAATCTGAGAATACCGAGAGAGAAAAGTCATCTTTTCTTGTATATAATATATTATTTGAGGTGAAATGAAAATTTTTGTTCCTATCTTCGTTTCAGTTCAATCTATTTGTCATCTGCTTTAATAATAGATTGAACTGAAATGAGATAACTTCATCAGTCTAAAACTTATTTCAAGTTGTCAAGTTTTCAAATTACGTTACTAGTTAAGAAACAAATCTAACTGTATAGCCTGAATTATTGAAAATATTTAATTAAGTTTTATTGTAATGAAATGTAATTACATGGAATTTTAAAATGTGCTTGTAAAAAATGTTGACTATTCCAACAGTGTTATTTTAAGTGCATAAAGTTAAAGAGTCAATTTCGATATACATTTTGAATTCAAAATATTTTGTATCTTTTGCCAAAATGTGTATTAAATTTATGAAATATTGTAAATACATACAACTGCAAATTATAATTTTGCAATTAACAGAATTCATTTTATACATTTAAAACATTTCTTTGTTTAGACAGATTGGAAATTACAATATTTTATATTAAATTGTTTAAATCAAAAATAAATTTCTCAAATTCAACATTTTTATTATTTTACTTCATCTAAATATATAATCTTATTAATATATTTATTAAAAATAAACACTAATTTCTAATGTTTCTACTTACATTTTAATTCAAAAGCATTTTAGTGATAATATTATTGTATAAATATCAATTTTTTGCTGATAATTAGGGAAAATTATTAATTTTAATTAATATTTTTTTATAAATTTTTCCCTGAACTGTATACTGACTTTTTTAAGGTATTTTGGTTCGTAAAAATCAATATTATTCTAACAAAAGTAATGTATCTCATCACATTCATTCTAATTATCTGAACAAGTGATGTACTTCACATAGAAATCAATTTTAGAGAAATTAATTGTATACCAAAAATATTTTCTGTTAAATATTAAATTTTTGGAGTCCAATAGAATTTTTTTTTAATTTTATTTTTTAGTGATTATAGATTAGAACTGTTTTATCGATAAATATTAATTGCTTGACACTGCATCAAGCTTTTGATTTGTCCGAAAATAAATTTATCGTTTTTGATATGTTTTCTCCAATGCATTGATTGGAATAAAATTAATAATAATTGAAAAATCCATGATAAGTCCGGGTGAAATTTTTGTAACTATTTAAAAAATGTCTTTTTACAAATATGAATTCATAATAAAAATAAAAATACTTAGGTCAATAAAACAAGAAACTCATGCTTCAGATGTCTAACAGAAAGAGCCTAACAGCTTAATCTTTTTTAATATCATTTATTCCTCTATATATCAGGTCTTATGTAAATTAGGTACTATTGATTTGCCAAGAGTTAGCACAATTTTTTAAAATTAGGGTGTTAATGACATAAATATTTTATATAAATCAGAAACTAGAAAGAAGCACAATACTCATAAATTTATCGACAGTGAAAAAACAAAATTAAAATCAATTCCAAAGCATAAAAATGGAATAATATTTCACGTTTCCATAAATTAATATAAAATTCACATGCAATATATATATATATATATATATATATATATATATATATATATATATATATATATATATATATATATATATATATATATATATATATATATATATAACTTCGGAATTTTTAAATTTTCCCCTTTTAAACTTCTCATTTATGACTAATTGGTTTATGACTTGGAGAGAAAAAAATATACGTGGCATCTCGGATTCCACCTCTTTTTTCTACATTCTATCATAACTTTTTTTTTTCAGTTTATGAAAAAATATCGTGTTCTTGACCGTAACAATGAACAGTGAACATGTTTTCGATTTTCCCAATATGCTGTCGACCGGAAATGTATTGGAACGCAGATGGAAGGGTAGTATAAAAAAACTTTCCCAAATTATATTTAAGAATTTCGTATCTACGGGCAATTTTCAAACATTTAATATCTCAGTTGATTTGTTTTCAGTTAATTCACACTAAACACTTTATTTCGGGATGTGTTTTGAACTGAATAAAGTGAATAGTGAATATCGTTATTTTTTTAAATCATAATTTTTTTTCCATAAGCTAGGTACACATTTTCCACTGGAAAGCATGGCCTAAAAAAGCAGACAGGTTTGTCACGCCAGTTTATTATAAACAGATAAAAATATATTTATTTCTTATAAATGTAAACAATTCAGATAATCATTACTTTTTGTTTCAGAATATAATTCCGTTTATTAATAATAATTATAACAGGAGATAATCGAGAACCCAAGGATTCCAGTTATTGATTTATTTTATTTTGTGGGGGACTGATATATAATTTGTGAAATTTCGATTACTTTATTCATGGACTACTGGTTTGATGAAGCATTTTAAAGTAAATGGAGCAAAATTTCACTCAGGCAAAAAATGCGTCTTTTTAAAGCTTTTCTTCAAAATCATTTACATCTATTTAGAATTTTTTTTATGAATGAACAAAGTATTGAATGAGATATTTATTACTATATTTACCAACTGTCGAATAATAAATTTATAGAACACAACATATTCTCACATAAAAATTAATCGATTAAGCTTGTACTATACAGTCGAACGAAAATGGAAAGATTATTAAAAGATTCGATAGGATCGATAACATTTAATACGATTTTATGGTTCGTTAATTTTTTTGGAAAAAGCCTCATTCAATAATTCTTCTAAATAACTCACATTTTCAAATACTGTTCTTAATCCAAAATGTCTGCCCATGTGACATGAAAATCAATTTAAGCACAGGTAAATTTCCTAAATTCGATAGTAAAAATATATAAATGTTTGTATTCTAATGTGACTGCGTGGGAATTCTGGGATTATAGTATTTATTTATATTACTATATTAAAAAAGATTTAAATTTATTGTTTTTAAAATCTGTATCGCAGTTAGTTTTATTTAAAGAACATTAATATGTGAGAACGGAATTTTTCTTCTTCACCCATAGTTCAATGATTATTTATGAGTACAAAGCCATTTACTAGGTAATAAACATTTACTGTTTTCTACTCAGTTCATCAATAACTGTAAAAGCAGCTTTTTCACACAGTTACTTTATAGATAAGTGTGACTCTCTTCAAGGGTAAAACTTTTATTTTTTTTTTTACATCTATGTAATCCAAGCTTTTCTAGGTCATACTTACATAATACTTAAGATGGTATGCTTATTAAAAATGAGTTATGGTGTTACTATGGATTTCATGAAGTCAGTGTGTTTGTATAGACGGTTATCAAAGTAAAAAAAATTCTTAACTGCTGAGAAATTATATTAAGTTTAATGTTGTTTGATTTAAGAAATACATCTAGTTTCAATGCGCTTTTTCCTAAGAATGCAGAATACGGGCAGTTCATCAAAACACTAGAAATCATTACCCTTGTAAGATTGTTTAAATAATTAGTTCTCAAAAAGTAACTTATGCGTGCCTCTGTGTGTGTAATATATTATTAATTTCAGATATGCTGAACATAGGTCATTGTTGTTGCTATCAGTATTCAAGCATGTTTAAAATATTTGTAAATAACTTATGATTTTTTTTATTTTTTATGAAAAGCTTGTTGCTTAAAGTCTCTTGTTAAAATATTCCACGAAAATAATGTGTTTAGTAGACGGTTTTAAAATATAAGAATGAATTGAATGTTTTCTTTTGCAAGGAAAATACACATAAAAATTGTCTTTAAATTCTTACAAAACGTGTAACATGAAACATTTTCTGTTTCCGATCTCATCTTTCCCTGTTCTTTCTTATGAATAAAAAATGTTTTGATTCTGATAGCATTATTTATAAAAAGCTAAACATTTCAGCACTGGTGCCGTATAATGCATGATTCCAAATTCTGAATTTTTTTGGCGATGAAGAAATGTTGCCAAGATGACGTATCGTGACGTGCGCGATGACGTAAATACTATGGTTACCAAAATAGAATTTTTTGCATAATTCTTATAGGTCTTCATATGTATGACGTAACGAAAACAAGGTTGCCAGATACATAAGAAAATCCACCAAAAATCGCGAATCTCAGAATTTGACGTCATGGATTATACGGCACCGTATATGGACGTATGCATATTTCTCAATATTTATTCATTACTTATCATTGTAATTGGATTCCTCAGCATGAATAATTTTTACAGATTTTTTTTACAAGCATGCAAATAAATATTAATCATTCAAAGCTATTTTGGTGTTAGTTTTCCCTCCAATTTAAAATATATTTCATTAAATACTTTTTCTTGTTTAACTCATTGCAGAAACTTTAGTCAAGGCATCTTCAGAATATTTCAATTACATAAGAACAAATAATTTTTTTCTATTACTCGTCACGCATAATATTCATTAATCATAATTATATCATTCTAATAAAATGATAATACAAGAAAATAAAAATATTTTTAATTATTTATCTATTGCTACCTACTCGAACTGTTACCAAAGATGAACTCTACTTTTTGGAGTATAAATAATAATTTAGTATTTTATCTGCTTTTCATGTCTTATTTTTTTAATTCAACAAAATTTGAATCATAATTTATTCATTGCAATAATAATTTAAATGTCACACAATTAATATTTCCTTCTGCAAAACACCGACTCTAACACACGTGCATACAATAGGCAGAAACGCAATATCCATCTTACGTGCTTAACATTTCTCCAGTTCAAACCTGAGATTTTCTTTTACAAAAATGTCTATCCTAACATTAAGCAATGATTAATCTCTAAATTTGAATTGAAGAGAATTTACGTGCGTAAAATAAGTTAAGTATACAAAAATAGAGTACTCTATAAATAAAAGATATAGCGACACTTTTCTTGTAAAAAAATATATTGCGTAGTTTTCTTCTTCAAAATAATATCAAGTGTTTGATGTCTTCTCTTGAGTTTTTTTTTCCAAGGGTTGACTCGGTCAATTGGTAAAAAGATAAGATAATCTAACAATATTGTTCTACAATATACTCTTATCAGTCTACGATTATTTTCGTTCTAAATATCATCCGCGCGAAACGCATCCAAATATTTTGAAGAAGTAGTTCAATAAAAGCGTATATCTGCTTGAGTAAAATTATCTTCAAATGTTTCCGTGTAATCAATTATTGATTGAAAATAATCTGATTTATTCAGGTATGCGTTTTGCATATCAGACGATATCAAATAACACATTCTGCGTAAAATTTTAATGCAATATTTATTCATGATATGGTGGCAACGAAACTAGTCAGAGAGAATTCCAACGCATCCTTTCATAGGAAACTGCATGCAAATACTATTGGTTAATAAAATGAAAAATGTCTCACGTGAACAAGGCACAATTTTGAAAATAGGAAAGAAACTGTTTTAAAAGACAGGTTATAAAACATGTATCATAAATCATTTTCATTATAAATACAATTTGTGAGTTGAGAATTTCGAATTAAATTTCATCAATCCTGGTCTAATAATTTCCACCTACATAAATTACACTTTTATAAATATGTTGCGGGTTTCTTCAGTGAAAATGCAATAAATTTTTCCCGACATATGTATATACATATTAATACACTATGACATTATACATAAGTGAAAAAATAATAGTTTGAATTTTATATTGAAGACTAGATTAATATCTAATGTAGGTACATGAGATTTCTTTCATTGTGAATTTTTGCAGCTTAAGAAATTTCTGGATTTAATGCTTGCACATTCATTTTATATAATTAATGTTTTAATCATCTCTCTCAATTATTTCTTTATTATTCTTAAATATCATACATAAACGTAGACTAAAACAGAATTTTTTATTAGTGTATAATAAGTATTGGGTTGTTCGGACAGTCATTTCGTTTTTCATGAAAATGAAAAACGTGCAGCAAATAAATATTGTATTGCATTGCACATTATTCATTCTAATCCAATAGCTTTTACCATCTTTCTGGTAGTATCACGATTCCACAATCATAAAGTGGTTGGTTTTTACTAGCAAAAAGCTGATCCATGTAGAAAAACGAAATTACTTTCCGAACAACCCTATAGAAATTAGAGGATATTATTTTAGCAAAAATTGTTAAAAGAAGTTATTTTTAAAAATGAGCTAACTTTTTCTAAATTAAGTGAAATACATTATATCTTCCATATCTTTTACATTTATATCTATCATTTGGTGGCGCCATCTATCGGAGGAGTTTAGAGTAAAGTCGCACTTTCACCTTTGTGGTGCTCTGGTTAAACGAAAGACGCACCCTACTGACTTGAATATGCGTAGCTAACGGCATAACGAGCTTGGCTTGTCCTAGTGTCATAAGTGACAACAACACATATATCTATTCATATTTGTTTTCTAGTATCTATTTCTCTTGTTTTCTCTGAATGCTTCATTTATTACTCAGAGAATTTTCCAGTTTAGATTCATAATCTGTTCGGTATTCTTATTTAATTAGGAAAATAAAGTATTTCTTCATCTAGTTGAGGAAATTTATCAAGCCTAATTTCATAACATATTTCAGAATTTTTCATTAGCAGATTTTATTGGCTTTTGCAACTTAGGAAAATTTATATTATGGAATATATATATAGTCATTATACTTCAGATACTTAACTTCATTGTATATACAAAGCAAAGTTTTGATAATTTGAACTAAATCCGGTTGAGAGGGGAATCTGTATATTCAGATAATTGAAAATACTGACTCTCTTTATAAAATATCTCTAAAAGAAGTGTAAAATTACAAAACTGTTAAAATATTATTAAGTATTTTTATATTTAGAGTTTTTAATTTATTTAATAATTATATTTAATTGAATTTTTATTGGTTTACTTTAATAAAACCATTAAGTATTAATATTAAATTCTTGAAAATAAAAAAAATCACTTTTTCTCTCATACCCAATTTTAATACATAAATCAATACTTAGTTCATATAAATTAAGTGAATATTTGGATAGTGGAATTTAGTTTGTTACTTAATAGCTATTTTCTAAACACAAGGGTTAATTAGACCGGTACCTATAGTTTAAAGTGGATTCCGCGAACCGCTACAAACATTTAAACTGGGGTTTGACAATTGGAGTCAGTCAATTTCCACTGTTAGTTTGAATGTTTGTAGTGTTGTGGTGTTGTGTGATGTAGCCGGTTCGTAAAAAATATCATATTTCCAAATATTCTTAAATCAAATAAATAATGTATGCTATAAATTTGCTTAAAACTCGACAAAAAAAATTTCAAAACACGCGCAAGTCAATTCGATGTCCAGTATTTTAATAATAGAGTAAATTATCCTTATTAACTTATTATATCTATTAACTTATTTAATCAGTTCATATAAGATATCATTTACGATACAATAAAAATTCAAATACATTACAGTTGATAAATCTCAAGGAAAAAAATATTCCAATATAATGTCTAAACCATAGAAAATTTTAAATTGTTGAAAAATTCTGAAGACTATTTTGAGATAAAGATCTCAGAGGAACATTTTTCACACCATTAACGTCACATCCAAAGCGTACAGCGATCACGTTTCTGTCATGGATCATGGGGTCGACCACAAGAACGTGATCTCTTTGCCAAACAGATTTCTCAACTCCGGATGCCAATCCATCTTTCTTTTTCACTACACCGCGATTGAATGGTCAACTATACATCCAAAAACTCTGTTCTTGCATCTGTGGGGAAAAAAATGTGTAAAATTTAACTATGGGTATCAATCTTGCCGAATGAGTGTAACGCTGTCAACTTAGATGTCTCTATGGCTTTTGCTTGAAAGTGGAAAGCTGTGTTTCACCCTCAGGAAGTCTATACTGATGGATGATATTTTTTATTTATTTTCCGGCTATAAAGTTTCTGTCGATCTGTCTAAACCTTGTCTGCTTACGAAATGATTGCATTTTTTGTCTCATTCGTGGAATGCCTTTTGTGAAACTAGACAAAATATTGTCCATCTCTTTGGACCGGAAACTTGTAATACTAAAAATAGGATGACAAGCAGAAAAAAATATAAATATTTGCAAAATAAATAATCAGTTTTATGGTATTTCGTTCTTTGTCCACCGATTGTATCATTAGTTTATAAAATGCATACTGTTAAACCTCCTTATAAGGAAACTTTTCCTAAATTTTTCCATATCACGAAATACTTGCTATATACAGAAACAATATCAGATGACATGCCTCAAAATTGCAAACAGTTAAATCGCTTTATGAAGAAAATTTTCTTAAGTTCTTCTATGCCACGAAATACTTGTTGGATACAGAAACAATATAAGATGATGTGTCTCAAATTCAAAAATTAATTCTCAGTGTTAAAATTATCGAAAAAATATCTGATGGCATGCCTCAAATTCGAAAATTAATTCTAGCCTTTAACTTAGCATTCGACTTTTAAATCAATTTTGACAATACTCCTTTGAACTTCGAGTTAACGAAACTTGGTTGTAATTATAAAACTAAAAAAGTGAAAAAATATTAAGGGATTTGTTTCTTATAAACCTGATTTTTTTAAATTTAATCTAATAATTAGCTGTAAAACTAATTAAAGAAATTTATATTATTTGGATATTGCATTTTAATTCGAAAAAATGTGTCTTAAAAATAGTATTAAAGAGTAAAATTACTTTTAATTTTTTTTCCTTCCTTTTATTTGAAAAGTTGTGAAACTTTGGTGTAAAATATAAGATATAATATATATCAATTTTGTGTTACATTGTACCATATAATACATCAGCCAACAGATGATAATCTTGTCTTATATCCACTCGAATATCTAATGCTTGTAAAATTTTCATCAGGATATAAATTTAGAATTTAATGTAAATGAATGCTCAGACGAATGTGTTTACAGTTTAATGAAAAATAAATATGAATCCCGTGTATTCAATTAAATTAAGAATTATTGAAACGAGTTTTATGAGACAACTGAAAGTTTTTTATTCTAATTTTAATGAAATTTGTAATTCTTAACACTGTTCTAACGGGAATTTCGGAGCACCTTCGGATATTTCAATGTACGATCGTTGCCAATGAATTGTATAAAATATTTAGACTTAATAATTAAGTTTTTTTTTAAATCTTCTCTTCATTCGGAAACGTAACTAACTAATAAAAAACATAAATAAGTATATATTCTTACAGTTAGTCACCTAAAATAAGTAAATTGTGTAATTTTTAATATGATTTTATATAATTTCCCTAACTTTCAAATTATCTATACCTCTCTTTATTTACACACACACACACACACACACACACACACACACACACACACACACACACACACACACACACACACACACACACACACACACACACACACACACACACACACACATATATATATATATATATATATATATATATATATATATTCACAGAAATAAAATAATGAAATTATATAAAGAATTTTATTATTAAATAAAGTAATATATGTTCCAGTAATTGATAATATTCCGATTTTAATAAGAAAATGATGTAAATTTTTATATATAAAGACGTTTTTGAAACATGCGTTTAAATTATTTTTATAATTTGTTTTGATGATACAGTTATTATTAATTTATATTTCATTCATAGACTTTGAAGCTTTAAAAATAATTACATAAACGATAAATGGTATATTTTAAAACAAATCTTTGGCGTCTTATGCAGACTGCAGCAAAAAGTTTATCGAGTATCTTTCGAAACGTGCAAATTTTGTCATCTTTCGGACAGCTATTTAATCAGCAGAACAGCTGTTGACCACTAAATAACACGAGATATGGTTGAAGAGGTAACTGGGCCGATGCTAGTTGTTTAAATAATAACAAATAACGATATTTTTTTTGTACCACAATGGCCTTAATCTTTGACGACCGTCAGATCAGATTCATTGTGCGTTTGACCGCTCTGCACAATACCCAAGCTTGTTTCTGTTTCACCTCTTATTCCGATTGTTTTGTGATTAGGATACGAAGAGTTGCATCGTTGCCTATTTAAGCATAGGTGGTTGTGAGCTAACTTGTAGTCTGAGATTCAATAGAAGGTACAAAATAGCGCTTTACTGTGTTGGTAGGTTATAAAAGATTACAGTTCGCTGCAACTGCAGACCTTAATTGATTTGTAAATCAGGTTGAATTTTTTCGCAGTGTTTTCCATTATGTTTCCTTTAATAAATATTCACCTGTAATTTTCTCAAAATTAGCTAGGTTTAACATTAAAGGATCACTTATATTTAAGAAATATGGTAAATGATTTATTTCATTTTAAACAGTAATTTAGTAATTTATTAACCTCATGTAAGGTAATAAGTGATAAATTAGATTCGTTTCTGTTACGTCAACTTCGAAAGAATACCTTAAACACAAACATGAAAGTTAAATTTTTTTAAACAACCAAGCTTGATTTATCTAGCTTAAGATGATTTCAAAAACTCCTCAGAGATTTTTATCTGTAATAGAAATAGAACTTTATCGACCGGAATATCAGGTATTATAAAAATTAAGCTTGCAACTCAACTTAACAATCAAGAACAAGAGTTTTTTTTTTTTTCTTTATAGTCCGAAAATCGTATTATATATAAAAGTCCGCCTTTAATTATCGTTTGCATCATTCATTAATCATTTCTAATTAGTGGATGGCAGCGTCATTCATATTTAATAAAATCAAACACCAGACTTCGCTGCATAATATGGTCAAGTTGATACATTACAAAACAGAACATAAATTCATATTTTTTACACATAAAATTATAGATAACAGAAAATTTGAAATTATACGTTTCTCATAAAAAAAATTAAATCATAAAACTTCTTAGTAATACTTTTAAATAGTTTTAGTGAATATGCAATTTTTTCTTAAAAAAAATGACTGAATCCAAAACTTAATCCATTGAAGTAAAAGTCTGTCCCCCCCCCCTCCATAATTGACATTCAGAAAATAGCGCAGAAGATTTGCGTGACAGACTGTTTCTTCAGCGACACCGAATGGTAAGAAGCAAAAATCATGACTCAACATCTCGTTTTTGGAACTATAACGTCATTTGCCGGTTGCTTTAAAGAATGTCGTGGATGAAGACTGTGCTCGTTTATAGCTTCCACCTTGAAATTTATTGTAAACTTATGCATTACATATTTCACAGCCATCAAATTTCTAAATAGAAATATGCATGAATTTCTGAATAAATATTTGCAACATTTGTTTAGTTTTGCAACATTGAATGATGACACTGCATAACCTCAGTAATTAATGTGGCATACATTCAATGATGCATAATCGAGAGACACCCATCTAAATGAGTTTCAGTCTAGCAGTTTGGTATCAGGTAACGCACAGTTTTATAAAAACCTGTTACACAGTTACCTGTTCTTAGATTTGTTGATATACGGAATAAGTCCACGTTTTTTTCTCAGTAATGAGCTATTAAAAATATTTATTTTGGGTCATCCTAAAAATTTCCTCCTTTTCATGTAGGTGAAAAACGGATTTAGTTGAATTTAGAAATTGGATTCTTAAATATGCTTTAGAATTGCAAAAATAATTGAAATTGTTAAATTTAGATTTATTATTAATTTTGGAGGTGAAACGTATTCTTAATTATCATTTTTTTATTTTCATATTTTATTTGATTTTAACCCTTTGTTTTTTTATAAAATGTATTATCCTATCACGTTATATCTGATGCGTTATGAACTAGAAAGTGACTTAAAATTTTCACCCATTCTTCATTATTTTTGATTTAAAATTGTTAATTTAAATTCAGGGCTTAAATTGTGATGGTTTAAAGTTATAAACTTATAAACAAATAAATTTAACTTTTAATTTAAATGTCGTATTTTTTTAAAGAATTTGTATCCAAATTTTGTTCACTTTACCCAAGCATATAGGTAGTAAGCCTTGAAAAATCTTTTGATATTTATAACAACACATACCAGATCCATTTTTTCTTTACTTAATTTAAATAAATTTCTGTTTATATTTTGAAGTTGTGTGTTCTATTTGTATTCATTCATATTGTATGCCTATTTCAACCGAACTGACCGATAAATGGTTAGTTCTAAGTTCAACAGCTCGTGTGTTCGATTTCCATTTTGACCAGGATAGTTCAGAATTCACTTTAAAATATGAATTTGACTTGAATTAATCCTCACATTGGAAAAAGTGATTGTGGTAGGATAAATAAACCAAATTCGTCCTTATTTCATTGTGAATACATTCAATATATGTATGTTTATAAGTGTGTGTGTATTTCATCTCGATTTGTGTGTTTAGTATGTCTGTACATGTAGCAATCTTATAAAGTATTTTATTAATAGTTATACAATTCAAAAAACTTACAACAATTTTCCTAAGTTTTGAACTATGTTTAATTATCTTTCAAAATTTTTAGAACTAACCTGAAATCTGTATAACTTTTTAGTCTATATATTTATGGACTAAAACAGAAATGATTGGAAAAAAATCATGTTTTTTTTAAATTTATATATTTTTGACAACTGATGCTCATTGAAGTCCTAGTTGGTTAGATCTATTCTCATTATTGGAAGGTATGAGTTTGAATATCGATTCAACACAGTATTCATTAACCCTTTCCCTCTCATTCCCGTTCAAATCAAGGGGTGAGCTTTCGCTTTTATTTCTCATGATATTTTCGAGCTAAAGTAATGCACGAAAGTAATGCAGTTCTAAAGTAATGCACGAAAAAGATTAGAACAATCTACTTCCATAACCTGAAAAAAAAATTAATTTTCACATTTTACACACTAGATGGCAGTATCACATCATTTTAAATATATTTGGAGATAGTTAACTTATATTTTATACGAGATTATGCACTATTAAAAATTTTTTTATAGAAAGCTGGGTACTTTTATGACTGTTTTCTTTAAATTTATATGATCGTTAAGAGATTAAAGGCGTTTGATGCACGTTAAATAGGTCGTGGTCACTATGTCCTCCAAGTGAAATAATATTTATGAGGGTGACAGGTCAAGTATTTTTGATCTTCAGATTGGTCCCTGCTTCTAAATCAAGAAGACACCCATCTCTCAGCATCAATTTAACTTGCTGAAACCCAATTATGGGCCAAATACGAAAAACTATGTGGTGCAACAATAACTACTATTCATTTTGCTTCTTCAAAAAAAAAATTTTTTTTTCGTTGCATGACCAAATCAACGACACAAAATCTGCGGGCAGCTATTATTAGACACACATTATTTTAAACTCCCTCATTTTTTTTCTAAAGTTTCTGATTTTTCAACCAATACACGAATAACTTTAATGTTTTTATATCATTAAATAAGCTAGCTCAAGCGAAAAATAACTGCAATTCGTTGTTTCCTTTTTTTTCCCCCTCTTAACTTCAAGCGGAACGAGGTTGAGCAGAATATATAAAAAAAATTTAAAATCTAGAAAGAAAGAAGTAAAAATCCGAGAATATAGGATAGGTGACGAAGTATAATCAGCCATTATTTTAATCTCATCAAAAAATAATATAGAATCTAGCGCAACATCTCATTCATGTATTTTTTTTTTAAATCAAGGTTAACAAAATTATATTCTTGTTTTATAACAACACCAAATAGTAGCGATTAACTGGAGAAATACGTTTGTTTCTGCTCGATAAAATTCAAGCACCAAAATTTCATTTCGTTTTTTTTAGTAGTGAACGGTTAATTACACTCAAAGTTTTTGAACATGTAAATATGTATGTAACATCAGAAAAGTTTTGTCACTGTTTATATAAATAATTATGACTTCAACCAATGCTGAAAAGTAGGACATATGTTCTTTTGGCAGCGATTTAGAATACAGATAAAGATTTTTTTATTGTTTTTTTTAAAGGAAACTTTTTTCTAGATATTTCTTTCGGCTTTTCTCTATTAAACAGGTATAAATGAATACGTAAAAATGTATTATCTAAATGATAAAAACTACGCATTTAATGACTTCTATTGTTTTAAGGAACTTTCTTCCCATTTGACACAGTTTTGGATCTTTTTTAGTCATTTTTTTAAAATTATTTTGGAAAATTAAAGTTATTTTCCTTAAACTTTAATCCGATTTCAAATTTTATATTTTCCTTCAAAAATAAATATTTTAAGCAATCATAAATTTAGAAATGATTGAAAAATAAATGTTTATTGTTTTTTCTTAGTATAACTGAATTTTTATCCATACTTAAGTTTTGTAAAGGAGAAAATAATCAAAATTCTTTTAAAATAAATTGAAAACTGAAAAATTAGGTGACAAATTATTTTCTTATCAATACGAATTGTTAATTTGAATTAATAATTGTTTAAATAAACAATAATTAATTTAATAAATAAACGATGATTAATTTAATAAATAAACAATCATTAATTTAAAAATTTCAATAAACTACCATTAATTTATAGAAAAATATAAAACGATTATATGAGCTTTTATAAAAATTAGTTTGCGGACTAGATATATAGAAATAAACTTCATAAATAAATTTAGGATAATTTAAACTGTTCCGATTTTAACACTAAATAAAAATCAAAACTTTTTAAATTATCTAAAAAATTTTTGTTTATTAAGTTTATTTCCGTATATCTAATCCGTGAACTAATTATAATAGTTATATGTTCTGTTTTAAAATAATTGTATTAGTTTGATTTACATATAAGTAATTTTTTTAACGAAATATGAATGCTATATAGGATTCATCGTGCATTTTCATGTGCAAATATTGTCATAGTATAATCATAGTATCTGCAATTAGATTTCCTTAATATTAGTTTATTTAGTTTCAGACATAAATTTTTCAAAGGTTGAAAGAAATTTTCATTTTTATTTTAAATGGCATTTCTCAAAAAATATTTTTTGGAAAAATTTTGTTCCATTGATTGGAGTTAGAATGCAGAAATTTTGCGTAAGATGTCCTAGAATATCTAACATTGTTGATATTACAACTTCTAGTATCAGCAAATTAAAGTAGTAGTATGTAATAAAACGAGGTACTGTATAAGATTAACATTTTAATATAAGTACGTCAAAAATAATACGCTTATATTACAAACAGTATTTACATCATATAATATGACGGAAATTATAATGTAACCGGATATTATAAAGTAATGGGATATTGTAATGTAATGGATACTATATAATGTAATTGTAACTGATAATATAATGTAACTGGATACTATAATGTATTATAATGAATGGTATTCCATTAAATATGAAGTGCGCAGATTTACCTTGACTATAATTTTTATCATTTCAAGAAAAATCCTTTGCTTTTTTTCACATAAATTAAAACTTGTTTTCATAAGAGACAGAAAAAAAATCTTAATAGGTTTATTTGAATAATTATTTGAATATGAGCACTAAGGGTGAATAGAAACAAAATTATTTTTTAATTTCTGTTGAAACTATAGGAGAATCTCTCCTTTTTGATATTTTTACAATACTGTTAAATACATATATGATTTTCTGTAAAAAAAAGATGCATTAAATTTGATAATTTAAAAATAAACGATGCATAATATTATCCTATCATTAAGATTAATTGACAAATTACATGTTAGATATTGAAATGTAATTGATATTCCATTGAGTATCAAGTACAAAGGCAGTCCATGAAGATAATTTTTATCACTTGAAATATCAGTAGATTAATTTTCACTTAAGTTGAAACTTCTTTTTAAGAGATATAGAAAAAAATCAAGAAACACAAGCTTAATCTAAATATGTGCGAAATGTAATTTAAAGAAAAAAATGCTTTCTTATGTACAATTTCTTTAGGAACTATAGGGTAATCTTTTTTATGCTTTTTTTTCATTATAAACTTAAATATTTACATATTTATTTTAATTTGCTACAAACACGATATGTATAAATTTTGAAAATCATAAAAACAAAATAAACGACACATAACGTTCTTGTCATCATTTGTATTAAATGATGTTACAGGTACTAAAATCTATTTGACATTCCATTAAGTACCAAATAAAAAAGACCGAATTTGAATATCATTTTTATCTTATCAACAAAAAAACAAAAACACTACATGATTTTCATGTATATAAAAATTGATTTGTAAAAATTTTTTTTAAAAAAAACCCTCAAAATCAAGATATTTGAATTTAACAAGTGCAAAGGGTAAATCGTAGTAAAAAATTTGTTTATTATTATTTTTTTCTTTAGAATCTGTCGGTCAATCTTTCCTCTATGATTGTTTCATTTTAAGTTAAAAATTTATGATTTTCTCTTTATTATATTTAGAGAAATGTATTTTTCTTTAAATTTTGAGATTACTTTTCCCTAACTTTGAAAGCACATTTTTACGGGAAAAGTGGAATATAAAAAACCGAAACAAACCTTACTGTTCATTCATTTATCAACTTCTTTTTAAGCGAAATCATTTAAAAAACATAATAATATTGTAATTAAAGAAGACATTCTCTCCTTCTCATGAGCGAGACTTGTTGCAAAATTTGGCGCGTTTCTCTCAAATTGAACGGAAAATGGGTCACCCGAAGGCTTTTCATCCCGTTTTCAAGCCTTCTTTGGCAAACGGAAGTTTTTGTTGTTTCGCTTGGTCTGTTTGTCTCCAAGGTTCGAACACCCACCGAGTTCTTGAAAATCGAGTGTGAATGGCAAAACAGCGGTTCATCTATCATCTTAATTTAATTATTTTTGATAATTATTTTTTTAATTTCCATCCTATTCTGAAATAAAAATAATAATATGTTACATTCATTTTAATAAAATAATTAATGAAATACTATTAGTGATTTATAAGCTATTAAATATTTTATTTCACTTAATAATGCATTTAAATTTTGTTAGTAGAAAAAATTATTTTTATGATTTTTTTTTACTGCAATACTTTTCTTTTGTACAAGTTCTTATTTTCTCCCCTTATACTTTCACTCCAAATATGAATTATTTATATAATTCCAAGACATGGTTGTATTGTTTATCATTGATTTTAATTGTAAATTAACTTCTCTGTCATCAACATTTTAAGCAAACACTTTTAATCAAAAATGTGATAAAAAATGTTTTTTTAAATGTTTATTTTAAATGCTTTTATTATTTTTATTTTAAAAAATATTTTGTTATAGAAATAATTTTGACAAAGAAGTTATTAATTCAAGCATATGCAATATATGAAAGTTAAAAAAAAATTTTCGCAACTGTGTAGTTAAAAATAAGAACATAATTAATTTTTATATTAGAATTTATAATCGTTAGGGAATTTTTTTTGAAAGAAAATTGATCGTTTGATTATAAAAAGTAAATAAATAGTTTTATTTTTAATGACACATCATATTTCCTTATGGGCATCATTTATAAATAATTAAACTTAGAGACACTGTATTTTCTATGGAATTGTTTGAAACAAAGTATTGAATCGCATATTATTTGATTGAATTTTTTTTAACCTAATCCCTCATCTAAAGATAACATTAGAGTATTTCTTTTTTTACAGTGGCTGTTCAAAATTTATATAATAAATCAAGTCGTATTATATCATTTCCTATATAATATAGACATATTGAATTATGTTGGCTAAAAGCTTGATAACTCATTTTCTTTCCTTAATGCGAGGATTTTTTTTAATTATCAAAATATTAAAAATGTAGAACGAATTATACTTTTTATTTTTAAAGCAGGAAATAATTAGTGAATGTTAAATATATTTCCAGAATTTATATATAGAGGAAATGCTCTAATACTTTCCCATCTTTTATTGAAACTGAAAACAGATTTGAATGCTTAAGAAATGAACTGTAATTAATTTCATTAAAATGCATGCTAAAACTTAAGCTTAATTATCTATTATATTTAATTTCATAAGATCACGTTTTATTGAAAAATGTGAAAAATTAAAATGTATTTAAAAAAGATAGTTCTTTTCATCTATACTAATTAATGTTTTCTTATGAAAAAATTGCTTTAAAAACAATAACTTTGAGAGGGAAAAGTTGAAAATAATAGAATGACCAAATAAAAAATCTTACATATTTAAGTAAAACCATTAAACTATCTAAATACAATTTTTTAATCGTTTGTTGTTTTTAATGGATTAATTTGCCATTATAAAATATGAGTATGCATAAAAATAAATTTTCACTAATTCATCTAGAATAATATTGCACTCGTTAGATTTTTTTTATTCATTTATTTCTTAGATATGAATTTTGAGATACCATGACTTTAATAGCTATGAAAAAATAAACAAATAAAATATAAATCATGTGCTGCTACTTTTTATTGCATTCTTTTCTTTTGTAAGCTATCCAGAACAAGTTTCTCTAGCATTAATAAGAAAATTAATTTTCCGTTTTCAATCATCGACTTATGTGTATGTAATGAGAAAAAATGAAAGAAAAAATTTTCAAATTTTTAAGGCAAAACTTAAAAAAAAAAAAAAAATAACGTAAATTGATGAAATCTGAATGTTGATTTATAATTTTTTCGAATGCAGAACTCTTCCGCTATTCACCATAATTCTACAAAATTATTCTTCCGTTTTTGTGATAAGACTTTTTTTTTTAAGAAACAAACGTAAATTGACGAAATCTGAATTTTGAGTTATAATTTTCGAATTCAGAACTTTCTTCTTTTATTATATTCTTTTCTTTTGTAAGATATTCAGAACAAATTTCTCTGACATGGAAACATAAATAAGAAAATAAATTTTTAGATTTCAATCGACATATGTATCTGTAATGCATAAAATAAGAGATAAAAGTTTTCAAATCTGTAAGACAAAACTTTTCATTAAAAAAACAAACATAAATTGATGAAGTCTGAATGTTAAGTTATAATTTTCGAATACAGAACGCTCTTCCGCTTCCATCAAAATTCTATAAAATTATTCGTCCTTTTTTGTGACTGTCATTGTTTAAAGTACAATTTTTTTTTATCTGACACAGATATTATTCTGTGATCTTTGTTGAGTAGATGCCTTTTCGGTGAAAGTGAAACGAAACAACCATGTGAATAAGGCGTGTCCCACCTGTTGCAAAAGAATTGTTATTTGTATTCGTGTAGGATCGCATTCCTACGTTGGTTTTAAAGAACAAAATCCTACACGCGTTGTTGACGTAGGTAAAAGAGGCGTGTCTTACAAATTCCAATTTGTAGTTTTGCTTTTTCTGGATATGTATACATCCTACGTTAAGTGTTATTTACTCTGTATTTATTCTCATCTCGTGCCTTTTTTTTTCTTTTTCAAAAAGAAATGTTTGCTTTTGTGTATTTTTCTGTTTGTGACCTTTAAACCCTCTTCATTAATCAAATAAAAGTGTCAAAAATTAATGTTTTTTTAAGAACTTGTTATTATATTATGGGATTAACGCTTACTAGCAAAATTTACCAAAATTTAACAAAAAAAAAATTGAAACAAATAATTGTGCTTCTAGTACAAAATTTTTTAGCGTAGTGTCTGAATAACACTTCGACAAAAATGAACTTGTATAACAAAATTTAAACTTCAATAATGAATATTTTGATTTATTGCATAGTTTTCTGTTTGTGACCCTTGAACCCTCTTCATTTATCAAATAAAAATGATCAGAAATATCAATTTAAGAAAAAAACAACTGTTATTATCTTATAAAATCAACGCTTACGAGTAAAATTTACCAAAAATTTAACGAAAAAATTTAAACAAATAGTAATGTACATCTAGTACAATGTTTCGTGTCTGAATAACACTTCGCCAAAATTGAGCTTGCAAAATGAATTTTAAATTTGAATAATGAATACATATTTATACTTACAGTTCATCAACTTTATGAATCAAATATTATGTATTTGACAAATTTATTGAAATATGTTTAAATGTTCTATAAAACACGAATAAAACTTATAAAGTTATAAAAAGTAAAAGATATTTATAAATGTATAATGTTTCATTTAAAAATTATAATCTGAATAGTTCTCAAGTCAACCATAAAAAGGATAAACTATTTTGTATCCATTACTAACATATATTAAACTAGCAAAATACAAACAAGACATTATTTCGGCTACTACCTAATAAACTGTAATCATATAATTCGGAGTAAGGCTTTTTTTCTTTTAAAAATTGCTCATTTTTTTTCTTTTTTAAATAGAGATAATGATTTAATTAGTAAGTATATAAACTTGCGTACACAGTGCATCACACTTTTTGAGTAATTATTTTAATTATATACTTTATTTATTCAATAATCGATTTACCTTAAAGCTAATCGATTTTTTTCATCGTAAAAGTTTCTTTTTAAAGCAAAACGAATTTTTGAACGTTTATTTATATTCTAATAAAGAAATGAATATAAGAAAAATGTATCTATGTGCGTTAGTAGCAATACAAATTCTAGTTCTATAAGTTTTAGTGACTATATAGGAGGCAAAATTACGAAGCAAATTCTACATAACATTAGATTTATAGTTGAATAAATGAAAAATTAAGCAATTTATATAAAAATAAATCTATAAACAAATAAAATTGGAAAAATAGAAACAGAGACTTCCAAAGGAATGTTGTATACTTATTGAAAAAGGAAGACAAAATCGAAATAATTTAACTGATTAACAAAATAAATAGGTTACTGTTACTGACTATATATTAATTGATTAGTTTAAACAAAATCTAATATAGTATACACAATTCTTTGGAATTTCGACTCACACACATCACACACACAGAGAAAGACAAAAATTTTGAAATCATTTTCAGAAGAAATAAATTTATAAGAATTGAATAATTTATATTTCTGCAAACATGTTACTTAATTGCATATATATATAAATTATTAAAATGTGTATGTATATTCATTTGTTTTCTTTTTTCTTATATATTCTGTGGATTATCTGCGAAAATATTTTATAGTCAATGGCCACCCTCTCAGCTCTGTGGATAATTCGTAGTTTACTGTTTTCTTAAACAAAGAATACATTATAAATTACAAGAAATGTATCATTGCTCCAAAAAAGTGTGATTTTACATTTAAAAAAATAATAATTGCGCGTTGTTAATTATTTAAAAGTATAAATTTAAATTTTATCACTCACATAAAAATTACAAATATTATCTTTCATAATACTGCATAAAGGAACAATTTTCGCAGTATCCACTGATGATTTCGAGCATCATGCATGCAAAAATTTTTATATTTTTTTATAATATATAATTTTTAAAGTGACCTCACACTATGAATATTAAGTAAATTATGCACTTCCCTGATTGGAGCC